>OU015463.1:23097653-23532653 GCA_907164805.1 Brachyptera putata | reverse complement strand
TGCAGGGCGTTCGATATTTCAGTAGCCTAGGTCCAATCAGAAAGGGAGGAAGGAGGTCAAATTGCCATCAGCCTTTTTGCTTTCTTTTTTTAATTTATCGAATCTTTAGATATATTTTGTAAGTTTTATAAATAAAAGTATGACTATAATATTAGTCATACTTTGAAGGGATGTTTGACACTGACAATTGGATGTCCGGTTTCTTGTCTGGTTTCTTGTCCGGTTATTGTATTCATTTCGGGCCTGTAAAGTGTGTAAACTATATTCCATTTTGATGGTAAATTTGTGCCAATATTTTATATTCAACTGTGAGCACAACAAATACTCGTGACTAATTAGGGCTTCATCTCATCATATATTTCATATGGAAGGTATGTTCAAATTGAATTGTTAAACATTTTATTATTCTCACCATGCAGTAGGCCTACATATTCAAGAACTCAGTTAACGTATGATGCACTATATACTGTGTGTGATGATAGGGTGATCAGACGTCCCGATTTTTCCAGGATTGTCCTTGTTTTGAGCTTCCCGTCCCGGCGTCCCGAGAAATGTTCTCGGGACCAACAAATGTCCCGGGTTTTAAAAACGGATGAAATATAAATAACTGGGTATTTTTCATACTTGAAAATTCACCTTCTCATAATTCAGTTATGTTTTAAATTTGAAAAACTGCTAATATTTGATGAATCAACTTTCAAATTGCACACCAAATTCAATCAACTGTAATTTTAAATTAACATGTGTGTGCTACAGTCTCAAGAGTATAAAGTTGTATGCAGTTACTAATAGAAAAAAATCTTGATTTTATATGACTGGAAAAAATACCCAGAATGCTGCAAATTTCCCCCCAAAAAATTGACACTGAGAATAAGGTCATGTTAAGGTCAGGTCATGACATGCTTATTTATTTAATAATTCATCTGATGTATTCATAATTTCTTTCACATGAATAACATAATAACAAATTATCAATGTTTTAAAATATAAGTGAAGTCAAGTTCGAGATAATAAAATAAGTAATGAGCTCCTCAAAGCTAAAGTACCGGTACCTGGCAGCACTTTCAGTAATATTATTGGATAGCTGACTGAACATCTAATCTGCACAACTGAAGTTATACTGAACATCGCGGAACAATTGAACAATCAGTGTAAATTATCAGACATGAGCCAATGAGAATGTGACTGAATGAAAATTATAGATAGTTTTGGCTCTTGGATCGTGAAATTAGGGTTGAAACATATTATTATGTACCGGTACAAATTTTATTGTAGGCCTAAATACTTGAAACCGTTAGTTAATATATTTACTTCCAATCATTCGAAGTCTCTATGGAAAGATTACAAGTTTAATCGATGTAAGTATTCAAATGTAAATAATAAGTTCATCGTTATTGCCAATAATACAAACCACTATTGTGTTATTTCTGTCACACAACACTGAAGTGAAGTTCACAAAATAAAAAATTCACAAATAACGTTCACAATAAAAGATCACAGATAAACGTTCACCAATCAAAGATGTCATCTCTTCGTTATTATGTTGTCACTTGTTGAATATTTCCTAAATTTGAGCGAGGCATAGATTGCACATAGAGCGAGCCATATTGTATCAGTATAAAACAATTTTATCTTGGATTTTGTATATTCGAAGTAGGCCTACACGATCGGTGGTCGTACCTATTGAGGTATAGTTGGTAGGCCATATTTTTGTCATTTTGCAATATTATTAAAGGTCACGCGCCTTTTTGGATATTGTTTTTCCCACAGTTCACCGCCAGGGATGATGGCAACTGTAGGCCTAATTTGTTCGTCGCCACCTTGTGATAACTAACTTATATATTGCAAGCTTGAATCGTCTAATTCACACGCATTTTCATTTTTCTTGACGTCTTAGCTTGATGATTCACGCACAATTCACTTGATAATTAAATAATCATCTATTAATTGTAAAATACGGTTATTTGTTATTTATATATTCAATGAATAGATTATTATATTCTTGTATTCTTCCATTGCGCAGTTAAACAGTAGATTTTTCGAGGGATAGTTGAAAATATTTTGCGTTTTACAAAAATTCTCTAGTCCTTGTATTTCAAGAACCCAACCAAAATGTGAAAATATTTCAGAACAAATTCACCTCAAATTCACTACAATTCATCTATTCATCGGTTTAATGACGCATTGGAATGATAACTAAGATTTATTGGCGTTGGATGAATGTATAATGAGGGGATGATGAGATGGAGGTTTCTTAGGTAATGAGAACAATAGTGGAAAGGAAGCAGCCGTGGCCAATCTTATTGGAACCATCCCGGCGTTAATCTAGGCTACAGAGGCAAACTACGAAAAAATCTGTCAAGTTGGACGGTGACGGGGATCGAACCGAGGATAGATATGCCCTTCATCTCCCGCATCACATGGAGCGAGCGCGTTTGGAACTAGAAGCTGCATGTGCCGCGGTATATACAATGCATAAGTAGCGTGATCGTACCAGCAATCGTAATTCGTAATTATTCACAAAAGTCATGAAAATAATAATATTTTCATTCATTATATGATTAGGCCTATAATTATTTATGTGCCCTGGTGTGGTAAGATAGTTCATCATGGTGCTCCGCTCAAACGATGCTTATATAGCATCGAGAAAAAAAGCTTTGCTTTGGGTCAAGTTTTTGATGTTCATACATAGCAGAAAAAAAAACATCAGTTCCGATCGAAAATTCCATGGTCAGTTCATGAGTGTACAATAAAATAGAATAAAAGTGAATAAAATCGATTAAATTCCATCAACTATTCATAACCTTTCATTACATTCTTCTTAAACAAAACTCCAAAATGTATCAGATTCATTTAAATCCTTACAAAACCAAATCAGTGAAAAACTTCAATTATGAAACCTAATTCATCGAAATTGTTAAGAATAGAAAAAACAGAAATTCTTCGAACAATTAATTCAATTGAAAATATAATCAGTACGATTTTCAATGTGAAAAACTAAAGAAAATGAAAGTAGTTTCTAAAATTCACCCATTGGAAAATCTCCTAGTATGAAGATTAAGAGTCATACAAATTGAAAAATCATATTCAGAATATCAGAAATTGTTCGAGTATTTTACAATATATAGGCCTACTATAGAGCCTTGACTATAGCTATCAAGTTTCGGTTTATAATATATATTGTAATGATAGAGAAATGAAAAATTATGGAAGTTTTGATAAATATGTTCAAGTGTGCGTCCTACCTCGTTTGATGAACTGCATGTAGATAATCCCAGTAATTACTAGCTTTTGTTGAACACGTGTGTCGTCGAAGAGTTTGTGAGGAGCTCTAAAAGTCGTCGCGTCTTCAGTAGATGACATTGGACAACCGTCGCATAAGGCACCACCCCCAGCCTTCCCCTCAGTTCTGATATACTTCAATCAACCGAGAATGTGTAAACGCACTTTTAACACCTAGACCATATTCTAATTGAATAAGTCACTTCAAAACGTGGTTAATATTTCACATATAATTTTTTATTTAATACTAGAATTTGATAAAAGAATATTCTATATTAAAAATAACTTATTCATATTTAATAAGTAAAATAACTCATTCGTATTTGTGTAATTAAAAATGGGGTATCCATGGGGTACGGTATACGTAGTTTTCGTGCACAAATTTACATATTTTAATCATTTGTAGGCCTATCACTTATTTTTTCCAGGAAACAAATGTTAGAATTATATATCTAACTATTATTGTATAGAAAAAAAAATTTAAAATATATCTTAAAATGAGTTAATATTTAAAGAAAAATGGAAATAGACCTCGATAGAAAATCTCATCCTTAATTTCTATGTGCCGGTGGAATTTTCTAACAAATTACCTATACTTGTCGTATATTCTAAGAAACGTCATCGTGGATTTGTGGAATCCGCGTCCCACAAAGCCGAGTGCATCCAATCAGCGGTTTTGTTTAAACTTCCCCAAGATGCGTAAGGCACTAGTACTCGTACAAACCTATCCCCTCTTTCCTCCTTGTTGGGACCTGCGACAACGTGTCACCCTGTTACACGGGGCAACATAGAAGCAATGGCTGAAATCTCCCAGCACTTGCATTTAACCACGTATTTAGGTAACATGGACTTTCAGTTTGATGACGCGTATGATTTAGCATAATTATGTAATAGAATAGCTCTTGAGAAATTGAACTCTTCTGGTCTATATAAAGTGGACCGATAGGATACTCAGTTTAAAGTCCTTCCTGTTCAAAGAGGAAAAATCCTTCTCAAAGATCATGTGGAACTACATTTGCGTTCGGTGTATGTAAAGTCATATTCTATATTATTTATCTACATTGTATTTGGGATTTGGAAATCAATCAATTATACATTTACAGTATTTCATCTACTAGATTTGGTAACATTTCCATTTTCAATTGGTTTCTGCCTCATAATAGATCTACTTACTGAATGTCAGAATGTCAGAGGTGAATTCTGCATTTGAAACGTTTAAAAATGATGATGATTCAATTCGAATGATTAAATAATCAATCTCCCATTCATTTACTCCTCTTTTGGTACAAGCATGCCCAAGTTGTGCGTGAATTATCGAACAGACGTGGCAAGGAATCGACCGTGACATTGTTTAAGGAAACAATTACATTTATTATAACGTTAAAAAAATATGAAAATTTTCAGGAAGGATGAGCGACGGACGGGAATCGAACCTCGACCTTCTGAATGACCATGCACGTTGTCCATTTCCAACTGCTGATTGACTCCACGGCAATTAATTGCTATATTTACAAGAATAGCTTCAGTGGAAGTAGCCTAATTAATTCAAATTAATGTTTTAGTTTCAGGTTGTATTGCAATAGTTCAGATTATTTAGAATTTATTCATTTAGTTCAAGTGGGGTTCATTTTTTATACCATGTTCAACCCCATGTTTATAGTTACATATAAAATGAGCTTCCTTTATCTGTGGTTGTCTGACAATTTTACCACGATGATTTAGATCGTCCACACTTCTGGGTCTGCATATTGCATGTCGTCCACACTTCTGGGTCTGCATGGTGAGTCGTCCACACCTCTGGGTCTACATTGCGAGTCGTCCACACTTCTGGGTCTGCTTGGCGAGTCGTCCACACTTCTGGGCCTGCATGGCGAGTCATCCACACTTCTGGGTCTGCATGGCGAGTCGTCCACACTTCTGGGTCCACATGGCGAGTCGTCCACACTTCTGGGTCTGCATGGTGAGTCGTCCACACTTCTGGGTCTACATGGCGAGTCGTCCACACTTCTGGGTCTACATGGTGTGTCGTCTACACTTCTGGGTCCACATGGCGAGTCGTCCACACTTCTGGGTCTACATGGCGAGTCGTCCACACTTCTGGGTTCACATGGCGAGTCGTCCACACTTCTGGGTCTGCATGGCGTGTCGTCTACACTTCTGGGTCCACATGGCGAGTCGTCCACACTTCTGGGTCTACATGGCAAGTCGTCCACACTTCTGGGTCCACATGGCGAGTCGTCCACACTTCTGGGTCTACATGGCAAAACGTCCACACTTCTGGGTCCACATGGCGAGTCACCCACACTTCTGGGTCTACATGGCGAGTCGTCCACGCTTCTGGGTCTACATGGCAATGGTCACGCTACTTCTTGGTGCCTGTAGATAGCTGACAAATTGTCCTACTGAACTGGAACGCCTGATGAGTTGAATGAGATGAGCCTGATGAAAACGGAAGTGAATTTTCCCTGAAGATTGGCAAAATCTCAGCCAGCTGACTAAATTGATGTTCATCATAGAAATTAACTCCTATGAAACTAACTCAAATGAATTCGTATTCTGTCACCTCTTCTGTTTGCTCAACTTAGCTCCATTAGTATAGTTTAGCTTTGGTTGACGTCCGACGGCAGTTTTACAACGCAAGTACATACAGTCTGATTGAAACGAAATCCACACTGAATGCGGAAGTCAAGACGACAGTGCCTGTTAGTAATGAAACCGAGATTTTGAGACATCTGGGGTCCAGGTTTTTGAGTGCATGAAGGTCGCAAGTGGCAATTGATAGTTGTAAAGTGATACAATAAACTAGTAAGCAATACTTTGGGTGAGTCAAGCTTCGTTCTTTTGATGGATTCTAGTTTCGTCTTAAGTACTCATTTGTCACTTGTGCTGGAACATGTATTATTTAAACAAAAAAATCAATCGTTGGCCTATTTTAATAAGAGATGGAGATGTAGTCTGAAAATTTCAGCCGAATTGGCCGAGTTGTTACCAGATACCAGATTACCGAGTCATACCATAGACCAAAGACATACTACCAAGACATGTCACGCATCAGAGTCAAAATAAGACTGATCCCCACTTTTAGCACTCCCTTCTAATTCTCTCACCTGTAACAACTGTAGTACATATGCAGTTCGCTAGAAAGCGCTACATTCAAAATCAACAAAAAATCATGTTCAAAATCTGCTCGTAACTTAATTATGCTCGTAATTATGCTCGTAACTTGGCTGCGTAAAACTTGGCTTCACTTACCTTTGGCTGCACGAACCCATTCGCTTTGGCTTCACCTTGCTTGACTACAAGTATCTTGGATGCACATATACCGTGGCTTCATCTTACTTTGCTGCACGTATAGCTCGGCTGCACGTAGCTTGGCTGTATGTACGGCTTGAAGCAAAAGTAAAAGTCTGTTTCTGTCGTTAAGATACCTGCTAAATCCTATGCAATATAACTTGGCCAATTGGTTTGACCAGGTAGCAAAGATATATTTACTTCTGATTCAAGCTGTACACTGGCTATTGTTTTGCTTAGGCCTAAGCACAACTAGTTGGCTGGTGATTGTTGCTTATTGCATCACGGGGTTCACAACTCATAGAATCTAATATATAATTCGAACTTATTTAAAAAATAATCACTTTGAATAGAAAAATCGAAAATATTACCGGAATTCAAAAATGTATGGAATCACGTGGAAGCATGTGAAATCGAATGAAATGGAAAAATAGATACGAATACAAAAATCATCGGGATTAAAAAACTACAGATGGAATAAGAAAATTCAATAAAATCACCGGAATGAAAACAAACAATACATTCGAAGGAATCATGTGAAATAAAAATAAATTAATGAATACTGAAGTAGAATGGAAAAATTCACTTGGAAATTTACTATAAAAAAATGAATTGGAAAAGTGCAGTATGAAATGAATTGGAATAAATTAAAAAAAAAGATTCCAGAATCAAAAAATCAGGTGTACACCATTATGTCAAGTTATTGGCTCCTTTTAGGTTATAATGGGCCTAAATAGGTCTACAACAGGGGAACTTTGCACGACACTATTAGTTTGAATCACAGATGCACGTTCAAATATATTCAAAGTAAAATAAAATTATAAGGGGAAAAAATCAAGAGGTACACCTAATAGACCTACATCAAATTACAATATAGTGCAAAAGTGAAATATGAATCAGTACGCCTCACTCATGACGGATGACTTGCGAATTCTTTGTGAAATTCTTCACGCATTTGAACGGTAATTAGTGTAATATAACATATCTAGGATTTCGAATGGAATTTTCCACTCTCAAATGAGTGTTGCGAAATCGCCGAGGAATATTCTATAATACTACAAAGTGTCGGGTGCTCAAAGTTATGTTGATTGAACCACGGTATAATATGTACTGGGATAATTGCAACATATGCTTTATATGTACGACATATTAATGTAAGTGCAGAAGAAATATACATACGCCTACCTTAATGTTGAAACTTTCCCAATTTATGTAAAATTGTAGAACATGTCCATCATTGTTGTCCTTTCATCACCACCAAATTGAAAACTTCAGATAAGAACATTTCTCACTTGTTTCTCCGCATGTTGATCTTATGGGTATTTTCAAAATGTCCATCACTATATTTCTCAAAGTCCACAAGACTGATTGTTAAGCTATATTACTGGGGCGGTCGAACACGAAATGTCAAAGTTGATCCACACATGCGGTACAATAGAACGAAAAGAATGTTACCAGCAACCTCATCTTCCACTAGGAATGTGATGTCGCGTGGTTTGAAATTGTGTGCACGTGTCACAGATTTAGCAGGTCTTTTCCGACGTCTAGCGTCGATTTCACTTTGCGTTATGTAACGTATTGTATTCCTGGCAAATATAGCGTTAGAAAACTCAAATATAAACATGTGTCTTGGTAACACATGAGTGCTTCATTATCTTCTTATATATAAAAAGCTTGTGTAACATGTTAGAGGATGAACTCCTCCGAAACGGCTCGACCGAGTGTCGTGAAATTCCTCACGCACATTCGATAGGGCTGGTATAGAAGGTCCTAAAGTATACGAGATCTTCCGCCAAGCTTTCTCCTATGAGCAATATCCAAAAAATTGGCACTTCAAGGACAACACCAGTAATGGCTTTGTTCAATGATATTGCCGGCGTACTCAAGGTCCGCCGCACTCGGCAACACATTTGCGGGGGTACACGCTAGATAGCGCCTAATCCGCCTTCCAGCACCTTATTTTTACATTAAGAACCAACATTCACTACAAATCACTTCGATGGCAGAATAATGTTTACCGAGTCTGCTACTGTATATATAAAGTTTTCATTACAACTATAAGCTATAGTTAGATGAGTTAGAAAATCGGGCCTCGTTTTTTCTCTGTATATGTGACGTAAGCCTATACAGGCCAGACAGGCAGACATGTTAACAAATCGACTCAAAACGCGTTCGAAACATTATTATTATGCCAGAACAGATTTTTATTGTTTTTTCTTCATCAAAATTGGTTCAACTTTTTCTCCGTAAAGAAATTGAGAAGTTTGGGAAATCCTCATAAGAATAACAATGGGCTTAAATTTTCATTCTTTCAACTTTTTCCGATTGAAATGAAATTTGCAGAGGTTGTTCATATTATTCTAATATATTATGTTCCTACTAAAAGTTGGAAGAAATTTGGATGTGTCATTTTTGAGAAAAGGAATTATCATATTGAAAAAACGTCCAATATTGGCTATACATGTGTAAGGGTGTGTATACGTGTTTACCTGGGTTGAATCGAATAGGCTGTAAGGTATAAGATAGGCTTGATGGTTATACAAAATCGAAGTGTTCTCCCAGTTAGGTTATACGGGGGTACGAATGAGCAGGTGATAATGAAACTACGAAGTGATGATACGTGAAAGGATGTTCATAAAAACACATGCCTTATCAAGGGCTTGAACCGACGGCTAACCGTGATATTTCAGTTTCAAAACAGTGTCGAGCTGACTGAACAACGGAGGAAGGTTTAAGATATAAAAAAATATCTATAACCTATCTGAACGTCTGTGAAAATTATATAGGATAGGTGTCCGTGCCAGTTCTGAGCCGAACGTTCCTCGACGGTCGCCGCGCGGGCGCCGAGCGCGCCTATAATAGTTATAACGTATACCATATATAGTTACACCATCTTGTAGGTGTAGTTCGTCTTGACATATATATTTTGCATGTGTTTCATCGAAACAATAATGATTCATATTTATTAATCATTACCATAAAAACCTATCATTCTTGTACATTTTATTCTTTGATTTAAATTTTTAAAATTTTGAGATATCTGTTGTATTTATAATGAAATATCACATACAGCATTATCATACTCAATTCAGTACATACATTACTCAATTAATAGTAGATATTTCAAGTTTTTTTTGTTGGTAGAAATTTACCAGTACTCGTGAACTGAACTATAGTCATGGTTAATCTCAAAATAAAATATGTAACACGGTTATTTCCCAACATTTTTGCATGTCTTTCATATTTTGTTTTCGAGAAGCAACTTATCGGTGCATTTTATACATTATTACGTCTATCTCAACGAGTCACTTCTTCTCACGGGACGACAGTGTTACTTTGATGGTTCAAGCAGGTATTCCGATTGTTTGTTTATCATTGACGCCTGGAAGTTCCGACGCTTCATAAACGTGTTTCTGTGACTTGATTCTGTGCGTGAGAAATGGGTTCATAATGTTTTTTTAAAATGAAGAATAAAAGATGCAAATGAAGAAGGTGGTCTATGAGAATTCGAGATAGATGTTTTTTCAGCGTTGAAGGGACTTGAGAAATATTTCAATTAGGTTCAAAGAACTACGTGTAGGTAGGCCTATACATTTGAGTGAAATTAGTTTTCTATGTGAAATGTTTCGTCATCCACACGACTTTGTAATATCTATTAATTCATTTTGTTCATTAAGTTGATGATCTCAGTTGATGGTTTCGTAAGTTGACTTGTATCAAATGAGAATAAGATTACAAGTGATTTTATCTTTAGATTTCCAAAATTTGATTTATTTTAATCATGTTCAATGTGTTCCTAACGACCGCACAAGAGCTACGTTATTCGGGCCACGAATGAGTGGCGATTTATGGATGGCATTTACATTGACTCGTGTCTTATTACGAGGGACTCGAACCCAAGCCTTATGCCTACTTGACACCAACATCCAAGGCAATCAATGCCTTGACTATATAACTGAATCACGCAGGCAAATACAAATTCTGTTCTTTCAATTTATAGTGCTGTTATTATCGGATCATCCAGCACAGGTACTAATTGCCCTTGCTTCTTGTGTGTCTGGGAGATGAGGGTAGTTCTAGCGTCGGTTCGATGCCCGCCACCGTCGATCTTCACAGTTTTTTCGTGGTTTCCATCTGTAGCCTAGGCAAATGCCGGCATCTTATACCTGTAATATAGGCCACGACCGCTTCCGTCCTTACTTCCCTTCCCATTATGTAAGATTTCTTCAACTAATTATCTAACTAATCATTCATCCGACGGCAATAGATCTTGGTAGATCTTACTCTGCGAAGACTTCATTACAATTGTGTTTCGAAAGGACACGGTCGGTCGTATCCCAAGTAACAGACGTAAATGTCACTGTTATGTATATGCATCTGTGGTATTTTGATGGCAGTGTTCTTTCACGACGAGAATCACAATGAGAAATACAACTACATCTTTCTAAAACTATTTACTATTTCTATTTCACTATTTAAATCTTCAGAGAGTTTATCTACAATCACCGAAGATTTTACGAGTATTTAGCTCGAAGACAGCCTTTTTCATTGGAAGTTATCTTTGGGTTTCCTCCGGCAAAGCCCCTCAGGGAATGTTTGGAAATATGGTGATCTTTTAAGTGATTTTTGCGATTTACAAGCAGGTTTGGAGTCTAATTGAACTAATATGGACGTTTCCGTAGTTATTTTCAATAATTTCACATTTTCGAAGCTATTTTCGCGATTTCTCCCAGCAAAATTCCCAGCAGTGAATTTTTTGAAATTTGATCATTTTTCAAGTGATTATTGTGATTTATGAACAGTTTTGTAATCTAATAACTGAACCATTATCGAAAAGAAAACTTGACACACACGAGGAGGGGAAAGGGTCTCCAGCCCACAGGAAATTAAGCTATACGGTGTTTGGAGTGTCCTTGCGTATGCTGGAATTTGTTTTTCATCATGTTTGGAGTATGTCTAGATTTTACATATACCGTACTTCACATAGGCATAAAATCTGCATTGTGTCCCATTTATTTTTTTGAAACGCGGTAAAAATAATTGGGAATCATACACACAAATGCACTTTAAATAGTGCATTTGTGTGTTTATTATAGCATTTTTTATATAATGAAGGTATATAATAGAACGTATTTCCTCCATCCTATACTTATACGTTTTTTTCTTCTTCATCAGGCAGTTTTGAGCACTTGCGGTTAAACAATGATCATTGTTTATACGTTTCAAACCCCAAAAAAGAATATTTTTCTGGGAAAAGTGTACCATCAAACGTGTTCCAAAAAAGTTATCTAAGAAACATCCAAATGTAAATTCTATTGACTAAGCAGCTATCTCAAAATCGAAACGGCAAAACACATAGAATTTCCTTTGTGTGGTGAAACAATTGATTTTGATATTTTGTATCATCTTACCAGAATCAGATGTAGTTCCTGTGCTCGTGATGACAAGTTCTGGGACGGGTGGTCGTTTTGCCCAAAAACCTCAATATAAATTGGTTGTGTTTCTGTGACATTGTAAATGTTCACAATTCGCAATTAACCCGACTCGTATTTGACAACGCACTGAACTGAGCTTAGATATTATGAGTGTTCGTATAAACTTTATTATGTTGATAAACAATACCCAGAAGAGGCTTGAACAAAAATTTGTAAATGGCAGCAAGCAATAACGTAGAGTGTTTGTCGGCAAGGGCAAGTGCAAGGACAAGTTAGTGTAGTACACCGTGTACTTGATTATCCTTTGGCCGTGGAACGCAACGCATGCATCGGGTGTATTTATAATTCGCTATGAGAATAACGTACTGCAATAATCGTGTAATCGAATGAATTTGAAGGGACATGACACGTTCTTCTACCGAGATTCAGATATATTTTCGTAGAAACCAACCCTGTATTTGTTTATCATTTCTTAAAAGTGCAAAGAAGCAGAGTTTATGTATACTGATATAATTCATATTGATAAGTAGCAATATTTTTTGTTGTGTGTTTATTCGTAGGTCATCAAAGGCCTATATGTTTTTTAAAAGAAGGATACATTAGTGGTTGGATGGAAATGTCGATTGGTGCGGTGCGCGCCCCACTTTGGACCCCCTAACGACGTCAAAAATGTTGACTGAAAAAAATGTTGCTCCTTGTTTTTGATACACAACTACCTAGTACCCACACAATCGTGATTTGTAGTAAATGTCTATAAGGAAGGCCCTATTCAGTATGGGGTGGACCTTTCTAGGATAGCGAAGTGAAAGAAACCAGTAAATGTATATAATAAAATATAGAAATTGGATTGAACTATGATTTTAATGAACAGGTTGAAATTGTGCTTGTATTTGGGCCAGAATTTGATTGATCTCTCAACATTTCGTGCTTGAAACAGAAACTGAGGTATTATCTTGATTGCATAATCTATAATCTCCGCACCAAAGCCACTAAGGTTAGATTCTTGGTTAGACATTATTTGCTGGTAATTGGTTTGGGGGATTTCGAATGTATGACTCAGTACGGACAGTTACATTCTATTCTGCCATCTATTATTATGCAAGTCCAAGTTTACAACTGTTTTGCTAGATTTCGTTCCAATTGGTTTCATGTTATAGTAATGAAACGAATTATCAAGTTAAAATAACTCCTATTATAATAATAATAATAATAATAACGAAACAGTATAATGGCGTAATTTATATGTCACATCACATAATAATGAGTATTTCGAGTGTTACTTTAGATGATACTAATTGTGCTTCTAAGTAGCACATGTCTGTTTTTTTTTTGTTCAAGTTACAGCTAGTAACCGAGTTATTTTTGAAAGAATGAAAGTGTAAGGAGTTTCCCGCTCTATGCGTATATCGACGAGAGATGACGGCTTGAACCCTCCGTGCGCTAGTGGTAGAGATGAGGGCGACTGACGGTCGATCAGGACATTCATCTCTCGTAGATACAATTACACCATGCAGAAAAGCGTTGACAGATGGGTCATATTAAATCTCTATCATTCACATATGTTTCATAGATTATTGTCAACTCATTCTTATGACTCACTACGCATTCAGCTTTCTTGGTTGATTCAGTTTTGAAGATATTATATTACATAAAAAACCACAGTTCATCCAGCTTCCAAAAAAAAAATATAAATCAACAAATTCCATGAAGACCATATGATCATATTTCATATGATTCCCCCTAACAAATCAAATAACGAATTGTCATATTTCGGTATTGGTTCAGCACGCAGGTTCAATATGTCTATAAGTGAAAATATAAAATAATAATCAAAATTGAATTTAAAAATAAAATGAATACTAAAAATAGAAGACATCACTGAATCTGTTCGGAGATCGAAGAAGAGCTGAAGAAATGAAGGCGTGATGTAAACGTAAAAGTACATATGGGCATTTTGAATTAAATTAAATGGAATTCGAACCTCGGTCTCCTAACTAATGGTCAAGCCCACTCGACTGATTGACCGATCAGTAAACTAATTTGTTCTGTCTGTTAATCCATCAAGTTCACAGCGGGATGTTGAAGGAAAGTTGTCATTATAAAAAAAAAATATATGTAGAATAGAAGTAACACTTTTATTATAACTTATTTGCATATAGACTTGGTCACTTATTAAACTGACATATTATTCTAATACTTAAACCTTCATATTTATTACTAAAATTTTACACTCAGAATAACTAGGTTTAGGAGTGCATGGGAGTCGATTTGGCAAAAAATCAGTTATTTCGTGATAACCTTTGAACAGTATGAGGTATCAAAATTTTGATACAAGGGAAACACAGGTATTTTTTATACCTTCAAGATGATATAAGTAAAACCTATCCAACTTATGTGACATGATTGCCAAAGGTATGCAGCTAAATAATGTTGTTTTTAGCTCTATACTTTTGGCAATCATGCGATATGAGTTGAATAGTTATAACTTATACCAGATTGGAGGTATTAAAAATATCTGGGTTTCCACATTGTTAGAATTACGATAACGCACTTTGTTCGAAATTTATCATCAAAAAACTGATATTTCGTTAAGTCGACTCTCATGCCCAAATATAAACACATGCTTATAATATGCTCATCTTATTATAAGCCTATATCATCGTCGTCTTTATTACCGCTCAAACATGGGCATTGGGAATACATTCATTTGATACTTATTTTCAATGTTCACCCATTTTCACCAATATACGATACATATTGTATTTTGAATTTCAAACACATCACTTCAATGTATTTTCACTATTTTGCGAGTTGTATTCTTATAACCATTTCTGATATAAATTCGTAAATTGGCCGATAGAATGAGTTCCCTTTTGGTATATTACAAAAACGTGGTTGACTGAGGCCACCGAAACATTGCGATGAACTTTGTATCATTTTATTGTAATTACTAATTATTATAACAAATCGTATAAATAAACTGCACGCTAATAAATATATGTAATCCACTATCATTCTGTAAGTTTAGCCAGCATTTGGAAAATATTAATTTTGAAAACACAACTATTGTATCTCTACAGTTCAATACGTGCAATATTGTGTGATATGTTGCCTAAGTGCAATGTTTTTCGTCAAATGTCGTTTTCAAATTTCTATTACTGCAGTATTTGTATATTTAAAATACAAACGAATAAAGTATCAAATTGAGTTTTCAAATAAATTATTATGGCCATCTGTTCACACCCATAAGTTGATTTGCTGAATTTACATTTTTGTTTCATTTTAATTGTGTTAGACCAGTCTTCAGTCTCCAGCGAAAAGCGAACTTTTCCTTTCTACAGCGGAGCGTGCAGCTTTATTAGGCACGCCTAGTTTCAACAATGTTTCCCTGTCCCACAGACAAATGGCCATATTATCAAAAGTGGGCTTTTACAATTTGATCTATTATTTAAAAAAAAAGGTTATAAATAATAACTCTCAATAGTGGTCCTGGTTGGATTGAGTGATAAATCAGTTTTGAACAACAATTGAAATTTGAAATGATATTAAAATTCTGAAATATAAGTAGCACAGATCCTTTGGTGCCCATTAGATGAAATGAATGGCACCCATCAAACTTATGTTGATTCTCACGGGTCTTTTGAAAAGATATATTTTCAAGATTTCTTAGAGCAATTCTTAACTATATATATATATATATATATATATATATATATATATATATATATATATATATATATATATATATATATATATATATATATATATATATATATGTGTGTGTGTGTGTATGTGCGTAGTTTTTAGCCGTATGCCCGTGAAAATTATCATAAATGCTGGATGTGTGGTTGTCGCATTCTGTATTCTGTATTGCAGTCATGTATTGAAAAGACACGTACATTTCATTCTCAAAATATGTCTCATTCTACAATCACTCGGAAGTGATTAGTATTGAACTGAACTAATCCTACTCAGATCACTCTCACCACTAGGTCGATATCGCCCTTATTTGGGACGTTATACATAATTGTAATAAATAAATGATCTTGTTATACAAATGACTAAATTTGGTAAGAAAATTGTTCCAATTGAAGTTGACATGAAATATCATGTCGATTGGAAACTGTTCACAGTAGAACCGATCAATTAGGGAAAGTATCATATTAGAGAATAACATGCGTTATTTTAGCATGTTGGGACATTCATGTTCTTTCTGTCTATATTTATCATTTGGTTTTCTAATTACTATATAATACAAACACTAACACGCAGTTTTTAATTCTCACTTATAAAACGGTTTGTCTAAGACGGAAATCAGTATTTCATATTCAAATTCAATAAAAAAACTATGAATTATCACACATTTCCACATATGTTTTGATATATAAATACATATTAAATGAGCATGCCACAATGTATGTAGCGCGTTTCCATACTCAAGTTTCCATGCAATATTCTTCTTTCAAAAAGTTTTCAATAGAATTGAACGTATTTTCAATTCAAAAATATAGTTCAATTATTTGTGTGCCAATCGAGTTTGTCAAATAGAAGGTTGGCTGTATAGCTAAGTATGAACAAATTTGCTAACTTGGGCAAACGCACGATAGACTTTCATTATATGAATATACATATCCTACTGAAAATACATATTAAATGATTATTGTAAGTTTCGTATTGAATATTTTATGATATTTTGTATTTCATAATATTTTGTATTTCATGTGAGAATCAAAATGTAGACATACATTTAGTTGGGTCGAACGCACCAATGTGTGGAAATATAACTAGAATGATAACTAATAGACAGGCTGTTGGGTCTTGAACCCTAGCCCCTTAGAGCCAGTGTTTATTGCTTTCTATGCGAAACTTTCACAAGCTTTTATAATCATCTATCACACTTGAATTTTTGTATTAAATTTGAGGATCAATTTACATTAAAACATTAAAACACATTTACACGACATTTATTCCAAGGTCTAGAGTGTACTTGATTGAATACAACAAATGCATTCTGTGTTGACATCAGTACATACAATAGACCGTGGCTAATTTCTATCATCACAGTGACACATGATGAACAACTAGTGTTTTATAATGTTTCTTTTATTTCTTCAGGTGTGAGGAAATGACGTTTATCAGCAAGTGATATATCCTTCACATTCCATTGATATTTATAAAGCAGAAACCAACACTTGGCGTTATATGACAATAATATCTCTAAATGTTTCGTTCTAATTACTTGTGTATCTTATGTGGCCTGATCAGGCGATATATCTTTGTATAACAATTGAAAGAATCAATAACAATGATGTGATGCTTTGATTGACTATAGCTGCGTTGTAATAACCGCCATACACCTTCAGCCCAGCAGTTTCGATACTGTGTTTGCAGTAATCTCCATCTAAAAGTGAATAAAAACAATACATTAAAATATATAGATTAAACGGTATATTTAATTAATTGTAATAACAGATAACGTTGGACATTTGAAATCGACAAATAAGCGTATAACAAGTATTAGAGTTACTTTAGATTAGGAGAAATCATATTTTTGTCTGGTTAGAAATAGAGCTTATAGACAGAAATCGTATAATTTTTTCTTCTCCCTAGCTTTGATAGAATTAGCAAGTAAGTTCAGTCTATGGGAATCAACATTTTCAGATGATTATTGTTGCGTTATTATAGTTATGAATATAACCCTTTAAATTTCCCATATAATTATATTATACAGCAATTCAATACAAAATAAAACAATATTGAAAAAAGATAGACAATGAAAAAATAATGATGATATACATAATTAAATTATTTCATTATAACTACTACGAATTATTATCTCGAGTAGCATCATTGTCATTTGTCTTGTGTTATTGTTTCTATTTTCTACATTGAATAATCCTAATCTTTTGCTAGAAGCGAATAGAAGCTTGAAAAATGGTCTCGTTTTCCACATACCCTCTCTATAACCATTAACGTAGTTATATTCTATGGTTGGAAATTATTATTTTAAATATTGTTTACAGAATTATGACAGTTTCATTACCGGTGCTGTGTTATTATTACAAGGATGATTTTCTAAATTCAATAGTTTATTTGAGATTCTAAGATGTTTGAACTATTTTTATCTTCTCATACTTCGTAGTAATAGGTAAAAAATTGCTACATGAATTGGTCTACAAAACATGATCTAAAAAAATTATAGAGGATAATATACTTCAATTAACATGAATTTCAAAATGATTTCAACATATATTAATATTATTTGGCCAGTTATTTAAAAATGTTAATATGATTATTTATTTGTTGAAGAGAGTACTATAAACAATCAGTATACGATCAACGTAAATGGTAAAGGCTGAAGGATGATGATATCTGAGCGGAAAGCAAATCCACCTAGTGATGTAAATCACCAATTCGCACTTCCTGATTATCTGTGGAAACATGTCCAAACATTCGAATTTCAAACATGGACAACTCGAAAGTGCAAATCTTGTTTTAACGTAATGTCGATTTTGGCAATGTCCATAAATAATTTTAAAATTGTTAAAAGTTACGTCAAGATTTCGTCATAATGTATAAAATAAGAACATAACGGAAACATACTTGACATTTTGTCTTGTTTGCCTGCCTCGATCGAGAAATCATTACACTGTTGAATGTTGTTTGTTTGTGTTAGTATTCTGTATAGTGAAATTTTGTTTAATTGTGTAGTTGGTAATTGAATGTACAAAAATGACGTGTGGAATAGCAAGCACACTGATGGATCTGAAATCTAGCTAATTTTAACGTCCATAATTATTGCAGATAGTACAATAATGTTTGTTATTTATATTCATAGGCCTACAGACCAAAACTTGAAAGTAATAATATAATTTGATTTAGTGAATGATTGATTCGATTAATTTGATAAATATTCATCCTGATTCTAATTATTTTGAGTATCATGGCAACCATGAATAACGACAGTTTTTGACATTTCATCTGTTCATATATAAATAATGTTTTAAGGGGACAAGTCACTGAAATTGCTATCTTCCTAGATGAGGGTTCAAAGGTGATGACATTTTTGCACATGATGTCTTTTTGCGCCAAAAAAATATAAAAAATTGCAAAAAAAATTGGCAACAATTGTTTGTTCTTTAAACTTTTTGGATTGATTATTTTTCAATTCTGTTTTTTAAAAACTATTCCTCCCACACTTTATATGTTTTTGAAGTTATTATTTTTTCATATCTTTCATCACGATTTTATGAAAGATTAGTGGTGAGCATATCATGGAATTTATTCCGGTATTCATTTTTTTTTATAACTGGAACTTCACAAATATTCTTCTTCTCAGTTTTGGACAGCATAATTCAATTTTAAAATGTATTCAATGAAAAATTTGGCCTGAATTGAACATTTTCTTCCCATTTACTGTCAAGAATATTACATTGAATTCACATAAAAATAAATAAATCAGCTCTTCAAGTAGGGTCTATCACCACTAAAAATAAGTAGTGATTTTCGATATTGTATACCTATGAAAATACTGAAATGAATTACAGGCAATCAAGTTTTAGGTCTTTATTCACTACAACATCAAAAGGCTTGAAATGTGACATTTCACGTTGAAGGTGTGTATAAAAAAATGATTTATCGTAATAAGGAAGTCTCCAAATGTGACAGAACTGAATTTGAGGCTATTCAATAAAGTGTGATAAAGTGTGGTGTGAATATGGAAAAAAACGTAAAAACGAGATAAACACGTTTTTTTAAAGTTATTCGTCCCTTTAAAGTATTTGAAGTGAACCAATTATATTTTCGGTTATGTCAATATTATTTTCGAACAACTTACTTCGATTAAGTTACGTAAACGAAGAAAAAAAAATGTTTCAGTTATTTTGTGAAACTTACACGATACAAGATTTTGACTTCTGGGGCTAGCCAGAAGGAAGGCTGAAACCCAGCTAATACGAAATTTAGTAATCACAAGAAATCTTTATGATTTTTAGATGAGGTTTATATATTTTTCATTCAATCGCATTCTCGAAATCATTTATCTAAATACATTTGTTAATTTGAGAATTTTCAAGATACTCGAAGCCCAAAAGTTCGAAAATTACTTGAGCAACAAATAACAGTATAAGAAACTTGGAAGAAGATTTTGTGCACGGCCACCAGGATGTCGTCAACGTCAAGAGGGCTATGGAGGAACAAGTCATTTCACTGCCCGTTGGTGGCATTTGCATGCATGTGATCATAACCATCGAGGTTTCAAGAAACTAAGACAAAAGTTTTGAATCGTGGAACTGGGGAAGTGAATATATAATTCAAGACCAATAGAAATGTCCAAAAATTCAAACATTTCAAGAAGAGAAGAGCAGAAGTGAAGAATTTGAAAGGAAAATAAGACGTGTAATTCGAGACCAACATTTTTATATCTATCCTGTCGTTGTTTTTCATGGTTTTCCACAGTCCTCTAAGCAAATGCTTGGATGAAGTACTAATTATAATTAGTAATAATTATTAGTACTAATTAAATACTTTATTAGTAGTGATTGGCCTAATTATACCGATTCGGACCTTATCACTCATTTTTTTGATCATTAAATGATGAATTTCACATCTACTGTTAATGGAAAGAAGTGAACACTGCCTAAGAAACTTTGTTCAAAGTGCAAGATATCAACATCCGTATATTCGGTTCACTCTTAATACCAATGCTGGTGACATACCGATATATTACAAAAAAGGTTTGTACGCACTCTCTTTGAAACACTTTTATCTGCGACGAAAAATTAAGGTCACAGACAGCGCAGTCCCGGTCTCAAAGTTCATTGTTTTTTATTTAAAATATATGAAACCACGTGGTAAGATCGCCTATGTGGTGCCCCGTCCAAAGGATCAAACTTTCGTCCTTAGTTTCTATTGGGGACAAATGATTTAGTATCAAATTCGTATCGACCTATGTGTGAGGGTGTGTGTGTGTGTGTGTGTATAAATAAATAAATAAATATATATATATATATATATATATATATATATGTATATATGTATATATGTATATATATATATATATATAAATATATATATATATATATATATATATATATATATATCTATATATATATATATATATATATATATATATATATATATATATATATATATATATATATATATATAAATATATTTTATATAAACATTTATAGTTATTTATTTATATTTATTCACACACTTTTCCACCTAATAGATGAAGTTGATTAATTAAATTCAGTTGATTATAATTGAAATCAGTAATGAGTATTTGAAAAAAAAATGTATACGGAAATATTCGAAGATGCATTGCCGCTATACCATTGTGTTAACATAATGGAGAAATGTTCAACCTTCGCACACACTATCATAGCCAATTAAATAAACTATGCGTAGGCCTATTATTCATATACTTTTAAAGAAAGTCGAGTCAGTTCACTCATCACAGTTATTAACAAATTCCAACAAGTTCATAAAAATCCTGGTAATGAGTCCCTGGTCCCTGGTCCTGGTCCTTGATTTTCTCATTTCAAAGCTATGTTCTACTGAAGAAATTAGTCTCATAGAAAATATTTCTGTCTTAAATAGAAAAAAACTTGTTAGGTAAGAATAATGAATTGGGAGGATGAGTTTTTTTTAAAGGTTTTGAGCAGATGTGGCAAATTGCATCAATTATGATTCGGAGAGTAATACATATTATACATAGGGCCTACATATTCTCTT
Source organism: Brachyptera putata (assembly GCA_907164805.1). Classification (NCBI taxonomy): domain Eukaryota; kingdom Metazoa; phylum Arthropoda; class Insecta; order Plecoptera; family Taeniopterygidae; genus Brachyptera; species Brachyptera putata. The sequence goes on along the minus strand of OU015463.1, from coordinate 23,510,904 downwards.
GATTTATTTGAAGATTTTTAGTAAATATTTACATTTAGAAATCATTATATAAGCCCGGACATGCTTAAAGATTGATAAACATTCTATACTGCTTTATAAGCCGTAGATTTTTAGTTATAATGCCCGGAACGAATTTATAAATAAATCATTATGTGATTAAAATTAGCCAATAGTATTAATTTGTTTCGATGGAGACACAAATACCTTTGATGCAATCTGACAGTCTGACAGCTTTTATACTACCTAATTTCAGAAATGATAACGTTTACAAATTTATACCATATGTAAAAAGTTATACATATATAATTGAACTTTCTGGATTCAATTCAATATCAATTCAAATCCTGCCTATACTCCTAAATACAAACGCTACACAAATGCTACACAGACAGTTTCCACGTACCATAATTCCATCCCACAAACTCCTGGGTCCGTAAATTCTCTCCCCTTAGCCAATCCTCCAGTGGTCGGAAGTATTCCCGGATCGCTGAGCCGTCCAACTTCTGTGAATAGTTGCCAGTGCCCGTCATCAGGGCAATAGGCCAGTGTTTCGAAGATCCCTGCTGCATCATTTCACTAAAACAAAATCACAAAACTATACTCCGGACGTTCTTGGAATACGACGTTCTTAAGAATAAGAATGAAAACACTTTCATTGTTTATTACTTTTTTGAATTCTCATTCTAAAGTGGCTGAAATTAAATTTTTGCGATGTATAATTTTCAGTACTTATAATGATAATAATTATAAAAATAGTAATAATGATGATAAAAATATCTTTATTCAGTGGAACAATTTACATTGTTATAGAATGCATCCAACTAAAACTAGATGAGTAGTGTAATTAAAAGTATGAAATCAGAGAATATCTAACATTCACATTTCTTCAATGCTGTACAAACACTTGTCAAGTAAGTATAGTCTCACATGATGTTTAAAAATATTCAAATTTGTAATAGCTTCTAATGCAGTTGGTAATAAGTTGAAATTTATTTAAATATATCTGGTATATAGGCCTATTCAATATCGATTATCTTTATCTTTATCGATATCGAATTACAATATCGATTTGGAATTATTGATATGCTTCAATTAATAATAATGATATGTTACAGTAGACTTCCAAAAGAAGTTTCTTGAGACATAAGAACCCACTTGATCCGATAACAAGAATTTTGTTTTACAAGGAAGAGACGGTTTTATATCATTAACATTATTATTAGTATAATATCGTTGTTGCTTGAGAACAGGAACTGCGTTTATGGGTCAACTTACAATTTGTGCGATGAAAGTAGTAAGAATGGGGTTGCGTAACTAAGACTCAGCTCTGTGTAAAAAACTTCTGAGTGTGTAACCCTCAAAATAATAGTCTCTTGATACGTGAATGCCGGTGTTTTTGAGTGAGCCAAGCTAAAAGACTGTTTTAGTCGAGGTTAAAGCAAATGGTAAAAGGGTGAGACGGTGGTAGTAGAAGGTGGGACTACTGAATGAAGTGACTTCGGAATGAAGTGACTTCGGAACGAAGTACATATACTTCTGCCACACAACCAGGTCGCTGTGTTATATCAATTGTTTGTTACGTTTAGGTTTAGGTTTAGGTTTTAGTTCATGATGGATTTCTTAGATTGAATTGGCTAGGTAAGGTTGAATCGTGATTTTTGAGTGGGTGCAATAAAAACAATAACAGCAACAACGTACGAATGGGGAGAATTGGTGGCGCTAAAGGTAAACTTGTCTCAACTCTTTTGCACGGAAGAATATTGTTTTTTTACGGCAGTGACAGGGAGGAATTGATGAATGTATGATGAAGTTTAGGAGAGAATTAGTTGTAATGAGGCTCAGTACACAGCAGGGCTATAACCTTTGCGTTTTATTACCTTAGTTTGAAATCGGACACGATATTTGATTTATTACTTGTAATTTGTTATTTGTTATTTATCTATTGTTTTGTTTCATTTCATTTTATTTGACGATATATGGTTTAACGGCGCACTCTAGTGATGATAAGATTTATTGGCGTCGGTGAATAAAGAATGTGATTATGAGATGAGATAAAGGGTTATTTTATATCAAGTGTTAATAGATAGTGGAAAGGAGAGTCGGTCGTTGCTTGTTGTTAAGGAACCATCCTAGTGTGAATCTAATCGACAGAGGCAACCATGAAAAACCTCTTTCGGGATGGTCGACCATGACGGGAATCGAACCCCGTCCAGCGTGTTAGCTACTCGACCACCCGTCTCAGTAACAAGACATTTCGTAGAAGACTCACTGGAACGTGGTAATTATTTATTACTGTTACATTAGACAAAAATGAGAAAAAAAACAGACTTAAAATCAATCAAATAATGAACGGTTTTGAACCTGAACACGACTAGTCGTGAATCTTGATACAACATTCACTTTTACTCGATATATTATAAGCTAAAGTACCACATTAATTTTTTTAGCAAACCTGTGCTATAAAAGCGGAGTGAATGGATTTTGATGAACAAATCGTAATCTGTGAGACTTGCTTATATTATTGTCACTTGTTCGAGGAAGTAAATAAGTTATTAGAACTGTAAGTACGACAAGTCTTCAAACATCGCTGGTTTTAACCGGAAATAATACTCGCTCACTGACTTCCTCCCGTAAACTCCTCCCTTGCAGCCTCTCATATCTATCCTACACACTACGGCTGCAATCTTTTCGTACGCCCAAAACCTCAGATATACGACAGATTAAAGGATTCCCCCATCTTCGTCCTACAACACCTACATGCACAGATCTCATTATTCACTACCTAAGCACTGTGATGGTTCAGCAATAAACGCCGGCATTATAGACGGCACTATTTTTAGCTCCAGGCCTATACATGTGAAAATGGTGCGATATTATTCAGAGTTTTTATTTATATCATCTCGAAGGTATTGGAAATATATCCGTATTATAATTTGTATACCTCATACAGTTCAGAAGTAATCACCGAAAGAAAACTGGAATTTCTCTTTAAATCGACTCCCATGCGCTTGTAAAAACCTAACATGTCACTTACTGCGTTTCAAGCGTAGAAGAAATTGTACAACCCGCGACAGTTGAAATACATTCATGTTTCCTCTTGATTTAAACTCATGTCCGTCTTACTGGCCCAGTTCTACTGCTTACGATTTACCTTGCCGACTCTATGGATAATACTAATATATTAGACCTATTAAAACGACATTTCAATGTTACGCTGCGTTTTGCAACACTGAATTAATGAATATGCCTGAAACGATTATTTATAAATTTTTGAAAAAACAATTATAAAAGTGTAATTAAATAAAAAATACAGTTGGCTCGATTCCGGGTTTGCATTCTTTAATTGGTATTAAGAATAATTTATCTGATGTTGTTGTTGTTGTTGTTTTGTGGGTTCCACTTAGCATGCAATAGCTGTAAGGCATAAGCTAGATTGTTCACTTCCGAGTGTATTACGTATTAGCAGCTGATTAGCAGCATAGACATCACAATGTAGTGAGGAATGGATCATCAGTCACGCTCGAGAGTGTTGCTTTTACAATGTAGATCAGAGAGTTTTGAAAATGTTGGATGGAGACGTGCCACCATATAGAAAAAGAATTTGGTTGATACTTTGCTATTATGCTTTTTGGCTTCAGAAATTAGATGTGGATTACGTGAGATATAACATACACCAAATGAGAAATGTTCGAACTGAGACGAGTGGTCGAGTGTCTAGCACACTGAACCGTCATTCAGGAGACCGGGGTTCGATTCCCGTCATGGTCGACCATCCTGACAGCCTGACAGGGGTTTTTCGTGGTTTCCCTCTGTCGTTCAGGTCAATACTGGGGAACAGGCCACGATCGACTTCTTCGCACTATCCCAAAACACCTAATAAAATAATCTTTCGTCTCATCGTATCACATATATCATTCACCGACACCAATAGACGATCGTAGTCATCGGTACAGTGCGTCGTTAAACTCAATATAGGGTTATGTGGTAGACCAGTCAAGGTGACTCAAGAATGAAAGCTGGAGTCATACACTGAACATCGCCTTTTTGTATACTGATATTGTATTCTTTCAATTGTACTTGTATAATTATGCAAATAAAGAAGATTTATTATCATTATTATTAATATTAAAAAAATAAAAGGTTCAATGCTCAACCTACAGTAGAATGCAGTCAATGGCCTACATATATCAATCCATCTGACCTTGCATATAAAGAATGGCGTGAAAAGCCATCAGTGACGAGGTTTTTAGTCTTCCAAAACTCTTCTTTCCTTTGAAATGTGGGCCAAGTCATACGAAGCATTCATTTCCTCCTCAAGCATTCAAATGATAAGGTTCCGACCTTCAGTAATTGTTACGCAGAAAACATGGTTATTCTAAGATTGGTTAGATTACGTCGCTTAGTCTACTGTGAAGAATGAACACTGGTTGGAGATTGCAAAAAAGATTCAAGAAGAGTTGATTTAGAGAAATATCATTTCTTTTGTCATCACTTTCGAATGGTGTTGTTATCAAAATTATTATACAATATAGTATAACACAGGTCTGTCCAATACCTTCATTATGATTATGCATCCAAATTATTGATCTTGAATCCTTATATTTTCAAATATGGAGCTCAAGATTATCTTAGTAATAAAATATGCCATCAAAGAGATACCGTATCCATAGCTATAATACCAGAAGTTCAAATAAATTTCACTTGGATGGTAAAAATAAAAGTAGCACACAGAAGCCAATCTTTTACAGTGGATTTACTTTGTGGACTATTTAGTAAGTTGGACTTAGAAGTAAGAAGTCTTACAAATTTGAGTGCATTAAAAAAAAGAAAGCACAAAATTTCTCAAAATTGAATTTCCATAAGGATATTTCATGTTGACTTCACTTTATAGGAGTGCATATTACATTTTATGTTACATTTTGTTCATTGTTCATTATGTTCATTTAATTATATCATTATGTTCTTCGTAATATTATATAGGAATTGAATAGCTGAAATATGCTAGATAAAACTATCCATCTATCTAAATACATGTTTTACCAGTACACGTGTATAAATATGTATATAATTGTGTGTATGTGAAAATTATACGGCATAAGTTGACTAGATAGCGCTTGCTCCATGTGACCCGGGAGATTTAAAAGCAGGTCGGGCCGTGGTTCGATCCCTGCCACCGCCCATCTTTACATGGCGTTTTTCGTGGTTTCTCTCTGTAGTATGAAGAAATGCCGGATTAGTTCCTACAGTATAGGCTACAACCGCTTCCTTGCTCCTATCCTTCCCATTACCTAAGAAACCATCATCCCACCATCCCATTATTCGTTCTTCTAACGCAAATAGATCTTAGTTATCCTCACAGTGCGTCGTTAATCCTAATATAAATGAATGAATACATTGAATAGTTTTTTAGTATACCGTTTTGAAGGTATCAGAACAATTGTGTTTCCTGCATTGGTTGGGATGTTCATATCTCATAGCTTTCGCAAGTTTATCACCAGAAAATTGATTGCCTGAATTATCAATGTTGGTGTAGCTCTAAAACTGGGAGTTAAATCCGGTTATCACCATGTTTGCCAATGCTATCTGTTTTCAATAACCATCAGAATAAGGCCAACTGGACTCGGTGATACCGATCCTAACCCTCCATGTGCATCCCCCCAGAAAAAAATATATAGGGAGTTGCACAAGAAATATGGAATAACAAATTTCTGAGCGCACCAAAATAGTGTACCTAACCAACCACCAACCTCAAATAGATAAAAAAAAACACAACTGCACCATCAAAACGTTTCACTTGTTATACAACTATAATATCTGTGACAACTAACGCATGCGTATTAAATGATTCATTCAGTTGTTTGAGGAAGGTACAATGGATGGTTCTTATTACACTAATGAGTATAATTTAAATATGGCCTGTTAAGTTACGCGTTACGCTCGCAAGTAAAAGTGACTGTGTTAGTGGTACGCCAGTCGACTCGGATTTTGATCGTTGCTACCATCATGACATAAGTTTTACAAACACGGTACCAAGAAAAAAACAGCTAACAATGTTCGATTGTGTATGATTGCATGACATGTGGGTAGTAACACATGGCTACAATAGCTGAGATTACTTCCGATTGCTAAACGATGTCTAATTAACTTGATATTACCATAAAAGATGTATCGAGCTTACAGACCGGCAAAGCAACGCAACCCTCAATACATACTACTAACATATAGATATACTATACCTAAACAATTCACTCCTATAGTTAAATAATAATAAATCCCCACCCTCACTCCTATTCCCCTCGCCTACGTCTGCAATTAGTACCTATGCTCATCACTTGCCTGGTGATTGTACGGTAGCAGCACAATCCAGCATGACCGTAGCGCTTTCTAGTGGTCTGCGTAGGTACTATAGGCTCTACCCACTGAGTTAAGTAGGCACTCAGATTTCAGTCGAATGACGGACACATTGATTTGACAAGGAACAATTTTAGAAACGACTCTCATGGGCTGTGTCTTTATAGGTTAACATATTCCAAGTTGTAAGGTGAATACGTTGATCTGCATAAATTGAGAGAACCAATGAGAGTCTATTCCAAGATTTGTCTTGTCATATAAATGTGTCTGTTATTCGACTGGAATCAGCGTATCTGTTCAGCTCAGTGAGTGGAGCTTATCAGTTACAATTTCCAAACCAAGAAGTCCTGGTTTCAAGTCCCACACATATATATATATATATATATATATATATATATATATATATATATATATATATATATATATATATATATATATATATATATATATATATTTCTCATTTCATATTCTCTATAATATGGCCTACAGTGAAATCGATACCTTCAATAAGATTTGACTGAATTGTAATTGAAATTTCCCCATTCCTTGAAGTATAGCACAACAAAGTTGTATTTCATTTTTTACTAATTATTCTAGGTGTGCCTTACCGTAATAATTTGCCAGCCTCTTTACTCCTGTAAATATCGCACTTGTGCAGTGGTTTGTACGGATCATTCGGTACGTATTGTCCAGCCGCAATGCACAACGCTTTATGTATTTGGAATTGAAGAATCGTACCCACAAAGTATCTGTAACAGAAATCAAACACATACCTTGCATGAGAAATGTCAATGTACAAAAGGCAAGTTTTAAACTCATCAAGTCAAAATGGCTGTTCTGTGTAGACCTATATCCCTTCAGCTCATATATATATATATATATATATATATATATATATATATATATATATATATACATATATATATATATATATATATATATATATATATATACATATATATATATATATATATATATATATATATACATATATATATATATATATATATATATATATATATATATATATATATATATATATACATATATATATATATATATATATATATATATATATATATATATAAATATAAATATATATATATATATATACATATGTATATATATATATATATATATATATATATATATATATATATATATAATATATATATGTAGTCCTAGTTTTGAGAAAAAAGTCTCTAAAAAGGAAAAACATTGCTAATAAATGGAAATACTACTTCCTATATCAAACCTAACCCTTATATATTGGTAATAGTATTTCCATGAGTAAAGTAATCTTTCGGAAAATATATAATATTATTTCAATAATTTTCTCGATATAGCAGTATTCCCAGCTATAACTGTAATGGCAGGTAGGCTATTTGTAATCCCAGGTAGTAGTAATTCAGCTTTCCCTAAATATATATAATTAGGTATATATATATATATATATATATATATATATATATATATATATATATATATATATATACATAGTCATTATTGTTATCAATGTGTGGAGAGATCAAATGATATATATATATATAAGAAATAATTAATTAATTAATTAGAACGAAAAATATTGTTTAATTGGCTTAATTTGGTATATTATGTGATATCGGTATAACTTTCCAAGATTGTTGGCATTTGTCCTGTTATAGAGCCTAATATTCAGATGTAAACCTATCTGTTTTGTTCGACTATGACATTTCATTTAATCAAGTCTAATTGGAGTAAGTTGGCGGATCGTCAAATTGGCGGGTCGTCTATATCTGACGTTAAGAGGGAAGAAGAGCTTTCACCGCTATCACTCGGTGTAATCTTTATTGTCTGATTTGGCTGGCTTTTCAATTCGTATCATTATTTTTTCAAATAAACAGATAGATTTTAACTACCAGACAGGTGAACGACTGTAGGCCTATATTAGCACGCATATTGTTTTTCGCAGCACTCAAGCGATCGTACACGTTCGTTACTCAAATAACTAATTAGAAATATACAAACTTTAATTATTTTCATCTTTTGTTATTTGGTTCCTAATGAGGACGTTTGTACATTCAATTATGAAGTTATGCAAGTTTTAATTATCGGTAAGAGTTAGAGAAACGCAGGTTCTCAAGTTGGAAGAATATTGGATAAACATGCTGAAAGCACATGAAGAAAGGGTATAACTGGAATGGGATGATAATTAGTATAAATCAAGTCCATAAAACTTGGGCATTTCAACACGATTTAATATAGAAACTTGATTCAAGTCTAAAGTACGCCAAATGTGTGTCGACACACTGCCCTCCAGAGTACTGTCCTCCAGCCTACTGCCCGCCAGCCTACTGCCCTCCAGTCCAGCCTACTGTCCGGGACTGGTTCACAACATCTTGATAGATAAATACTAGAATCATCTTGACCAGTAAAATTCAAACGTAAACATCCATAACGCTAACCCCCTCACCGCCTTCCTTATTTTGCACCTGTTGATCAGCGCGTGTGTCGTTAAGCACTATTCACTTCCTAACACCCTCGTCATTTCCCACCTGGTGAACCACGTGTTGTGTCGTTAAACGCTATTCATCATCTAACGCTCTCATCGCCTTCCTAATCTTTCACCTGGGGAACGTCTTGCATGTAACAGCGAAAACATGCATTTTTATGGATGATTTATAGTGTGCTCCTGATATACAGATCTGGGTTAAAAAAAAGAAAATGACAGGACATAAGTTTACATAATCTCATAGTCTCACATGCAATGAAATATGTAAAATTCCCATCTTTTCACGCTGAGAACATTGCAAATTTGATTTTTTTGTTAGAGTGTAGGAAGGAGTAATACAATAACATTATTCTACACAAACTATATGGCCTATTATTGTGTATTCATGTATACGCATTTTTCTAGTCTAAAATCAGAATAACCCGACTTTTTATAGTATCATTCTGAAAAATGTTCAACTGTATCTTTCGAACAATAATTTTAATTAGGGTGATTACAAGCATCTACAAGAGATGTTATAAGGCGGATAATTTTCAGATTCCGCGAAGTTTCTTATGTTTAGAAACCAAATGCTATAGATATGCAGTTTACAGCGTAGAAATGTCAAATTGTAAAGCTGTTATTAGTTCCAGTCTACCAGGTTGTAGCACAATTTCAAAACCATTCCGTGTAAATAGGAAGCAATAAATGTTTTCAAACTTTTTGAAATAATTTCTCATCATCGTTTTGAAACCGCCAAGAGTCTTAGAATATCTTCCAAGTGTCAAATTAAGTTAGGCATAATTCAAAATTAATACGTCTATTGAAAGTTCTTACCTACTTGTTACGATCTGTGATTTATTCTAAGAACTCATAGTTATACTCAATTGTGGATTGTTCAAGACCAACGTAGTGCGTGCCCAATTAAGAAGCTACCATCAAGTATCTAGTTTCTAGTCATATTGTTTAGAATAAGTTCAAAATAGTATAATTATCCTTCTTTATGAAATATAGTACGCTCGAAATCTTCAAAACACCATCAATTTATCGTTCCATTATAAAACATTCCCATTTACAAAACTTGAAGGTGTTTTCGAATGAATTGATGTCTTATTATAGTGTACTACATTCCTTATTGTATAATTGTATAATATAATATTTTCATAATTGAAATCTTTATAGAAAATCTATACGCTCAATCACCAAAGCAATAATTATTTTTGTACGAGATTACATTAGTCATAAATATACCCTATTACCAAGATACTTATCTCAGTTAATTATCACTTTCCAATATTTCACATAATAATTTTATGCAATTAAATCAATAATGTCATTTCTCTCTGCCGCGAGCGCAGCTTATGAAATATATCTGCCTCTTTTGAATCAGCGGAAGAAGGAAACAGAACTACTGTCATTGTTTAATTCCTTTGATAACTAGCTCAGAGTCGAATAGTCTAGACTTGTGTATACGGTCAAATATAAGCCAATATAATGCAGCTCGTAAATATTATAATGATATTGGTATACTGAAATGCAGAGTGAAATGGCCCCTTAGGCTCACACTGACATCCGTGCATCACATACCACGTACACCTGCGGTTACATAAAATGGTTTAATCCAAAATCAAAATTATAAAGCAAATAAACTACGCACACTTGGTCGCAAACCTTCTCATAAACTATGCGTGGAGTGCGTATGCACTTTATATTTTATAGTTTTAGTACGTACAATATCAGTATTTTTTCCTCAGGATGCATTTTAATGTGGCTTGATCGACTACTTTAGGTGATCGCAACTGTACAATACATAATTTAATCATTACCATAAAGCGATAGAAATCTAACCGGCTCACGTTTCTATGAGATATTAGTTGATTACTGAAGGGTTTTAATAGAAGGTTCAGTGAAATCCTTGTCCTGAAGTATTGGGTTGGTGGGGATTAGCACCAAGTTAATTATTCAATTGAATATTTTTCATAACTATTCTAATCTTATGCCCGTTGATATATCTTTTCAAAACATGCCTCTGTGATTACGCTGATGATTTTTGTGTGCACATATTTCCGAACATTTCAGTTTTTTTTCGGTTAAATAAATACACGTATGAAATTATCCATGGACATATATTTCCCTGTTTTCTGTGTATATTTATGTCCTTAGAATGTATAGACCTACACAAATTCAAAATCAATACGCAATATCATTAATAATCAATAAATAATGTTTCACAGTTTTTCTAAGCTAAATATATGTATAAATAATTTGGAAATAAATATGGGAAAATTCCAAGTTGTAGTTCACCTCCACTCCAACCATTTGTAACTACTTATTTGCAAAACAATCACTTTGTGTTCAACTGTAATCTGTTACTCAGTACTATGTGTCCGAAGCTCCCGACGTGTGTTCTTTATTATATAAATAGTATATAACTAATTGAATTAATAAAAATGCCGCTATCTGACCCCACACTTTATAGCCAGAAGTTCTCGAAACTGCTTTAACCCATTGAAAACTTGAAATACCTACATTTTGTCAAGCCGTGGATGCATGTACTTATATAAACTCGTCAAATAACATTACAACATATGGTTATTAATGAAGATCCCAGCCACAAAAAGCTCGGTACTTTTATCGGTAACAGTATGATCATATTGTTGGCATCGTTGGCGAGAGATTTAGTTCCGACTGGGTGATTGCGCGCGTGACTTGCGGTCAGTCGTTCAGAGTAGTAAATCGAGAGTTATGTTGCATATCTTCTGTTTTATATCTTCTTGAATCTCTATCTCTTACTTTCAGCTCAGTGAACTTGGCCCCGCCCGCGTGTTCGATAAGGTCATTTCAAACGATATTGGTTAGATCATCGTTAATGTCCGCAAGTTACGAAAAGATTTTTGTTGGAAGCTTTTCCGTTAACTGGAATAGCTTATGTTTTATGAAGAAATAGGCAGTGCCGAAAATACATATATTTAGAATATGTATTATCTATACTTTCGTATTTTGTATTTTACATACGTAACTTCAATGTAGTTCATGAAATGTTTTTCAAATGGGATGGGCCCACCCATTCATATTCAATATATATTTATATTTTATATTAGAAATACGAATTACTTTTTATATACCGGTAATGAGGAATGACTGATTTATGGTACAATTAAGTTAATTAAATGTATTCTTTAAAAAATATAAATATCAAGTCGTTTCACACTGTGGATAACTAACTTGGTATAAGATAATTAATTATTCATAATGTATTCTAAAATAAAAATGTCGTCCTTTATTTTAATTAAAGAATTAATCAACATTTAGAAAACATTAGAAAAAAATATTTATTTTCTCAACGGTTAAGGAGCTATCTTAGTATTCACCCCCATCAGAGGAAAATCTCGATACACCTCTGTCAGGATGGGGGACAAGGGCGTGAATCCAAACCGGTGTCACATGCTGCTCAGTTCAGCTGCTAACGCCCTCCCTTCATGCGATCTGGGAGATGAGGGGCATATCGGACCTGGTTCGATCGCCTCTATCGTACGTCTATCTTTACGGAAGTTTTTCGTGGTTTTCCTCTGTAGTCTAGGCTAATGTCGGGATGGTTCCTACAATATAAGCCACGAACGCTTCCTTCCCACTCTCCTTCCCACCTACAAGAAATTTTTATCTCATCATCCCATCACCTCATTAATCATTCATCCGACGCCAATAGATCTTTGTGATCATTACAGTGCGTCGTTAAAACCCAATGTCAATGAATAAATGAATGACGTATCAGCGTGCTAGGGGTACTCTTCTCGGTCAGTATATGGTCGACCGTGTTGGGAATCGAGCCCGGCCTCCCGAATGACGGTTCAGCTTGCTATCCATTGGTCCACCCGTCTCAGGATATGGGAACTCATGTTTTCTTCCGAAATGTGCCCTAATATGATATATAATTTATATTGCAAGAGTGAAATGCTATCTATAGGCATATGAACGATCGAGTACGTTGTGCCTATAGTCATATGTATGCCAATACAACTTTGTATATATACGTTTACAAAATTACACGTTAACTTAAAACTCTATTACTACGAAAACGTATAATTTTATCACGCTATAAGTCTTGGTTTGTTGGTGAGAACTGCGAGCATTTTCTGTTCAGTTATTTACATAAAAAAAAAAATGTTTAGAAGAGATGATACCATTTCTCTCGAATGTTAGAGGATTTCGCGTTATACTGAGCATCCAATTATATGTCGGACACTAGTATATTATACATAATAATAACAATGAAAAAGGATGAGAACAATTTGAATTTTATGTCATTCACAATCAAAATTGTTATTATTAATTTTCTACTTTCGGATTTTTTACTATGTTTTTATAAGTTTTGTTCATTTACTCAATATTTACTACACATTCTAGAATTTCTTTTGTTTCCCAAACAGATGTGTCATCTTTTTCTTGCAAATGTATAAAACAAATTGTCATACCTCCCATATTACATCTCACTTTAAAATATTACGTCTACATAATTGTGTAGCGAAATTACATCAACAGATCTAGACACACAAATAACAAGTTACTGAGTTACAATAGAAACACATTGTTTTAAACATGTAAAGCTTCTCGATGGATGAATCCTATCCCGTTCCCTCCCACCCGTTTAACGGAATACAATCGTCATTTCAAGAATAGATTTAATTGAGACGGGGTAATGAACAACACTATAATTATTGAAACGAGTAGGTCAATACACATCTGTTGCTGGCGTAAGAATAATTGTTCGGTGTAAAACTGCCATCTGTCATGGACTAGGGACTTGGTGAAACACAATAGTGCCTGCCGGTAAAACGAATCCCTTTTACTCTCGGCATAAAGTTGACCTAGGTAACGCCAGTATGAATTTACCCTAGAGTATGATAATGATGCCTGCATAGGTATCGTTTTATTCACACTTGCGCTGGGATGTTATTACTCTCTAATACAATATGCCGAGTACGAACGACACCGGTCATTGAGATTTGAACCATTCCCTCGATCTCTGTGCGTTGCTGATGGCGATGACGCGAGACAGTGTGCGTGCAGTAATACATTATGTCCGGAAACAGATGATGTTCGCCGTAATCTAAGTGGATGTTACTGTAACTCATAACAATGAACTATTGAATGGGTGAGAATAAGAGAGAGAGAGAGAGAGAGAGAGAGAGAGAGAGAGAGAGAGAGAGAGAGAGAGAGAGAGAGAGAGAGAGAGAGAGAGAGAGAGAGAGGGGGGGGGGGGGGGGAGAGGGAGAGAGACAACTTTCCATACTGTAATCGAAATCAACTTACAAATAATTAACATCATATCATGAATATATATATATATATATATATATACATATATTTGGATTTAGATATAAAAAACAGATTGTACATTTTCGCTGAAATGGGAATAATGATACATTCTTCGACCTTCTAGAACGAGTGATTAGAATTGAATAACGCATAACAACTCTCAAATCAAGTTCACACAGCGATCCATAGAATTCCGTATCTTTGTGTATTGGAATAGATCATGTATTTAGCATTATTACCATTGCATACCGTTTTCCTTTTACCTCACTGTGCAGTTTGTCTTTGTAATTTCTGTAATACGTGACTATGACCTTAGCGTATAAGATTGATAGTTGTAGTAGATCCACTGTGTTCATTACAATTGGGTTTTGAAATGGATTAGGTTTGTCATTATGTAGATATTATTGCGTAAGTGAATTCAGCTTGAATTACGAAAAATCTTTAAATTATAAGTTTAAGATAATTTTTGCCCGACCACTACGCGTTTAATAATTAGTTCACGTTTTCCTTAAATAAAAGCATTATTTACAATAAGGCTACTACAATTACTTTTGATAGAAGTAGACTCGAATATTTATGTACAAATCTTATAAGCAATCGCACCAGATGTACCTTGTGGAAGTAGATTCACGACGGATCACTTAATGATTATTGTATAACATACCTTATGGGCGTCTCATTCATAATTTAGAAAACAAAAACATAATGTGGGCTATATTCATTAATTTCTCATGGATATTTGACAGCATCTAATGTGCTCTAATAACGAGTTATTGATGAAAAAAGTTATTACTTAATACATAGGAGAAGCTAAAACCGGTTCACATAACGGAAGAGCATTATTTTTGTTCATGAAGCCAAACACCTGAAGGCATTAGGTCAAGCCGAGCCGCAAATGCAAATGTATAAGAGCTTAAGGTTTATCTTGCATATGTGATGAATACGTACACGGTTGAGAGAGACGGAAAGTGAAATTAGATCGCCAAGACAAGATCGCTCTGTTCAGTGGACAGAGTGTGAGTGTGTGTGTGTGTGTGTATGTGTGGTGAAGACGGGAAATACATTCACAAATTAAAATGCCTATAGTAGGCCGGAAACTGGATTATTAAGTGACTATTGGGAACCACTTTCTTTCAAATGGTATTCTTTTAACATAAATTAAGAGCAAGAAATAAGAAATTGGAAAAAATGACCATAGCAAATACCTTGGAGCTATACGAGGTTTATAGAAAATGTGTTCTTATATTTATGTTATTCTATAAAATATAGGTGCCGTTTTTTTTTACCCCCTCTGGAAAGCCATCATTCATACCTCGAGTGACTTTGTACTTTTGCACTTGGTAAATTGTAGAAATAATGCAACAATTACAAAAGGAAATGATGTTTAACAATCTTTCTTTCTTCATGATAGATAAGATTGTTATTGTGAAGATGACTACCCGGAGAATGTTACGTTGTTTTCGGTCAAAAGAAATGTGGCATCGTAGAGCTTCCACTTACTACCAATTCATGATATATCATGATGTATCTATCTATACAATGTAGTCTAATGTTATGTTATATAACAATTTGTTCACTGTTAGCTGTAACAAGTTCCGCTTGTTACGGTCCGCTACGAATGAACTTCCTGTTTGCAGATTATTACAACACACAACAACAAAAGTTTTCAAGAAAATAAGCAAAACAAAACGGAAAACAACATTCATTAATTATATTATACCTATTGCTTCAAGAATCAAGAACTTTCACGTTTGTGGACATTGTATGTGGATGTATGGTATACTTTCATTAAGAAATAAAATGTATTTCTACTACATAGGCCTGATTATCATGTGAGCTATACTCTACGCTTGATGATAATGGCGGATCATGTTATGTGATGCATTCTATACTCGTTTGCCGCCTTTATGGGCGAAAGTAACCGCCACTACCACCAACTAATACCACCTCTTAGGCGACGGTGGGAGTGATAGAAGTGGTGGTGGGTTCTGAGATAGGCCTACTCAGTATATAAATACAGTCAAAGCCAAATAATCGTCAGTATCAAGTCCTCAATCGAGACTTGGTGATAAACCAACATTAAATATTGGACAATGAGGTTTACGGTAAGAATTTGCCATTATAACATATACATAGCAATTCGTTCTAGAAATCAAAATTGTCGTGATAGTGCCAAAAATGTGAAACGTTGTCAAGGGATCATTATTGAAGGTTCCTACTGCTCATTCATATCTGTGATTGCAAGGTTATAATCTATGGCGTAGGTCATCTCTTCTGTATACAGAATAAGTGACAAATCGTGATGAACATTTTCAGTTTTAATAGAGACATTATTATTATTTATTATTATTAAGGACTCATTGGCGAGATTTAGCCTGGTGGCCATTCTTGCATCTAATGATAGACATTAATGCACCAAGAAAAATGCAGATATTATATTCTAATGAGACTGCTTTTCTGATAGATTATGGTGGCATTTTAATAATGTTTCTTGACCTCTCACTGTATTAGAACTAGAATGCAATATATTATCCGAAATATATTATTTTATAAAATACATTTGTTGCTATCATCGTGTCTCACGTTCATACAATCATTTATACGCAAAACATACTCGAAATCATGACAAGCATATTTTATATTTAACTGACCATGAAAGATAGAATCAACAGTTGCATTATTACCTCGGTCACATGCCTCTAGTTTTCTACAAGTTTACTAGTTTACTTTTCTACTTGTTTTCCAATCGCAATTAGAGTGTAATTCTGATGCTTGTTGAATTCACAGCTTTCATTTGCCGTTCTGGCGTTGGTGGTACTAGCCGCTGCTGAGAAAAAGAGCGTCGAACCAGTAGCAGAGGACACGAAATCAACAGTTGCTGACAGCAAGGTTGAAGCTAGCCAAGATGAGAAAAAGCAAGACAAGAGAGGAATCTTCGATCAGGGATACGGATACGGAGGTCTGGGAGGATCCTATGGAGGAGGTCTGGGAGGATCTTACGGAGGAGGTCTGGGAGGATCCTATGGAGGGGGTCTCAGCAGTTCCTACGGTGGTCAGCTCGGAGGACTCGGTGGTGGTCTGGGACATGGAGGACTTAGTGGAGGCTTGAGCCTAGGAGGTCTTGGAGGCGGATCGTACGGTGGAGGATACGGAGGAGAGCACCTTATCGGTGAACACATCCACGACGATCATCACCATCACACCGTCAAGACCATCACCCACAAGGTCGCTATTCCAGTGCCGAAACCATATCCCGTTACCGTTGAGAAACACGTACCTTATCCAGTAACCAAGCACGTGCCGTACCCAGTCAAGGTGCCCGTAGACAGGCCCTACCCCGTACACGTAGACCGACCCGTGCCCTACCAAGTCACCAAACACATTCCATACCCAGTCAAGGTGCCCGTTGATAGGCCATACCCAGTCCATGTTCCCGTCGTCAAGAAGGTACCATACCCAGTTGAAGTCAAAGTTCCCGTAGCACAGCCGTACCCCGTCCACGTACCCAAGCCATACCCAGTCTATGTTGAGAAGAAAGTACATGTTCCTCAACCCTACCCAGTACACGTTAAGGTACCAGTTCCCCAACCCTACCCAGTTCACGTCAAGGTACCTTATGAAGTTCCCGTAGACAGGCCATACCCAGTTGAGGTTAAGGTTCCCGTTGACAGGCCGTACCCCGTAGCTGTCCCCAAGCCATACCCAGTTCCCGTCGATCGTCCCGTACCTTACCCAGTCGAGAAACATGTACCTTACCCAGTGAAGGTTCCCGTTGACAGGCCTTATCCCGTCCACGTACCCAAACCTTACCCAGTCACCGTAGAGAAACACGTGCCTTACCCAGTCGTGAAGCATGTACCTTACCCAGTTGAGAAGCATGTACCTTACCCAGTCAAGGTTCCCGTTGATAGGCCCTACCCAGTACCTGTACCCAAGCCATACCCAGTCACTGTAGAGAAACACGTACCTTACACAGTGGAGAAGCATGTACCGTACCCAGTTAAGGTGCCCATTGCTGTACCCGTGAAGGTGCACGATCACCACGAGCACCACGAAGGAGGCTTCGAAGGAGGTTTCGGAGGAGGTTACGGAGGAGGTTACGGAGGAGGTTTCGGAGGGGGCTACGGTGGTCATCATTAGACGACGAATAGTGGAATACTCATCATGCATCTCATTTAGCTAGCGACCAATTCGTGTGAACTGAATATTAGTTATATAATATATTTTTCTACTTGTTTTCCTTTTATTTTGTGTAATTGCTATACCAAAAATAAATCATCCTATGTTATAGTAATACATGTTGCATTTTCTATTTTATTCCTTCGAATCTCCTTCACCTTAAATAATTGTACTACCCCAAATATCGAAATTATAAACTCGAGAGTACTCGAGTTAACTGGTATATCATGGGAACAACTCAGAGCCCATGATATTAGTTTTAACTTATACTTCAAGAATAAGGCACCGGACATAAGATTATTTGTTCAGATATTTAAAATATTATGACCAAACTGTATTCAGTCCATCATCCAGTAACTTGAGAGGATATGATACTCGTAGAAATTGAATTATTATAATTTGTGAACAATTAAAAGTATGCAAGTTTCTAATACTATTGATGAATAGAAGTAAGGCAAAGTAAGACTATAGTGATTAAATTTATTCTTCCAATGTACTTTTACCGTGTCTTATAGTTCAATTACAATAGTATCATCCATCGCCGATTTCGAATGATGCTCTGCCCAATTCGGGTACTTTTAAAGATGCCGTTGTTAGTATCCTCTATTGAGTATTTTGACCATCGAGCAATACGATCATCGATCAATTGCATGAAGCAATTACGTACATTTACGAATCTCTGTGAAGGCATGCGAATCATTCCACTGTCCAACAGTTATACTTAACCGCGCTGAATTATACTATTGGAAAACGGAGTTTGTGTCACTCATTGAAGGAGTAGGTCTATTTGTACACACTGCATTTTCGTTCAACGTCATAATCATATAACGCCAAATACCGGTACTTAATTCTTCAATATTTTGGTGTCGAAATATTTTGTTTCGTTTGTAGTATTCTTTTGCCGATATAATATACTATTCATTTATTATAATTAAATAAGTACAAATTATCTTATCAACTTTCATTTACCAGTCACGCAATGTGTAGACTATGTATGTGTGTGGGTGTGTGTGTGTGTGTGAACAACGTACAGCACGTCATAATTGTACTGATACGGGTACTGAACCGTCATTCAAGTGACCGGGATTCGATTCCCACCATCGTCGACCATGTTGACAAGGTGCATCATGGTTCCCCTCCGTTATTAAAGTACTGCTGAGACTTTTTACACTGTCCAAAACACCTAATGAAATAGCCTTTCATATCAACTTCTCATCATCAGATTGACCATTCGCCGACGCCAATATATCTTATACTCATCATTATAGTACGTCGTTAAACTCAAAATAACTAGTCGGTAAATGATTCTTAAAGGACATCACAACTCTGAAACTAGATTTTAACGAATGATAACGATGAATATTTTTCCAATTTGAGAGAACAACCCAGAAATCATCAATTTTTTTACCCTCCAGAGATCATGAGTTATGACGTGGGCATTACCGATTTTGTATAGAAACATAAACAGAATCGAGTAATGACAACGTCACGACCAAGAAAAAGAGCCGGGCCACGGAGGACGAATAAATGTGATGTCCTTTAATGATTGGATAACAGTAGATTAAGAATCAATTCACGAAATTAACAAGATTATCAACAAATAAATTACCCCCCTATCAAATATACTAGACCTACTAACGGTTTCGTTGTGGCTTCATGGAGCTGAAAATTTGTTTATTTCATGTAACGTGTTAAAAATTCCAATGAGAAAAAAAATGAAAAACATCCTCGAAACTCAATTGGTCTACAAGATCTAGCTCTATACGATTAAACGTGACCGCATAAGATATTATCTTGAACTTGAAACTTTTTTTGATGGCCGGTTTTTTCCAAACCGTTCGATCATTTTGTATTTGTCTGGATGACGTTGATTGAATTCAGGATAACGTTTCAGAAACTATTGTCCAGTCGGGCATGGGTTCAATTCCTGCACATAAGGCACGGGTTTCATTGTAGGGCCTGTTATATAAACATCATACATCCTTCAGTCTCTCATATTTAGAGTGTCTGCCGATTGCAGATAATAAACTGCTTGGCATATTCATACTATTTTGATACATAAGGGAACATTGACAAAATTGACAAAATGTTATTGATTTTTTATCCAAAAATCCAATGAACATTAACTAAACTAGTATAGATTTCAAAATATTCATCGATTGCATGAAATCTATCTTCCAAATGTGTGTCGATTGAATACGAGATTGAACATGTGTTTGATGCTGAATCCTAAAATCACGTACCATTTAACGCCTTCTTAGTCAGCCATGGGATGGTGAATTACAGTTACCCATTTGCATTGATTCTTCAGGTTCGGTACAAATTGATGGAATTGAAACGAAAAATGGTGTGCCTGTGTCAAACAAAATGTTCGGAATTTGTAAGCCACTGGTCGTCGAAATTTAAACCTGTTCCAGTTGAAACGAATATGTGATATTTGAATGAATATTCACATGTTTGATTTTTTTTCCAATGTTGCTTAACGACCCCACTAACAGCTAGGTTATACGGGGATGATAATGAAATGGGGAAATGATAATGAAACGATGAAGAGATGATAGATGAAAGGACGTTTACAAAAACTCATGCCTTATGCGGGACTCGAACCCACGCCCAACGGTGACTTCAGTTACTACCGCTAGCGATAATTGACTTAGCCACCGGGGCGGCTTTTCGAAATATTTGTCATAGAGTTCACAGAAGAAAATTAAAATACGTTATTTGCCATTTGGTCAGCCCTGAACAAATAGTGTGTGAATTTTTCGATTGAAAAAGTATGTTGCATGATGTAACCTTCGATCCGCATATTTTGAGAACCATATAAATATTTTTGACCTGGTTTTGGCCAAAACTCGCTCAAAACGTTCACGGTCACCAGCTTTTGATTTCAAGTTCAATAGACCTATATTGTTTCAAAAATTATTTTAAATTGTAATCCTACATCCGAAATACGAATCTGAATTTGATTTCAATTTGATCTCGTCGTTTAGGAGCAAAACAATAAAACTTGTTCCGAAAACTAACAAAACTGATCATTCATATGGATTCCCAATTGTCACGTATACCACACCTATACCACACGTTATCGTGCAGTCAAGCAGATGCTGGCTTTCCATCATACATACGTTGTTGTAGTGGTCAAAAGTCCCCCCGAAGAGACCAGGAAGGGGGAGGATTGGGGGGCAGATAGGACGCCCGAAAGCTCACAGGGAATAACCATCACGACAGCCGACTTTTTATACTGTTTTGGAAACGTTTGCGAGAATGATTGTAATTTCAATAATATTAGGTACCTCGTGAACATATGCTAGGAACTTGAGTACTTGAGTAGTTATAATCTTGTTACTTCTGACAACCATGCAGTCTGTGCGGGTCGGAAAGTAATTTATACCAATTGAGAGTAATGCAGTAAAAAAGATTAAATATATGCTAATACGAATGTAATAGTAATGTATTTAACGGTGTTACGTGTGCTATAACAAGAATGATATGTAAATGGCTCTTAAACAAATATTATGAACGCGTTTGTGCTGAATAATCTGTCAAAATTCAGCGGCGGCTGTGGCAAGGTGGCGATCGCAGCCACGGAACCATCCCCTATAGTTTGGTTTTGAGCCCACAAAGAGTTATGGATCTATTGGATCTATTGGCAGTAAATTGGTTGGGTAATAAATTATGAATTTATATCAATTAAAAACGCTAATGCAATATATTTTTCGTTGTCGATGGCAACATTACGCACATCAACTATTACTATGCACCTTTACAGATCACTTCTTGTGAATCTACAATAATTGCAAGAAGTAATTTTATTGCTCAGACGTGCAATTTTTGCATAGATTCATTGTTGCTGCATCTTTTGTTTCGGGCTTCTATTTTAATTCCTGCCTGGGTTACTTTTCTCCGAGTCTTTTCCTGAGCATACTGCAGACTGTAACTTCGACATATTATCACTTATGCCATGATGTGACATTGCTAGCAGATAACTGACTCCCTCGAAATGGCACTAGAAGGAATACGAAGGAATACAAATAGTTTCCGTTTACTTTTGTTCTTGATTCTAGGTGCTAATCTGTCAAAATCGCTCGATTCAAGAGACAATTCCATCGCACTTGTCACTTCGTTATCATTAGATGTGATTTATCAGCAGATTATTACAAACTAGTTTTATTTCAACTGTTCTAATGCATTTTAAAACGTTTTACTCTCTGTTTTTTGTTTTTATTTTAAAAAAAGATATCCGAGAAAGGATTTTTTCAGAAATATATTTCATGTTGTGAAAGCTCTTCTATGCCATCAATGGCACAGAATTAATGAAATATGTTCCAATATTTTCGCGAGAAGTATATTTTCTGTTTATCGCTAAGATATAGAAATATTGGAAAAGTGATGTGTTTTCAATTGCCGTTTTTGACAAAGTATACTTTTAATTGATGGAACCCAGAATCCACAACCTTTAAGTCTCAAATAAGTTTTAAAATTTGATCACATGCATGTAAACTTGACTGCATTAATAATTACATCGGAGACAATTCAATTTCCTTGTCACCTAAATTATAATTCAATTTGATGGTCACTTATTTGATTGCAAGTTACGATCCAAAACGTAAAGTTATAATTATTATTAGAATGTCATTAAAACGAGCTATTTTCATTGGGATAGTGAGTTTTCATAATTGGTGATTAAATACAGTCTCTTACCAGAAAGTATATAAATTTAGTGTTGCCTTTCATTTTTTCCTCTCATTTGTTTTTTTCCAAAACACATACCTTAATTCAAATAAGCTTGTATGACTTCTAGTCAAGAAGTGGTTACTAATTATTCTTACTTATAAATTCACGCACATACTAAAAAAATTATTAAATATTTACTTGGCGAAAGCAGCGTATGTGTAGTGAGATGAGCGAGATATTTGTACGAAATGTACTCGAAATCTGCACACTTTGATTATAAACGTACTCTATCTTCTTATTTCATTGAAACTTATAAACGTTGTCTGTCATTGTTGTTCTTACATATCATCTCATAATATTCAGACCTATTTTCGCCATAGTATTCTTGGGGGTTTTTCAATTTTAATTTTTCAATATCTACCAGACCGAATACTCAAAATAAGCAGCTCTACGTCATAAGATGAGTAATAAATAGATATAATGTTGATTTTTCAAGATCTGTGGACAGTGTATACAAAAAATGAACACAAAAAAAACAGAGAACGGCTCTATCTGGAACCATTGGAATTCTTCACTGTCGCTCATCCAACAATTTTCACAAAGCTCCGACTGATGCAGTTGTTTTGTTTTTCAAAAACGACTGGTTGCACAGTATAGGCTAACAACTGAGGCACTTGATTGTTTAAACTTGATCATTAAACGAATTCGAGTGCGAAATGGCATTTAACTATAGGCAGAGTAGTTCAACACTTTTAGCTTATTTCATTTATCTTTATTACCTAGCAAACATTTCATTTACAAGTGTATAATTAAGATTAATCATTTAACTCTGATCAAATTAAAACTAATCTAGAATTCCAACTATGCAATCGTTTTCAGTAAACGATTTGTTCATATCTTTATTACTAGAACTAACTTAAAAAAGGTATAGAAATAAGTAGACTATGTTTTGTTATATTTTGTAATGATTTTCTTAATCATTACATTATATCATAATATGTTGATCACATATTACACGCATACGCAATCAATTTCTCTGAAGCGGCTGACAAAATGTTCAATTTATTCTACGCTTCCCACTCCGTATAACCGCCCTTCATTATCAAGCCATTAATTGAATGTTGAGAATGTGTCAAGCTGAACTGCACGTCCGTTACTGTCACGTTCCCTGACGGCCATAACATTCTTTTATTACTTCATAGCAATGTTTCATGATTAACAGATGCAATCTACGATCAGGCATATATGTATATATCTATATATAACGAGAATATTTCCACAAAACTACCATGAACTGTCGTAATTTGAACAATCTAAGAAAGGTGTATACATACCATGTGTTTTCTG
Organism: Brachyptera putata; assembly: GCA_907164805.1. Lineage (NCBI taxonomy): Eukaryota > Metazoa > Arthropoda > Insecta > Plecoptera > Taeniopterygidae > Brachyptera > Brachyptera putata. The sequence continues at coordinate 23,486,567 of OU015463.1, read as the reverse complement.
AGGATTTATTTCCTTATACCTTTACCCATGCAATCATAGATAGAGACTACTCAATATAAGGTGAAACTGAACAATATGTGTAACGAATGTGCTATCCGATCAAGTAATTTGCATCCGACATTGGGGCAAATCAGAATTGCCATATTGGAGCAGATCGTCGTTCTGCACGACCAGTCTCTAATGCCGTGCACTATTTTCTCTAAACAGCCAGTATATAGAGAATAATGATAATATTGAGAGAATTGACGCACTCGAACCCCTGAGTAATGAACAAGAGAGATAGACATACTATTTTACCTTCGTTTATGTCTGTTAAAAGATTATGTGATACACTCTAATTACAGTCGTTGATTATCTATCCAACTTGATTGCGCAATTTATACCTGCCTATCAGTCACGGTTGGGTAAATCTATTATTACTAGAGTAACATACTTTTATATTATATGCGAACATAAAACTAGTCGACAAAGGTAGAAAAGAACTATCTAATTACCGCGTGTATTATATATAGGCCGTATAAGAATAAACCATTATTTACTCTTTCTTAATGTATTCATCATAGTCTTAAAGATCTGGAAATCAAAAATTCAATTTTGCAATGCGAATAAATAGATGAAATGATTGGTAAAAGTAGAGTGTAAATTAAGTTAGCTGGAAAGGCAGGCGTGAGTTTGAATGCAGTAACAATCTGTGAGTTATAGATAATGATATATTTCTCCTCGCTGGAAAGTCGTACAATTGACCGTATAATTAGGATAATGTGAATAATACAAAAAAGGATGCCTTTCGTTATTTCACGATGTGCTAGTAAAATTCCACAGTTTCATTTGTTTTGTTGTAGTTTCAGGTAAAAATTGGTTAGTTCTCACTTATCCACCCAAAATAACGAATTATGCATTCGCCTATAAACTATTAAATGGTGGAGTCATTTTAGAGCTTGAGCTCATGTTAAGATCGCGTGAATGTAAGAAATTGCCTAACCCATAGATGTCTATATCTACCTCATGTAACTATCTATATATATATATATATATATATATATATATATATATATATATATATATATATATATATATATATATATATATATATATTTACAAATACTGTGGTATTTATACGTTATATTCTTAAAATCTTACCCTATATGAAATATTCATTCCTGATCTCTTGTGGACTTCTGTAGGCCTAATGTTATGGGAGTACTGCAGCTAGTTCGACTACGAAATGCAGGGGAACAAAACGTACTCTTCGGTCTAACAAGAATAATTATTTAATATCTCTTTCGTTAGCTTTTCTCTATAGCAGAAAACTGTCTAGTGCCTGACCATTGATAATCTGTCATCACGTCTACTTTTCGTCAATAGTGAGCCCAATGTATCCATAGAGAAGTAACTTCTCTACGATGTATCCTAGCGGAATGTTTTATACATTTTTCTGTATATTGTGTATTTCAATATTTCAGTATCCCCTTTCTCTCTTAATTTCTTCTTTCCTCCCTTTTTGTTCTACCACAGTGATCTCACTTAACGAGCAATCACTCTTTTTCCTATCCTTCCTCTCTCTCACTCTCTCATTCTCCTATCTCCCTCTCTCTCTCTCTCACTCACTCTGAAAATACATCTGCATTCATCACAAAAAAATGATTTAATGTCCATAATTATTTCTTACAATGCGCCTGGACACTTGTCAGAGGTAAACAAGAAGGCCTAAAGTCATAAGCTGCATCGAAATGTATACAATTAGTCGACAAATAGTATACATTAAATTATATTTGTAAATAATTCGTAATAAAGTAAATTTTGTTATTTACATTTGTGTGTGCAATCAACAACACAGGAACCGAGTGAGCCGGATATTATACAGCGAATACGTGGTACTATAAGTATAGACATATACCCACGTAGAACCACTTAGTAAAACCACTCTCAGGCGTAATTGACTCGCATGTTACCACTTTTGACAGTCAAACTTAGGATTGCCCAGTAACCTTAGAATTCAATGTTGAATGAATATGTATTATTTTCACTTGTTCTGATATTTGGTCAAGGATAATATGGCTTCTTAAAATACAACAATACATCCTTTTGAAGTGAGATGTAATACTGATAAATGGTCAATTAAATATCAAGTATGAATACAAATATATCATGTACGCATATGTAGGGGTACAGTTATGAAAGATGATGATAAATGTATACTTGCGGTCATATAAAGTAGTCGAGCAAGCCAGGTGCACCATGAAAACATCTGACAATATCTACCAAATAACTATCAGACAATGTACAAGAAAACGGACTACAAGTAAAATCTATGGGGTAATTTGCAGTATAATATCTCTGAATTTCGATCAAGTTGAATTTAAATATAATATAATATATATTTTTTTTAATAACATCGAAACTTGATGAAAAATCATTGTTCCCCTATTAAGGCCAAGGATGAAAGTAGGATCGTTTGGACGGGGCACCACAAGGGTGATCTTTTACCACCCCAGTTTAATATTATTTTAAAATAAAAGCAATGAACTTTTACCCCAGATCTGCGCTGTTTGTGACCACACTTCTTCGCCGCAGATAAAAGTATGAATTTTTCTGAATTTTCTGAATTTTCTGAATTTCCCGTCAGACCTAGCAATCTAACTACGGTACCCTATATCTTAATAGGCCTATGTGATGTATATTGATTGTAGCCGCGGGCAATTTCAATTTCGCATCATTTCTCTCCGGTTCATCTCTTCTGTTTCCCAAAGTAGCTTTAACAGTCAACCATTGATGTATGAATATCTATAGTATAAACTCAATGATGAGTTTTTTTTGCGACCCCATGCACATATGCCCTCGACCTTATTTTATATCGCGACGCATAGGTAAGAACCAAAACTCTATGGTTGGAATCACTGCTATAGAAAATGCATCCTTGACACAATGGCCATTCCACACTTCTGTTCCTCCGCTCTGATGCCGTCGGATACGTCTCTACAAGTCTCCAACTACAGGTTTCTCGAATACTTTCTTTACATTCGTCATAACTTATCTCATCTGGTGCTGTGTTTGTTTATTATTCTTACGAGAACCTTCATCTCTGTGACCTGCGATTGTTGCTTTGCTCTCGACGTAACCGACCTTGTCTCCTTAGCGTATAGGTGATATTGGGTATCATTACAACCCTTGCAAGATCTTCGCTTCCAGAGGAACAGATATATATATATATATATATATATATATATATATATATATATATATATTTTTTAATTTCAATTACTTTCTGATTAACCACCAGTATAGGTTATTATAATGTTATGATTTGAAACTTTTCAAAAATCGTGACCTCCTCTGGAGACCGTTTTCAGATTGTTATTGTTTTACAGTTGGTCGATTTTTGAACAGTTTCAAATCATACCGTCTATAATTTTCGCATTTTCTCCGACTTTTCGAAAATAGTCAGTGTCCGAAAATTCGCCGGCGATATATATTATAGATTGCAGGCTTTCGTGGTCGCTATAATGTGATATATTATTTCCGGGTATGCCACGTATGAATTGATTAGAAGAACGATTTCATTAAAAACATGTCTCCCAACATGTCAACGTATTCAGACACGTCTTTCTCAAGGAATAATTTTCATTAGGAGATAGAAGATGAAAGTTGAATCCTATTCCTTGAGAAAGACATTGCCGGAAATACACGTTGGAACGACGGAAAAAATGTTATAATTGAATATAGTTGTTCTTATATTTTTATACGTGCTTCACCCGAAAATATAAAATATATAAAAATATATAAGATATATAGGATATATATATCGATCTGTGATCGGCGACCTGTAAGGAAAAATCCCTGAAAAAAGCAGGTCACATCCTGCCGAAACTTTGGCAAAGAACACAAGGTCCGAAATGGGACCACAATTTTCTCCCGATAGAGCAAACGCGGTCAACCCGAGAAATCGACATGACACGCACACACATATATATATATATATATATATATATATATATATATATATATATATATATATATATATATATATATATATATATATATATATATATATGTATATATATATATAGGCCCTATGTGTTTTATGTTCTATTCTCAATGGTTAATTAAAGACGTGTGAATATTGAAGGTTAATATTTATTTATTAAAAAGCTCTACGTTTCAGCTGCAATTCAACAGCCTTTCTCAAGAGCAACAAGAAAATACATCTTCACATTTTGAAATGTGAAGTGATGTGAAGTGATTTGAAGTGATATTCACTTCACATTTCAAAATGTGAAGATGTATTTTCTTGTTGCTCTTGAGAAAGGCTGCTAAATTGCAGCTGTGCTTTTTAATAAATAGATATTAATCTTCAATATTCACACGTCTTTAATTCACCATTAACAATAGAACATAGAACATAAAATGAGTCGTGAAAGTTTAAAATTTATATATATATATATATATATATGAACATTACATATATAGACCTATTATTTGATTAGATGAACCATAGAAGGATCCACATCCCGACAAATGACTTTTGTGCGCACCTGTATTCGCACCGTAGTGTAATTGTTCGGCAAATGCCAGAATATTTTCCGCCAGAATGATATGGTATAATGAGAGTTATGAATCATAGAACTCACCTGTTACCAGTAACTCTGAATGACTGATATACGGCTCATTGCGATAATGTTCACATATCATATTATTTACATCTCATTAATCAAGAGTTCAACTTCTTGTAATCTTATACTTTACTCTACAATTAATTTGAGTATACCTGATGTTTCTCTATACATTTGCAGACAATTACAATTATCAACACATAGATGAATTGATACGTGAATTTATTCATACAAATGATTAAACGAAGTGAAAAAATTGAATCATAACGAAACTAGATCACAATATCGAAGATTTGCGAGTCTTCATCTATTCGTCCTAAAGTTTCTTATTTAGATACAGGCACATGGAATCTGGTTGCAGAAGGCCATCAACTTGATTGATTAGAACATAGAGATGATCAGAAAGCATGTTTCATCACCCTAGATGATAACATTAACATTGGTAAACATTAACATTAATAATAAATAAAAATAATTTTTCTTTTTAAAGTAAATGTGTTTGGGAAGAGAGAGTGAGCGAGTTATATTGGTTGATTCACGGTTATATGTCTAATTTTTTAAAAGAGGTCAGTTTTTGAATGCTAACTGGTTTTACATGTTTTACATGTTTTATTAAGCTTATGTATGTAAGGTATTTATAGAGAGACACATTCTAGACACATTTATAAAGAAATTGTTTGCCTATTGCAAGAGAATGTTCTTGTATACGATTCATGCGAACAACAAATAATTAATTAGTGATCGTTAAGAGAACAAGGCTAAATATAAGGATTGGAATTATGCGAGCATCGATTTAGTGAAGCTATTACAACATGGGAAAGTAGAGCTTTTCGATCGTGTTGCTATACTGTGGGTAGAAAATAAGACGTCTAGTTATCGATTCACATATACATGAAAAAACAATAACATCAGAATAAAACCATTCAACGCATACAAAAAGTTGAAAATTATTGTATTATTATGAATTACTAATGTAAATTTTATGAACGATTTCTTATCACCCTTATTGTTTCGTAAGAGATCCAATTGATTTCTCAATTCGAACTTATTTTTTGAGGTTTAAGTATTGGGCATATAATAATATTGTTGGTATATAATTTCATAATTTAGGATCACGATTAAATTACAATCAAGCGTATGAATCGGTATTTTCAAGTTTTTCTCTTGTTTCGTCAAATCATATTCATTATAAGAAACAGACGAACTATTATTTCATCATTTTATCAATACATGTCGAATGTTTTATATAGTAGAGCAATAGCTCGACGGGAGCCATGCCATGAGCGCAGCCCATTTGATAGTTTGGTCAAAATCTCTTCATAAACACAACTTTATTTCAAATCGGATACCAACATGGAACTTGGTATACTCATTAATTAGCGAGATAAGTTTAAATTTGAATTATCTAAAGCTGAAGCTGATCGAATTATTGATTTAATTAACTCTGAACAATGCAAAATTAAGTCAAATTCACCTTGTAATTAGATGAGCGTAGCGAAGATTTTCATTCCATATACCGAAAAATTTTGGGCTTGGTTTTTATGTTTTTTTTTGTTTTTTTTTTGTTTTTTTTGTGTGTAATTTTGTACGCGGCATACAGGTCAGGAAAAAGTTTCAATCAACTCGAAACTTTTTTTACAAATTGGTGTTATACCAGAATAGGTTGGGATTGTTTTTCAGAAAAATCGGTCGGACGGTTTTTCCGGAAAAAAATTGGAAAGTATGGAAATTCCCCATAAGAATAGGCCGGGGGAGAAATACTTGGAATTTTTTTTTTTCAAAAGCACTCAAATTTATACTGTTTATGGGAAGAACTATCATACACATTTTAAGCGACTTATGGAACAATCGGATGTGAAATAACGAAGAAAACGCATTTTTAATGTACTTTTTTACACATCAATGAAAGCAATTAAGAAAGCAATTAAGAAACTATTAAATGTGAGCAACAAGTGTCACCAATAAATTAAAACGTTTAAAATCTGTGATGGATATGAAGAAGGCACTGGTATAATTGTTTGGAAACCAAGGTTTATATAGCAACAGACAGCCGCAGTTCTTAAACCTTTGAAGTGATCCACGGCCTATATATGTACATTGGGCTGACCAAATGTTCTTAATTCTACATTTCCATACTTCTAAGCTCATCTCACAACGCATATAAGGCGTTTTCCTAGTGGTATCAAACGAGAACTGAATAATTAGATGAGCGTAGCGAAGATTTTCATTCCATATACCGAAAAATTTTGGGCTTGGTTTTTATGTTTTTTTTGTGTTTAATTTTGTACGCGGCACACAGGTCAGGAAAAAGTTTCAATCAACTCGAAACTTTTTTAAAAAATTGGTGTTATACCAGAATAGGTTGGGATTATTTTCAGAAAAATCGGTCGGACAGTTTTTCCGGAAAAAAATTGGAAAGTATGGAAATTCCCCATAAGAATAGGCCAAGGGAGAAATACTTGGAAATTTTTGTTTTTCAAAAGCTCTCAAATTTATACTGAATGTGGGAAGAACTATCATACACATTTTGAGCGACTTATGGAACAATCGGATGTGAAATAACGAAGAAAACGCATTTTTAATGTACTTTTTTACACATCAATAAAGCAATTAAGAAAGCAATTAAGAAACTATTAAATGTGAGCAACAAGTGTCACCAATAAATTAAAACGTTTAAAATCTGTGATGGATACGAAGAAGGCACTGGTATAATTGTTTGGAAACCAAGGTTTATATACCAACAGACAGCCGCGGTTCTTAAACCTTTGAAGTGATCCATGGCCTGTATATGTACATTGAGCTGACAAAATGTTCTTAATTCTACATTTCCATACTTCTAAGCTCATCTCACAACGCATATGGCGTTTTCCTAGTTTACACTAATCCCAATTTTTTAGTTCGTTATGAAGAGTTACATAAAACCGTACGTGTCATGTAGTAAATAGCTCATTAGGCTCATTGCCCATAATGCAATCTACAAATATAAGAAACACTACTTCCTATACAAATAATTATATATTGATTTAATTCATGCAACACACATTGAGTGAATTAATAATAATTCAAAAATATCAAAAACAAAATTATATGTCCCTTTTAAAAAATGATAACAGGAAGTAATGTCATTTCAGTCTGTCTACAACTATTTTATAAGCCCGCTGGATAAACCGAAGCTTCAAGATACGATCAAATCTACGTTATTAATTAATTGTAGGCGTCATGTATGAACCGGAATTGGAATAACTGAAAGCGGAAGTAGTGATAGTTTTAAAGTCATTATCATCCTCTTCATTACCTTTCATTTCACGTGTGTGTTGGATGATGATGATTGTGATAATATTATATTAGGCCCTCACCATTATAAGAAATCGCACATTTTGTTTTTGTCCTGGTGGTCTTGCATATCTTGTGTTCAGGCAGTTCTGATATCATGGTTCCTGTTAAGACATATTATGACTGTCTTGAAGAAACACTTGGGCAAACTTCAAATTCCCATTTATCATTAGGCCTTACATAATATAGATGATGGTAGGCCCTATAGATAATTGAATAATAAATATATTAATTAATTAATAAGAATTGATTAATATATTGAAATAAAATAATAATTAAATAGCTAAGAACTTAGGGGAGTCGATGTAGCAAAATATTAGTTTTTCAGTGAGATATCAGGGTCTTTGAGTGTTTTAGGTATCTAAGTTACAATATGGGTGGAAAACAGATATCATTAATCCTTCAAGATGGTATTAGTTGAAACTTTGCATCATACTTTATAATTTTCAAGGGTATACAACCAAAAAATTGTATCTTATGTTCTTCTTTGTCAGTGTATCTTATGTACTGCTCTGGCAATGTATCTCATGTGCAGGCGTCTGTCTGACGTTGTTAACAATACCAAATAAATCACGTTTTTAATATAACTATCATTTACATATTTTCATAAAGATTTATAGTATTCTCCTCTCAGTCTTGGTAGTATGAGATATCATGAGGTATGTTCAATATTCCCTTGGGGGGGGGGGGGGGGGGGGTTATTGCTAATTTGAATAATATTTATACACTTTTACCATATTTATGATAATACGTGTTATTTCATGACTTTTTTTCATTAATTTCACCTCGAATTACTTCAAATAAGTTATGAAATGGAGTATGCATAATACATTTTCACGAATTATATTTTAATTATGTAATCTAGGTTTCTTATTTGATATCGATTTGAATAGTTATATAGGCCCTACCCTGAGCGTTGCACTTCTGGTCAAACTATTTTCATTCTTACGTCATTCAGAAATGAGAGTTTTATGAAATGATGTCGATTATTATAGCGAGTACATAAATTTATTAATTTTATAGCATGACAAAAAATCATGTTCATTATTATCTGATATACTATTCGTGATTTCACAATTTTCCTTTTGTTCGCCATTATTATTGCCAATGACATATTTTATGGAGCTGTATATACCACAAAATTAATATAACCGATCAGAGAAACTTTAATTATAATATGAATCGAGGCAATAATGAATTGGCTAAATTCTCGATTGTGAATATGAGAGCTAAAGAATCTGGTAATTGATCATATACATTCACGTCACGCGTATTTTACTACAAAGCATTTTACAACTATATGTCTTTTGTATACTGTTACTCGCTCCGCAGATCAAATAATATATCATTATTATTAATTATATTGAACTATTATCACATAAATTCTACTCATAATGTTATTTATTAATTTACTTCAAAAAAATATTCTGCTTCAAGCTTCATGTTCTAATTTTTTAAGCTTCTTATAATGAAAATAAAATTCACCGCGTTAATTGTTTCTCGCCTGAATGTGGTCTGGTAATTGGCTGGTCGGGTAATGCCTATAGCTATCGTGTATTTAAATGATATTCTAGTTACTTATAATTACACAGTATTAAAAGCACAGCGAACACTGTTGCTTGTACCAGAAACATAGTAAGCGTGAGGTTTTAAACATGCAATTTGGATTCAATAACAAACTGAATGATAATGGATTGATTAATTCAATACGTACCTTGTTCATGATTATACAGCAGACTTGAGCCATAAGGGCTTCAATTTGGCATATTTGCCATAACGGTATTCTGCTTAAATGTTGTTTAAATTTGAACATTTGTCTAAATTAAGCCTGTACATGGCTGTATTAGAGAAACTGATTTTGCTTAAGGGAAACCCACCCAATAAAATGTATAAAATATTTTGTTATTTATTGATGTATCAAGGTTGAAATAGTATATTAAAAATTATTAAATAGAAAAAGTTGTAAATTCCGAGAAAATTTTGGAAAATCCAGTTTAAAAATACGTAAGGCCATTAGATAGTTCGCATCATTATGAAAATTGATACAATTGTTGGGTAAACCTTCCTCTATCAGTAAGCTAAATTTCATCAGCAAACCTACGACCGTTTCGATACAAATAACTAGTTTCGGTTACCTCGATTTACGCCCAAAAATTGCGTGACTTTCCCTGGTCTTATGTGCCAAACAAATACGGTTGAACTGTTCATTTTTAGCTCAGCCCAAAGCCAGTTCTTTTACAAGCACACCGATACCACACATGATGAAATATCTCAAGAAGTCATCGAATGGTGTATGTACCGCGAGATGCATGTTTTGTGACCATTTTCAGTGTCAATTGAAGAATAAATTATCCTATTGGCTTTCCAGATGAACGTATTGCTGTGATACTGCTGTAAACCATTCAGAGAGGTACATTCTAAAAGCCTGTCGATGCATAATAAACATTCACAATATTTTCAAAAATAATCAACCTGGTGGGAACTTTTTTCTCTACGGTGACTAGGGACGCCTTAATATTTCGATTCCAACCGAGTACTCCAAACGAGTTATGAAGTTGGACTCAGGTAGCTAGGGGTCTGTTCCAGAAACTCATGTCACGTGGGTGGGGTTCAAGAAGTGGGTGGGTTCAAGAACCACATTAAGATGACCAATTCTGGTTTAAACAGCTAGGATACAGCTCTAGAAACTGATATCAAGTTGAGCGTGGGTTTGAGTCCCTCAGTAGGCTGATCAATTCGCACCTGGGTAGTTAGGGCACTGTTCAGAAACTGGTGTTCCGTAGGGCGTGGGTTCGAGTCCCGCATATCGACTCGGGTTGGTACGGTCATGACGCTGCTCTAGTAGCATGTGTCTAGTATTGCGTGGGTTCGTGTCCCACATGAGGCATGTTTCTTTTTAAATCATTCGTTTATCGGGGTTTTAGGGGGTACCATATAGTGGTGGCTCTTTCATACCCCCAAAGAATCTGACTGTTGGTGGGGTCGTGAACGAACAACGCATAACACGATGATTCTATTATTTCACAGTTGACTTGACCGACCTTACAAATGCATCAGGTTGACGTTACACAATAATGGCTGTGTCACATTTCAACACCCATTCAACTTACTAATTTCCAGAATGTTGAATGTTTTAGTTCACTTTCAAGAAAACTGAATACGAATTACAATAATATCACATTTTATGATACCTACAATACAACAGGAGAAAATAATGTATGATATGATATTGAAAATATTATTCGATTAATCTAATCTACGGTTACGGTTACGAAACTATTAAACGCGTTCATATCTAACACTTTGTGAGAAGTCTGAATAAGTGAATAATTGTTTTAGAGGAAAACATTCCCAATATTCACTAAAACCAACTAACTCTCAAGCAGTAAAACTTGGCAGAAACAAATTGCACTATAAATACATAACCTAATGAAAATTATAATCACTAATTCATCGCATATGTTCATTTAGCAGTGAGACACAAAAAGAAACTAATCTGAATATGCTAACTCATCAATTAAACACCGGTCTAAGTTACACTCGTATCATCAGTTGCAGCACTGCGTCCATTAGCTGGCGTTTCTTACTCCACTAACGCCGTACAACTCCAGTGAATTGCCAAGTCAGAGTTACGTGAGTCCACTAATTAGTAGTTTCCATTTATTATCACTTGATAAGTGTGTAATAGGCTCACTCATTTGAATATAGAGGAAGTATGGGCATCAACTTAGCTAATTGGATTAGATTATCTAGGAGATTCAAAACGAAAATTCCCATGATTTGCAATATAATATGGGAAGCAATTTTGTAATGTATTATTGGCATAAAATGATTGTCTTACTTTTCTACAAAGTCTAAACACTAATCAGTCACTTTCTCAACCAATATTTTATGTATACAATTTTAATTATTTCTATAGCGTTAAGATAAAAACAGATTTGTTGACATTGTGTGAAAACTTTCCATATTGGTAAAATAACAAAGGAAATCTATTAGAAGAATTCCTCATGATATTACTGACTGGTAAAGCTGCCTATACGGAAATTGATATTATTCTTGATTATGAAAACAAACTCTGATTGGTACAAATTAATGAAACGAATTAGAAAAATAATTAAATGCAGTAAGATTAAGAACTCGGATCAATTAATTACATCAATAGGTAATAAATTAGGAATGTTCACGTCCAAGCTATCGTTAGAAGGGCAATATACCAATTTGACTAAATTCAATAAAAATTTACCAGTTTGGATCATACGTTTTCGAAACAATTTCATTTCGAAACACATACAAATCATCAATTATATTTTCTGTCTGTTCATTACGATTTTTCAAATTTCAAGTTTCAAATTTTCGAGTTTCCGAAGTTCAGCCATATATTAATGTTTTTGTCTCGTAACCGACCGGTAGAATAGTGCATGGCCAATGGTTTTCTACCGACGTAAGACGATGTAAGATGGTTGGTCTATGTGCACAGCGGTGGTATGGTCTACACAGCTGAGAGAAAGAAACTTTTAAAGAAAGTAAAAACGGATTCCGACATTCTGAAGGTAACGTCGTCCTATGGAGTGAGGGTATATATATATTGTTGAAGGCAAATACAATTCAGTATCACCTCTCAACAGAGACTTGGAGGTAGCCAACACATTAGGAATACAGCATGAGATTTACGGTAAGAGACTAACACAGAAACCTTTTTTTTTATTTCTATTATTTTAATAATAGTTTATGAAAGTGACATTGTGCAACGAGAATCAACACTTCTACGAAACATCAAGCCAAATATTGTTACCATGGATGATCATCAGTGAATTCAAATTAAATTGTTTTACAAATTAAACTATAATTGATTTTCTGAATTAATTCTTCAAGTGAATTTTGACGCTTCATTGATTTACAAGCTTCGTATTGCAATAAGATCAGTGATATTTTTGTTAGATAAGGACAATAAGGACATAGACCTTACTACTGAAATTAAAAAATATATATACCCTTAATTATCTAGTGATCACTCAAAGTGTGGATACCAGATTGTTTATCCCGTATTTCAACTTGAGAATCGAATTTGATATAATTATATTGATATTTGTTCTAGATCTCAATTGCCTTCTTGGCGCTCGTGGCTATTGCTATAGCAGACGAGTCAGCCAAGGACTCCAAGGCCTCGGAGAGCAAGGTGGAGGCAACGTCTTCAGGGAAGAAACAAGGCAAGAGAGGACTCTTTGATCTTGGTTACGGCTATGGAGGTGGCTACGGAGGAGAACAAGGAGGATACTCTGGTTATGGAGGAGGGCTAGGTGGCGACTTTGGCGGATCATACGGTGGAGGATACGGAGGAGAGTACCCAGTAGGAGAACACATCCACGACGATCATCACCATCACACCGTCAAGACCATCACCCACAAGGTCGCTATCCCAGTGCCCCAGCCGTACCCAGTCACGGTTGAGAAACACGTACCTTATCCAGTAGCCAAGCACGTGCCGTACCCAGTCAAGGTGCCCGTCGACAGGCCGTACACCGTACACGTAGACCGACCCGTGCCCTACCACGTTACCAAACACATTCCTTACCCAGTCAAGGTGCCCGTTGATAGGCCGTACCCAGTCCATGTTCCCGTCATCAAGAATGTTCCCTATCCCGTTGAAGTTAAGGTCCATGTTCCTCAACCCTACCCTGTCCACGTACCCAAGCCATACCCAGTCTATGTTGAGAAGAAAGTCCATGTCCCTCAACCCTACCCAGTTCACGTTAAGGTACCAGTTCCCCAACCCTACACCGTTCATGTCAAGGTACCTTATGAAGTTCCCGTAGACAGGCCATACCCAGTTGAGGTTAAGGTTCCCGTTGACAGGCCATACCCCGTAGCTGTTCCCAAGCCATACCCAGTTCCCGTCGATCGTCCCGTACCTTACCCAGTCGAGAAACATGTACCTTACCCAGTGAAGGTTCCCGTTGACAGGCCTTATACCGTCCACGTACCCAAACCTTACCCAGTCACCGTAGAGAAACACGTGCCTTACCCAGTCGTGAAGCATGTACCTTACCCAGTTGAGAAGCATGTACCTTACCCAGTCAAGGTTCCCGTTGATAGACCCTACCCAGTTCATGTACCCAAGCCTTACCCAGTAACTGTAGAGAAACACGTGCCCTACGCAGTTGAGAAGCATGTGCCTTACCCAGTTAAGGTACCCATTGCTGTACCCGTGAAGGTGCACGATCACCACGATTACCAAGACTATCAACAAGAGGGAGGGTATGGCGGTGGTGTAAGCAGCGGCTTTGAAGGAGGTTTCGGAGGTGGGCACGGTTCCTATTACGGATAGGATGTTATTTTTATAATTGTTTATTTATGTATTTTTTGTACCTATTGCAACTTGTAGCTGAAAACCAATGTATTCGAGCCGCTAACCATCTAGGCCAACCTGACTATTTCATGCTTCAACGAAAAATGAAATAAAAATCTGTATACACTTATTTAAATATTCGCTGTCTTATTTGCATATCATTAATTCCTTTTCACTGTTTCCTGATCCTCCATTCTTCATTCAAGATAGTACGTTAGAATAGTTATTATTATATAATATGGTGATTAGAAGCATTGTCTTGGTCAGCAACAAGTCAAAACAACTTTTTCACTTACAGTCTAGTCGACCGTTTTAATTTTTCAAAGCTATTGTTTGAAATATTCATTGTTATTATAATGGTATAATAGTATATTTGGAATACCATTACAGTTTTAGTTGAGTCGCTCACTAAAATTGAAGCAATAATTATTTTTTCAGTAGGCCTACATTTTCTCTTATTGATTTTCACTTGTTATGTATATTCTACAATCATAGTTCCTAGAAACGCAATAACTCAGAATATACAAGTAAGTGACTTGTTTTCACTGTTCAAACATTATTCTTACAATTCTAATAATCCATTTCATTTTCTTTCTATTGTGCGTTGGTTGTGGGCCTACGTGATTTTGTATCAAGCTGGTCTAATAGGCAGTTGTACCTTGCATTGATGGGACGCGGGTTCGTGCCGTGTCATTTACAAGACTCGATTGTCATCAAACAACCTATTCGATTATGGTGTTTGTGGCGTGTTGCTTGTTGCTTGTTGCTTTACTTGTCGCTTATTGCCTGTTGCTTGAATTGTTACAGCACTTTGTGCGATGATTATGAATGCACGCAGCGCCGCCGTCGGTCATTATACATTAACATAATGTGTCATGATAAATCTGTTACTCTACAATCATTTATAATTATATAGTACAAGGGAAAATTATTCATATAACAGGCGAATATATTTCTTTTATATTTAATTTGTATATATTTTCAACCAAAAAATTAGGTTTCAACATAATAGGAGAAATGGTAATAATTACAAACATTTATTATGAGTGAGTTTCTATACCGCTGTAATTAGTTCAAATCATTGGCAATATTGAGCAATATTTCAAACTATAAAATAGCAAAACAAAAACACTGAAAAACAAGGCTATACAACAATCTGAACAAAAATTTACCAGGAGCGTAAGACACCTCATATATACGATAGTAATAATGTGAGTTCAATAAACATTTTTTTATTTAACTATATATACTTTCAAATTTAATTTACAACACTATAAATAAATGCTTTGTATGTATTATTACTTTCGATTTGACGCCAACCTATCACCTGATTGTCTTAATATTGAAACTTGATTATGAAACGTAGCAGATTATTATCATTGTTGTAACAGATGATCTTTATTTTTATCTAGATAAAGATAACACATGTTACGCTTATCAAGATGAGATAATAGATACAGTTTTAAAATATTATCCAGATAAAAGATAATAGATGGATAATAATTATCACGATGTTAGCAGAAAACAGATAATGAAACAATTGCGTGTCTATAGCCCGACTATTTCTATATTTATTTTTGAACAATATATATTTCTGATCTTGTCTTAACTAATAGCTTACATATCAAAAGAGCGCTATCTTTATATAGAGTGTGGTATCACTGTTACATGATTCCGACTTTAAAAATGATTAAGATTCTAATGATTGATGAAAAATAAAACAAAATCAGAATTAATTTCTGGAATCCGTTATTTGTTATCTTGTAAAAAATAGCATAGGAATGTTTTTTTATTTAAATGTAGATATAAATATGATTCACTCATTTTCTACCTAGATGAATTCGAAATATAACAGAAATTAATCTAGATTTACTATTATCTAGATGATATGCAACACTCATTACCATAGAAATGTCAGACGTTTGCTAACTATGAGTACAGAGTCAACTAGTTCTGGTTTTAAACGAAAGACTACACAGTTATAAAGGGTAATTGTAGTTCAGTGTGTATATCCTCATTGAAATCCTCATGTACCAGTGATTTTGAATCTGGAGAGCAATTGCAACTGAATTTCGAAAACAGTTGTGCAATGGTTCTATTTAAATATTCTATTCTTATTCAACTGAGACGTGTGAGACGTGTGGCCGAGTGATTAATACACTGAACCGTCATTCAGGAGACCGGGGTTCAATTCCTGCCTTGGTCGACCATCCTGACAGTGGTTTTTAGTGATTTCCCTCTGTCGTTCAGATCAATACTGGGATGGTCCCCTAACAACAGCCCACGACCGACTCCTTCCGACTATTCAAAAACACATAATAAAATAACCTTTCATCTCATCATCCCATCATCTCATATATCATCCACCGACGCCAATAGATCGTCGTCATCAGTAGAGTGCGTCGTTGAACCCAATATAAATAAAAACAATGTTCTCATTCGAAAGTAAGAAGAAAAGGAACATCAAGGCAATAAGGATATTGAAGATTTATATTCTCCCCAATGAAAATGCTCAACTTTATTCACTATGCCGACCTGAAGCTACTATATATACCTCAAAATGTATTGTTTTTCTAATGAGTGTTTTTGAGGTGGTAAGATCGCCTTTCTGGTGGCCCGTCCGAACGATCCTACCTGTTATCCTTAACCTTTATTGCGAAACAACGATTCTGTATGGAGTTTCGGTGTTGATAAAAAAAAATGAAGAAATCGCGCTTCTAAATATCACCATAAATTAAACTTAATCAACCATATAATTTGTATGATCAACCATAACTTGACCTAGCCACCAATACTTGAAAGTTGAAACTAGTTAAATATAACCTGAGAATAGCGTATGACCACGGCCAGTTGTTATAGGTAGGCCTAATACTTCTGGTTCGATAAATGGCCATTTCTCTGACTATAAAGTTATTTTGATAAGACATTCTAGTAAATTCAGTTATCACTCGATCGTAATGAAAGTAAATATCCAATCTAAATTATGTCATTACATAATTTGTCTATACATGTCCTGATGTGTCAAAGCTACGGGACGCAGTTGTGACAGCTAGATGATTTTCTTTTTCATTGAGGAATTTTAACAATCTTCATCTAGGTTAATTGTTCGCTCGTAGGCTGTACCTGACTTAATCACTCACTTTCAACGGGCGATGAAAAGAGCTTGCGAGTTTCGCTCTATGATAATATTAATTTATTGCCAATATGTAAATAATTAAAAATTATTAGATTTTGATTGAATTAATAAAAAAATCTCATTCTCTAGAATGATATGCATACTTTCTTATGAAACATTGTTACATGATATCATTGAGTATGTGATACACTTGAATAATGGTCAAAGCTCTGCATTACCATAATATTGCGTTACTAATGAGAATATGTATTTATTAATCAAACGTATTTGACATGGAAGCTGATTTTGTATTTAATTGTATCCACGAAAAATGAAAATCGTCTGCTTTATGATAATACAGATCCGAACATATATAGGCCTATATATATATATATATATATATATATATATATATATATATATATATATATATATATATATATATATATATATATATACATATATCGTCCAAAACATATATAACTCGTCCAAAACAGTTGTCTCCAGAAGATGAGTAGTGCAATCTACTCGAAACGTCGAGAAAATGTGACAAAGTGTAGGATTCAGCCTACACTGCCATCTTCCAACGGTGAGCGGTGCAATCCTGAATTCAAAGTTAATATATATATATATATATATTTATCTGTGTGTGTGTATATGTTCGGATGGATAGTCACAGAAAACTACCATCTCATCGGGGAATCGAACCCCAGACCTTTTGCTTGACATGCATCTGCTATTTCCATCTATGCTAATGAGACTATAATGAAATAAGCCTCATTA
Organism: Brachyptera putata; assembly: GCA_907164805.1. Taxonomy (NCBI): domain Eukaryota; kingdom Metazoa; phylum Arthropoda; class Insecta; order Plecoptera; family Taeniopterygidae; genus Brachyptera; species Brachyptera putata. Next base: position 23,468,380 of record OU015463.1, on the reverse strand, counting down.
GCTCATATACACATATATATATATATATACATACATATATATGAAAATATATATTTGTTAAAAATAATATTGTGTATTTTAAAATCACCAATCATGTGATATTGTGTTTTTGGCGGTAAATTTGCCTCTTCACGCGTGATTGATTTGCAGAGTGTCCATCTTCAGGCTGCGTCCTTCCTTGTGGTGTCGGCAATCGAACGAGGTGGTCGACTCACCACAAGCAAGGCCTATTGTAAGGTTCTACATAAGCAATTGTAGGTCTATTGTAAGGTTCGCTGGACCACAAATCAATCACGACTAAAGAGGCAAATTTACTGTCAAAAACCCAATAACATATAATTGTAATTGGTGGCCTTAAAATCTACAATATAAAATATAAAATGTATAAATATATATATATATATATATATATATATATATATATATATATATATATATATATATATATATTAGTGATGCCTTCGGGTAACAAATTAGGAACCGGGTACCCGCCGTAATTACCCGGGTATTACCCGGGTAATTTAAAAAACTAAATAAAACTAAAAACTATATGACTATATATGCTTCTCAGTTCTCGGTAAAGAATAGTACTTGGCAAGGCAACTAAATAGCGGGTGTCGGGAGAGGAATTCAGTACACTGCACGTGTGACCACAGTAACGGTAGGTGGTGCGACTAGATTTGACGAGCGCATTATGACAAGTTGAGGGAGGTCTGGGAAGGTAGGTGAAAAAACTTATGTAGAATGCGAAGTTGAATTCCTCTCGGTAGCTTGAGTGATTTATAAAAGTTATTTTCCATATTATAGGTACTGGTTAGCACAATTACCCGGAACCTAGACGGGTACCCGGGTACCCGGGTAACAGAATATTACCCGGGTAATGCATTACCCGTACCCGACCCGGGTACCCGGGTACCCGAAGGCATCACTAATATATATATATATATATATATATATATATATATATATATATATACATTCCAAAATAAACTCCAAACGAATTATACAATCGAAAGAATCAAACAATCCCAAATCAATATTGACCAATATTACAGAATATAGCATTTATCAGAATGTATCCTTGATAAAGTAAGGCAACATGAATTTTATTCTACCCCATATTTTCCTTTCCCTTTCACGATCACAGCTTCATTCAAGTGACTTAATCTATTAGTTTATATGCTCATTGTAATTACTAATATAATCCTCACGTTCACACATTCAAGTTGAATTGATAGATCTTTCCTCTTTTACCTTTGTTCATATACGTTATTAACCTATAGTTTCGTGTGTCTTATATAACGAATTTCAATGAAACGAAATTCACGAATGGCCACATATTGTTCCAGATTCCCTGCTTCGATTACATTTCATTTCTAAATTCGATCACTCGACGTGAATGTGATTTGATCTCTTTGCACACGGTTTACCGTGATGCACGTTCTACCCACTTCTATTATTTTCTATGCTAAACATTATTGTCAAACTGCATTAGTTCCTATAGAAAATTCTACTAATCACACATCTGCAGATGATTGTCAGGTATTTCTACGAGATATTTGAGTGCACGAAGGAGAGGTGATGTAATATGATGGCTTTGGAGGACTCGATACACGGCTGCATGCAAGTTGGACGAGTGATAGAATAAAAACATTAATATATAGAGTAATTATTTGTCACATTAATTATGTCAACTATGTATGAAACTATAAATACTTGTTTCTCAGTCACGCAATTCTAGTTTTTACCAGTGTCAACGAAAAAAGAAGATGCTGTCGCATAACATCTCCGATATCGGTATATTACTGTAATACGCTGAGGGTGCCATTTATCAGGATAAGGCTACGATAAGAAATGCAACTACATCTTTCCAAATCATTAAATCTGTGTAGGTGCAGCGGGATCACGTAACTTACGTGAAATATTTTGATAGAGATTTCTAAAATAATTGTGGAAATTAATATTATTAACATTTGCCGATTAGAATCAATCAGTTTTTCATAATAATGCGATTAAAAAAGGCAACTTCAATTTAAGCATACGTTTTTTAGTTCAGTTGACAATACCAAGCCAATCAATATACCTCGAAAAAAATCTGTTACAATTTGATTGAGGCTAAAACTTGGATTGACTGGAATATTATAGTAACGTTATTGTAGGGCTACCGCAAATGCATGTATGCCTATACTTCTTCTATGAATACATATTATCCGTTGGTTTTATCATAATATTCGACAGAGGCCTATTCTATATATTTAGTTGATAAACAGTTTGTTCATCATTGAAACGTATGTTCATTGTTCAGTGCTAGGTTTCATTCAAGTAAGGCTATGAACACGTTTTCACTTTTTCGCCTTCGAAACTAGAATTTATGTGATAGGCCTACATTTTATGCATTTAATTTAGCAATTAGTGAACTTCGTCATTCAGCTCAATACATCAATACACAATACACATGACATGACATGTATTAATTAAAAGTTCCAATATTTGGGAAGAAACAAGTGAAATTATAAAAATAATCATATCACGGTATGTTAAAGGAATGGGAGCCGAAAATATTATAATTCACAATTTTACTTTTAGATATTTGACTCTTTATAAGGAGTAAAGAGAATTTTCACCGAAACTTCCAAACGTCAATTTTGAAGGTTAGACAGCCGTTTGGTACCTTTTTTCGTCTTTACTATATGTACGAGATCATATAACTATGAGAGGAGTTGTCGAATTGCTTGCACACTGAACGGTCATTCAGGAGACCGGGGTTCGATTTCCGCCTTGGTCGACAAGTGTGATAGACCTTTTTCGTGGTGGTTTCCCTCTATCGTTCACGTTGATACTGGGATGATTCCTTATAGCAACAGGCCACGACCGGCTCCTTCTCACTAATCAAAAACACCTAATATGAAACCCTTCGTCTCATTATTACATATGCCTCTCATTTATCATTCACCTACGCCAATAGATATTGGTGATCACTACAATGCGTAATATATCTAACCATGGTAGAAATAAGCAGCGATATTGTACACATAAAAATAGATAGGACACTCAATGCAGCTTAACGACCCCACCAACAGCTAGGTTATACGGGGAAGGATATTCAATAAGGCAGATATTTTATAAAGGGACATTTTTTCTTCGCGTATATCATTTTTTTCCCTATACGTTCCTAGCTCAAAAAATCATCACATGTTAATCTTCATAAGAGAAATGTTCGTTGGGCCCAGAAGTAAAATTTCGACATCTCATTTATTCTTTCCCGTGTAACATGGTAAGAATTTTCTCAAGAAGGTTTTTAGTTTTGTAGATGATTTTGTAGAAGGTCGTAGGTGATTTATCGACTTTATTTGTTTGATTTCCATGTAATATACTCATTAACGAATGATACTATGCGTGAAATGAAGAAAGTGCCACACTGCCGGTGTAAGTATACTTTCTTTGATAATGTTGTTAGATTAGATTTGAAATAACAACTGATAATAGTGAGAGTAACTTAAAAATTATTCCAGTTTTTTAATTTCTTAATAAAGAGAAAAGGGTTTAGTGTCTTTTCAGCACCACTTGTTTTGATTGGTTATTGTAACTCATTTGAATTAAAATTAAATGTTTGTGTTTGACAAATGTTAAGTACAATGTTGTGCAGTGTTTAGTTTCTCAAAAAAGTACACAATACAAAGGAAGTAAAAGTTATACCTACTTAAATTAAATTGCATTATGAATTGAAGTATACCTTTTCATCAAAGGCTCAAATTGTCAAACATAGAACGGGAAAATTCAATCTGCTTTTTGTGTGTTTTCTTTTTGCTTAAAATCCTTTTGCTCATCAGCTAAAATCTTTTTCATTGTTCTTCTAAGGTACTTCAAATCGAGTATCTATCATTTGTTTATATATTGCTCAGTTCTCCTCAATTACATGCAGGACTGTGTGATAGATGCACAAACATTGGCCCATATGCGGTTATAGCCTATTCTATACCGAAGTCAAAATATTTTATATCTATCAAGTTATTCCTACCATAAGACTGGGCAGTTAATCTTGGTATACCTGTATGCGCGAAAGAAGAAGATCATCTACATTTTTATAGCTGTGGTATTCTTAGGGTAGGCCAATTACAATTTTTCAATACAAGGCTTATGATAAGGAACGTAACTAGGCGTTGTGCATGTATCGAACGCATTGAATCATTAAGTAGTAACGAGATTATATGTAATTACAGATATTTTAACAACTAGGAAAACGCAACATTCGAGTCGTAGGATGAACCTAGCTAACATCCCATATGATAACACAACAACCACGACCTTGAGTGATTGCGTTAAAATAAAAAAGAAATTGATCTGTATTTCGCAATGATAGAAAATTGGGTTATTTATTGGTGTTTTAACGGAGGAGGGAGTGAAGGAGAAAACATATGCATAGCTGGCTACCTAAACGGCCCTGTGTCCTACTTGATTTTGCATGGTTTCCCTCATTTACGTATACGAATACCTCGAAGGGTCACCGTAAACTTCAGGGCACAACACCTGTCTAATCAGTCTATGTATCTATTTATCAGTATCTGTCTAAACAGTCTATGAACTTGACATATGAGACTAAACTAAGAAAGTATGATGTAGTTTTATAGTATCACCTCATAAATCGTGTATAATCTCCTGCATTTCTCATATGCTGGAATTGATTCTATAATGTCCAACCAACCCTGACTATAAATCGGACTGAAGGTCTCACATAGTGAATGAGCCAATCGTGTTTATCGTACCGCATTGGGCATTTTATGTCCAATCAATATTCGAACCAAAACACGACGACAATGAGTTTGAGTTCCAATTGATTGGGAAAGGAGTAATCTATGTCCAGGTCTGTACACAATCTGAAAATGTATTTCAGTGGACGAGCAATGTTCCAAAAGCTGTTCTAATAATACGTTACTTTGATACTCATTCAACACACTATAAGAAAAAGGGTTCAACGGTTTACGTACCCATTGTTATTTATTTATTTATTTAAAGTGGGTTTAACGACACACTGATAAAATGATAAAGAGGTCTATTGGCGTCGGATAAATGATTAATGAGATGATGGGATGATGAGTTGATGAGAATGAAAATGCATCCTGAAGAAAATGCACTGATAGTAAATACGCCCTGAAACCAGAAGACAATGTGCATATGTACTCCACGATTAGCCTGTGGAATTCAGCGGATGAATGTGCGTAGATTTTACTTGAATTTTAATTTTGAATTGAACCATTTTGTATGACCGTGAGTGTAGTTTAACTATTCTATCTACCGTGGCTGATGCTGGAGTTTCTCGCACGAAATAAAAAATTCACGGCAGAAGCATATTGTTTTAGATTCATAATTATTTATCGATATCGTCATAATCTAGACATCGAATTTGCCGAATATTGAATACACCAATTCGATATCGAATCGCAGTCCTAAAATATCGAATCGATCGTAAATATTGACACCGAAAGACAAATCTTTACCATAAACTAATCCAACACCAAATTGATCGAGTGATACTTCAGAGAGAACCGCTTTTCGACAAACACCTTGGCCATTAAAATGCTATCATTCCGAATCACCTGCAGCGAATCTTCTATATTTAGCGACTGAACTTTATTAATAGTACATTAAGTAACGAACTTGAAGAAAAAGTAGAATTATTAATTAATTGATTTGAAAACCTGTCCTCGGTTATATTCGTATGGATGTTAACTACATTTAGGTGGCCAACTTCCTCCAATTAGTGATTCTAGTGCCTGAAGCACTTGTCCAATAATCATCACCGACCTTTTTATTTATGAAGCGTAGCAACTGCTGACGGCGTATAGGACATTATACTACAATCAAATAGCAATACGCAGATCATTACAACATGTATATGATATAATAATAATTCAGAGCAGAAACATATTGTATTGACGTGTGGTTTGGGAAGCGTAACAAACATACGGCAAAGGGCGATACAGAACTATAGTAACTCGAATATATTTCAATGATGTGACGAAATAGCTAGTGACATAATAACAACAATCTAGAGTAAAAATAAAATGCTTGTTTTTACTCATTGCACAGTTTCCTATGTTGAATTCTACGTCCGATTGCATGCGTTGTGTTTGTGTGTGTTCTTTCCCTAGCCAGTTTGTCGTTTCCTTCCAACTATGCCAGCTAGATGTGTTATGCTTGATGGTGTTCCGTCCTTTATACAATTCGATTGTAATTAATTAGTATTCTGGCTTCAGTTTCTAAAGCTATGTGTCAAATGAATGCGATATTACCACAAATGTAAAAATATTATAAGTACTGTGAATAGTAACAACTAATTGAACCGCAATAGATAGTGATAAGTTATTTATATTTTAAGAAAATAGTAAGAGTTTCTTTGGTTCAACAACGATGATAGATTTAGCCCTAGTTTTTAATCATGTTTCATGTCATTTATGTATTCAGTTTGGATTTAACGACCTACTGTATTGATGGCAAATTTATTGGAGTCGGTGAATTATGCATGAGATGAGGGATGACTGAATGATATTCTATTATGTGTTTTTGGATTGTGAGAAGGAGTCGGTCGTGTCCTGTTGTTAAAGAACTATCGTGTCCTGTTGTTAAGGAACTATCCCAGAACTAACTTGAACGACATAGGGAAACAACGAAAATCCCCGGTCAGGATGATCGACCATGGCGGGTATCGAACCCCGGTTTAACAATGGTAATTGGTATCATACCATTAACAATTGAAACCAACAGTAAATTGAATTGAAACAGTACAATAATAGGCATATTATAATGAAAACTATTGTGATGATTTCTTTAAAGTTCCTGTTTCTTACATGCATAGTTAAGTTACTTTATATACCAAGTTAACGGTCAATTTATTTATGTATGATAACTTTCTTTAATTAATTAGTATTAATTAGCAGTCTTAAAAATTTAGGAAACGTAAATATAAATTATTGCTTTCAAAAATATTTTCTTGAAATAAACAACTACCAGTAGAACCTACACAATGCAAAAAAATATTTATAACCATAATTCACTCAAAATTCTAAAAATAGTTCATTACGTTGAAACAATAATTGGTTACATTACATTTATAGTACAAAATAAAAAAATACTGTAATGAACTTTTTTTCTGGAAAATTGGGTACCGGTACCGGTATCTGATGTATTTAATTTTGACACAAATGCTCCAACAAGTTTCAATATGCACACTTTTCACGTCCAAGACATACAATAGGCATTATTATTATTCTTTGTGTGTATATCACGCCGATTTTTACATGTTCTTAATGAAAAATTTCAATAGTTCTAAACTCACACCTCGTCAAGTTACTCAATATTTATTGATATACCATTTTATTTGAAGGTGTTGAACGACGGCTATGTTACTGATTATAAGGTTAAATTGCCCATCGCTTAACATACGATCTGTCTTCAAGCAAGCGTAGAATAGAGGCGAGGTAGTGAGTGGAGAAGGAACGATGAGAAGGAAGGAGGTAGAGAGCATTGCCGGAGTGGTGGGTTGCAATATCATTGTGAGCGAAAGTCCCAATTGCGGACGAAATGGTATATAAAGTGTGTGTTGGCAAGAAAAGAGTATCCAGTCTTAAGTGATCAAGTCTAGAAACAACTACATAGCCTAGACATGCGCATTCCGGTAAGTAGCCGAATCAAAATATTATTTCATATATATATATAATATTTGTATTATATATATGAATATATAAATATATATATATATAATATATATATATATATATATATATATATATATATATATATATATATATATATATTGTATTTGTATTTTATATATATATATATATATATATATATATATATATATATATATATATATATATATATATATATATACTATTTATTGTAAATAATAGTAGAAAAACAGCTTCGCCAAAGGATACGAACAGGGAGAAGATGCAATTTGCCTATTATTTCTGTTGCACTTTGTTCTCAAACTGATGTGGATCAATATTATTATTCAGTAATTGTTTGTTCTTATATTCACGGTTATAGTTTTGCAAATATTTGTTTAATTTGAGCTTGCAAAATTAAAATTCTATTCCATAATTTCTAATTTTTACTCTATTCAGTGTCCTCGAGGATACGACATTGAATATTTCATTTTCAAAAGTGTAGTATACTCTTCAGGACAGCACCGTTTTGATCAAAATACCTGATCAATTCAGAGTTAATTTAATTCAATATAATATATAAAAATATTTTGAATATAAATGATTTGATAATTGATTCACTATATATTTAGCACAAATCGTGAAGGCGATATAGATAAACGTTGATATTATTAATTTTGTTATCATATTTGCATATTTTCATGCGGGTATTTAATTAACTGTGAAGTTTATTGTGCTTAAGGTATTAGCATCAAACAGTAGTATCATGTAGTGCCCTCTCCAGACTACTTTCCCCTCATACTTCCTGCGTTGCATATTTCATTACTATCTGTTACACAACTAATTGTTCCGGGTTTGCGTGTTGCTCTCGTTCCAAGCCCTAAGCCCCTCCCCTCCCTTCCCCTACTTCTCATACAACTGTTGTTGCGTATGAGAAATCAGGATCAACTCGAACTGTTAATTATTTTACTTTTACCAGAACAACTCTACTTTATGAACCAATACATTTCCACTCTCTAATTAATTCGTTAAAAATTAAATTCTCTCCATCACATTTTTCACACAACATTAGGTGATGAAAACAAATATCATTATTATCTTTGAATCTAGTATTGACGTGTCTGTTGTTCATTTTGCAGATATGTGTGTTCATCTTGGCACTCGCCGTTCTTGCCTCGGCAGAGGAGAAGAAGGCGAAGGTGCAAGAAGACGTGAAGGTAGAAGACACAAAATCAGCTCTACCGGATAAGAAACAAGATAAGAGAGGTCTTTTCGACTTGGGCTACGGAGGCGGCGCTGGATTCGGGGGTGGTAGCTACGGAGGAGGCTATGACAGTCTTGGAGGCGGTCACAGCAGCTTCGGGGGAAGTGGTCTTGAAAGTGGTCTCAGTTACGGAGGCTCCAGTTACGGAGGTGGATTTGGAGGAGACTTTGGAGGACAACATCATATTACTCATGATTCCCAGGATCATGGTCACCACGTCAAAACCATTCACGTGACCAAGAAAGTCCATGTACCTAAACCATACCCAGTTCATGTTCATAAAGAGATTCCATACCCAGTTGAGCATCAAGTTCCCTATCCCGTCAAGGTGCCCGTCGATAGACCTTACCCAGTCCATGTGCCAGTTGACAGGCCATACCCAGTCACCGTTGAGAAGCATGTTCCTTATGAAGTGAAGGTCCCTGTCGACCGTCCTTACAACGTTCCATACACCGTCGAAAAGAAAGTCCCCTACCCAGTACATGTCAAGGTTCCAGTTCCCCAACCCTACCAAGTGGATGTCCCAAAACCATACACCGTCGTTGTCACCAAGAAGATTCCCGCACCATACCCAGTTCACATTAAGATACCAGTTGCCCAACCCTACCCCGTTCACGTCAAAGTTCCCGTCGCCGTCCATGTCGACAGGCCATACCCAGTAGAAGTAAAGGTTCCCGTCGACAGGCCATACCCCGTTCATGTCGAGAAACCTTACCCAGTCAAGGTTGACCGACCCGTGCCTTACCCAGTAGAGAAACAAATCCCTTATCCAGTCAAGGTTCCCTTTGATAGACCTTATCCCGTTCATGTCGACAAACCTTACCCCGTAACTGTCGTGAAGAACGTACCTTATCCAGTAGAAAAGGTTGTCAAATACCCAGTTGAACACCAGGTACCTTATCCCGTGAAAGTGCCCTTCGATAGGCCTTACCCAGTTCATGTAGACAAGCCTTACCCAGTCGAAGTGATTAAGAAAGTGCCTTATCCAGTAGTAAAAGAGATCCCATATCCCGTGAAAGTGCCCGTGCATGTCCCAGTGAAGGTCCACGAGCACCATAGCGGTGGTTATGGAGGCGGTTTCGGAGATTATGGAGGTGGTTCATCATATGGAGGTGGTTCATCATATGGAGGTGGTTCATCATATGGAGGTGGTTCATCATTTGGAGGTGGTTATGGAGGAGAATACCACCACTAAAGTTACGTCACTTCACCTCTCTCCGCGTATGGGAAGTAACTATACTGAAAGTCGTTATCGAAAGTAGCCTCTTTGGCCGGATACAGAATTATTAAAAAGTTGTATGAGTAAAAAAACTGGAATACTAGATTATACATAAGCGGAGAGTGGTCGAAAATCGTAATGAATACTTCAACTACCTTATGAATCTGAACCATTACCAATTTGTTTACAACCTAGTCTCGAATTGTATCATATTTCTGACTGCTAATCATGTTTTTACTGAGTGTTAAGAAATTATTATAATTATTTTTCTATGTTTTTATCATTAGTATATATGCAAATAAATGAAAGAAAAAAGTTTAAAAGAATTATTGCAGAAGTTGATTTTCCCTTCCTTCCTACAACAATGCCGATGAGGAAATATCCTCTATCCTACGTACTAGAACGTATGTCCTGTACACATACTTCCCATTATTCTCAGTTTGATTATGGAGGTTACCTTTATATAATCAAGATTAATTAAGCAATGATCTAGATTTCTATTTTACATTTCATTTTTAATTTCACAACATCGTTCATCAATCATTGTATATTACCCAAAACTTATTTCCAGTCACTCCTACTCTCAAGTCTGAAGCAAAAACTTCTACAAGTTATCAACCATGCAGTTGAGAAATGAGTTTGTATAGGGGGTACTCACCGAATGTAAGGTATGTTGGCAGGCACATGGTATTTGGAACCTGGATCGAAGTCTATCTCAGATCTGAGAAGAGGTGGTTTCACTCCAGTATACTTCTCCCTGAAACAGAACACATTGGTGCGATTAGTATTCAACTTCCTGAATATTTATCAAAAAATATTGATGAAATGTTGATATTAATTGATCATCTTTCAAGTAACAATATTAGTGTTTTAACGACATCTGTTGAGAAAGGTTTGAAATGCTATCATACCTTATTAAGATCGATTACTTAATTATTATAGTAATTAGTGAAAATCTTCAACTGAAACGTCTTTGACTTTATTGCTTATAGTAACAGAATTAATTTTCGCATGCAATTATGTTAATCAAAAGATTCGTTGCTACGAATTCCTTATTCTGATCTTTGATATGTATCGAGCACCATCACCGACTTTTATTTTCGAGCTCACGCTAGAACGGCTCGATGGATTCGGGAATTAGTTAAGTACAAACATGGGGTAGACTGGTAGAGTATACGTATAATACATGTATAATACATATATAATATATGTATAATATATGTATAATTTGAGTACAATATATGAAATAATTTACTACCACATATTGTAGGTATAAAAAACAATTTATTGTCCGCTGTTCACAAATAGACTGACCACATGTGTCCATAGCTGGATGATCGACATATAAAACACATAGGGTCTACAATACAATTTCAAACATTCATGTAATTTATGCATTTTTTTATAGCGACGCAATGTAATGATAACTAAGATCTATTGGCGTCGGATGAACGATTAAAGAGATAGAGATGAAGGTATGATGAGATGAAGGTTTCTTAGGTAATAGAAAGGATAGTGGGAAGAAAGCGGTCGTGAGCTATATTGTAGGAACCATCTCAGCATTAGCGTAGAAACCACGAAAAACCCTGTGAAGATGAACGGAGGTGGGGATCGAACAAATTCTGATATTCCCCTCACCTAGCTAAGCGATCACATGAGGCAAGCACGTAATAATTAACAATAATTATTATTATTTCAGTTGGTAACCGATAAAATCTGTCCCAAATTAATGATGTAGTTATACCAAAAATCCACTCAATTAAACTTGGTAGTACAATTATTATTTGAAAAACGATCATGATTTTCATTTAACCATGCCAACAAGAGCTAGGTTATTTGAGGCTGCGAATGAGCGCATACCAGTACGTCATGCTTGAACCCACGCATGACGTGACTTCTGTATCTAAATCAGTGCGTTAGCTGAATAAGACACGGAAAACAGCAATAGAAACATGTGCACGCCAAATACACTTGTTGTAGGTGATTATTAAAATTGGAAGAGTTGAAAACTGCAGATCAATTTATTTTCATGAATAAATGAAAAATGGGAAAATTATTGGAGATTACATTATTCCAGCTCTCATATCTGAAAAATAGGGCAGCTGTGCTTGTTGTGGAAAACTTCATAAATGAATTTCATATCAATAAACGATCGTGTTGCAACGGAGTCGTAAATCAAAATATCCATGGAAGTACATTTGTACAACTTTTGAATACCGATAATGAAAAGAAGATGATTTCTATCTGATAAAATGTATTCAAATTTCATTTCTGTCTATCTCTATTCCTCTCTCTCTCTCTCTCTCTCTCTATATATATATATATATATATATATATATATATATATATATATATATATATATATATATATATATATATATATATATATATATATATATATATATATATATATATATATATATATATATATACACACAACATTCATATATGAATATCCAAGAGTTGATCATGTAATTTTACTGATATCCGATATATGTAATGATATATGCAAGCGATGTTTATCCGACATGAATAGCTAATTGAACGAACTTTATACCGGATTCATTAACATGATTCGCGAACAACTTGACTATAAACACCGTTTAACTTTGTTCAAGTACATACTTCATATACAGCACGTGAAATGTAATGATATTGTATTTTTCATACCCAATCCTCATTTTTCAGTCGGATTGAGATGCACTTGCATGGATTTGTTATTCCTGTCATTAAGATTAAATCGTGTAATTTTCTCCATTGCAACCACAACCACTACATATAAAGTGGTCTCTATATAATTATCGTGATAAGAAATTCTAAAAATGTATAATTTACGAACATTTTTTCAAGGATACTGGTAATAACTGCATTCACAATATCACAATAAAGCAGATTCAAATCATTAGAAGCATGAATTAGAATTCCGATGAATACACTAGAGGAAAACGCACCATATCCGTTTGTAAGGTGATCGAGATAGGTCTATTATTAAGGATGTACTGTCGAAAAAGCTACATACACACACATTAATTTTGAAAGAATGCCTTCCTCAATCATTCGTACATTGAATATAATTGCATCCTCATAACTCATAGCCTTCGTTATTTCACGCAACCTGTTCATCAATTTTCATTCACAAACTCCAAACTGAATATTTGCAGTTTTTCCAATAAAGTAAATATTTTTCTTCCTAACGACCAAATCTAACGTGAAAGAAGTACATGTATTAGAACAATGGTACTATCATGAGAGAATTTCCTTTCAATCAACGCGTCTCCATTCACAAATTTCAAACACAGTAATTGAAATTTTCACAAAATTATGTAGGACTTTATCATTTTCTTGAATCCGATTAATCAAAAAAATTTCAAACATAGTAGAAACATGTATATTTTCATCCCAATCAGATAGAATTGATAAATTGAATATTCTACCTGATGCTATTTTTATGAAGATTTTCCAAATTTTCCCAATTTTTTAGGAAAAAAAAACGTCAGATGAATTTGGCTCAAAAACAATATCAATCAATCATGGGATGATACCAACGTCTATAAGAAGTTCCGAGTTGATTGGTTACTTTGTCTGACCTGCATACCAAGTACAAAAAAAATGAAAACGATGAGCTACGCTCATCTAATGTGACATTTTGTCTCTGTTCATGGGAATAAATTTCAAAGAAATCAGGAACTTTGCATTTCTGTAATTATATCGTGATCGGAAATCATCATTTGCTCTCAAAAACAGTAAAATGTCATGATTCAAAATATCATTTTATATGAGAAAATTTCGGATCACTATTCTATCCTAGAGCAACCATTCCAATAAATATGATATATGTTGAATTTTGAATGTTCGTATTCTGGTGATATTATTAATAAGTAGGCCTATAAACATTGGTTTCTAACATTGATGTGTTCCGTGATGTGATTGATTTGTTACACTGACGGGAATGGGATGTTTGAGACTCAGCCTATCATTTATTAATAACGATTAATTATCGAGTACCTGAACTCATAAATCAACTCTTGTCAACTTTCCAGACCCGGAATATATTGTTTCCTCCTATCCCACCATTCTCTCAAGAAACAATTATACTACATAATTTTATTCAAATTGAAACAAACTTGTTTTAATTATAATCAGCTCTCACTTCGAGATAATAGAGAAGAAACCAGTCCTATCAAACGATTTCTATGATAGACATTTACATCTCACTCTTATTAATAATCTCAACAAGAACACATTAACGATATTTCTAACGTAAAAACGATTTAAAATCGAGATAGTAATGAACGATTGATGTTAGTGTAGCACTTCACTGGATGTCGACTAATAAATAGTGATCCATAACAACACGTTGACAGTGAAAATGAGTATATAATAATCATCATCCACGAAAACTAATTAGTAATTACTAATATACATCGCTATCGATCACTTGTTAACAGGGTACGAATTGATCTAGTACTCATTATTTTATAATCTTTTTTCGATCGAACGTTTTCTCTGGTATTGAAACACGATGAAAAGAAAAAGCTATAGTTTTAGACTACAAACTCGCTTTGGATCAACGAAAGATTTACAGTGCTGTATTGTGTATTTTACATATTGAAACATTTCCTTTATTGGTGGTTTTCCGAAAAAAATACAGAAACTTGTGGAGTAGAGTAATAAGTCATTTCTTCTCTATGTTCGTGTTTTTTATAGTGTTCGAACTTTATTGTTCAATTTTTTCTATTGATTATTGTTCGCTTGATAATTTTCTAATTAGTTTGGGTTTCTTCATTATTATTCATTCCTCCTATTGTCTCTAACATTTTCTAGTAAATTATTATCCATATATAATAATCCCCAAAAACTCAGTTATCTTAATCTTTATCTAGATAACAGAATTATCTTCTCACAGTACTGTTCCTTCCAGAAAACAAAACAAATAATAATATTGGTGGAGGTGCCGTGTTTAATATAGATCAATAGAATATTTCGATCAGCCATCGACCCACATCGAACACACCGGAATAACGAAACTCATTTCAATCAGCGATATCACTTCAATAATGATATCAATAGGCCTTTTCAAAAGTCGATTTATCGAAATATCAGTTTTTTCGATGATATCTTTGAAACATACTTTTTATAATGCTCAACGACCACATCAATAGGTTTAGGTTGGTGATGAGAGGATAAAGTGATTGAACACAGTCACAATACTCGACACAAAAATCTCATTTAACTAGACAAACACCATAAAACTATCTATCAGAGAGGCTTGCATCATAGTGGGTCGAAACTGTTCAATAAATTACCAACGTTCATCAAAGAAATGTCATTAAAAGAATTCAAATCAACAATTAAAATGCATCTTCTGAAAAACACTTTCTACTCCGTTGAGGATTTCATGGACACTGGCTTCATTCAAAAAATTTGTATAAAAATATAAAATGACTTGAAATGAGAATTAATTAAAACTAGACTTATCTTAAAACTGTACGGACCTATAATTGGAAATTGATTGAAAACATTCAGAAATTTGGGGGTTTTGTACTGTAGTATGTTTTCATATGTAACCTTACATGGTAATCAAGGGTGTACGAATTAACCTCATGGCGTTACGTTATTCAATAAAACATGATTCCTTTTTAGACTATAAGATCACATTTCTAAACAATACAACAGTTTGACAACATGTTATCCCAACACTAGAATACTGGATCACAACAATAGTATAAATTTTAAAATAAAATAAATCTTCAAATTGAACTTTCAGGATTACTTGATAAATATATCATCACTATCATTACTAAAATCTTCAAATTGAACTTTCAGGATTACTTGATACATATATTATCACTATCATTACTATTATTGTTAAATATTAATATATTTACTTATTATCATATGATGTTATAAGCCACATGTATAAGTTAGTAGTTGGTAATTGTAAACTGCTAACAATTCCGATTTCCTCGGAAGAGGGTTAAAGGAATGAATAATTAAATAAATAAATACGTCTTCTGCGGTATTCGAACCCACGTAGGACATTACTTCATTCTCTCAAGCAGTTAACTTAGCTAAATGAGCTTCTTATGAGCTTTTTATACACTGAAATCATAAACTTTGAACTCCAACGTTTTCATAGGTATTCAGATAAATCATGTTTTTGTCCTATAACTATGTGCCTGTGAATGAGTTTAATAGTTGTTACGCATACCGTCTTGACGGTTTCAACTTTAGATGTGTTTCTGGGGTAGTAGAATTAGTACAATTCGGACAGTGGTCCAAATAAATCACTTGAAAAAATGATTTTTGGTAAGTCATTAATAGAAATAGCATAGCATATTGTTATCAAAAAAAAAATCTGAAAAATTTAATGGCAACAGAGTTATTTGTTGGTTTTATTACACTTTAAGCGGACATAAGATTCAAAAGTACTATTCATTTGTCAAGTTATGCTTTGTCTTTTGTGATTTATTTTGTGAAAAATATTTATTCTGAAGAGAAATTCCAGTTGGCATTTGATTTGTCTTAATGCTACTGTCACAATCATAGAAGTGAAGAAAAAGGAAATTAAAAGATTCTATAGCGTAGCTATCTTCATAAATGAATGTAATTCAATTCATAATGCAGTAAGTTGGTTATTTATAAACTTTTGTTTTTGTTTTTTTGACGTCCATTCACCTTTGTAATGTTTAATTTCGCATGTCATTCTATTTAAGAGTGGATTAGCTTATTGCCGTACAATGTTCCCATCTTTATTGTGAATTGTTGTTTTTGTTCAATTAATTACCAAAGACTTCAAACGTGGCAAAGACGTCTGCATTGTGACTAAAATATTGAAATACACTCCTTGGCATCTAAATAATGAGTATGCCTGTACAAGTTATTATTATTTAATACATTTTCTGAAACTTAGTGAAGATTGCTAATACCTTTGTCACCTCCACCGATATCTCATAACATCTCGATCGGAATCCAAAATGGCTATTTTGTAACTTGTTGTCGATCATCTTCATCGACAACTCATTCGACATTTAATTTCGCATATCATTCTTTTCACGAGTGGAAGAGTGGATTCTATTTGAGATTTTACCGGAAGTCAAATACATGTCGGTATTCAGTTGTGCACTTGGACAAGACTCAAGAAAATGGTGGACAATGGCAATTACATAAAAGTTTCAACATCCTGGATAAAGACATCATAATGAAAAACTGATATTCATTCAACAATTATCTGCAATACACAAGGAACTACTGTGTATCCTCTAGTGTAGGAGAAAACGTAAGATATGTCTGTCATTTGGATAATAAAACCACGATTAATTGCAGAAAAGCACAGCTCTCCAAGTGGATACAAGACAGCAATTATGCATTAATTTTGCACGACCTTCTAGTTCTTGACATTACACCGATATGACCAGCATTCAGGTCTGCAAATACATAAATTTCAAACATTGTCTTATTTGTTCATACATTCTAATCAACTGAATATAGGAATAGGCTTGAGAATATTCACATCTCACCCTCACGTATTACAAAGTTTATTATTGGAAAATAATAGCTTTGTTTTTGGATTTGATCCAGACAATTTTAATTTTTGTATTTGGATTTCACACGCTCTGTTTTGTACGAGAATCATTACCGCCCTTCATGATGATTAGATCCGTATGCCCCGCATTTGTTATGGCTTGTAATATACTTTGTAATAACTCGCGGTAATATAAAATGTTTTTTTTTTACGAAATTTAGTTCTCTATTTTAATAAAATCTGTGCACATTTGACGGTCAATATTTTCACAGACTGTACGCGAATTGCGTGAGTGCACACTTGCTCTGCTTGTTTTAATAAGTATTCCATACACTTTTTACAGGATGTATTTTAATGTGGCTTGTGGAGCACTTTGTGAACTTTGTGGACCACCCCACCGTGAACGTACGATAAATATGAAACCCGGCACTTCCACCAAAACTAAAACAAGAACAGACACAAAGAAAAGAAGGCCTACTGTGACCGGAGAAACCAGTGACTACCTTGCTTGTCCGTCATTCAGAAGATTGGAGTTCTCGCCATGGTCAACCATCATGCCAGAGGTGCATTGTGGTTTCCCTCATTCGTTTAGTTTATACTGTGATGGTTCCTTATAACAACAGACCATGACCGCCTTCTTTCTATTATCAAGCAAAACCTAGTGAAAACAAAATTTCGTCTCATCTTCCCATAATCTCATTTATCATTACGCCAATGGATCTCGGTCATCAACACAGTCCGTCGTTAAACCCAATAAAAGGAAGCATAAACATATCGAGAATCAACTCTCCGTATGTCAGAGCTACTCAAATAGATCAAAGATGCCCTCACTCAGCCGCCCCCGTGACTCAGTCAACTATCACATTGCGGTAAAAGCTGAAGCCAAGTCGAGCGTGGGTTCGGGTCCAGCATAAGGCATGTTTTTTAACGTTCTTTCACCTCATCCCTTCATCGTCTAATTATCATTCGTGCCCCCGTATAACCTAGCTGTTGTTGGTGGGAACGTTAAGCAACATTAAAATAAAGATTATTTCGTTATATATTATTCGTGTATATCTGTATTTTTTTAGCATGTACGCTGTTGCCATTACTGGGGTACGGTGGGTCAAGAACTACAGTAGGCCTACGATATGAATGAAATGAACGGTCATGTGGCGGCATCATGAAAGTAAGGGTAGTATTTCTCTATCAATTATCTAGCTGGATAATAGGATGACAACCAGCACGCGCTGATACCTGTAGTGAGCCTCTATTTGAGGATAACCCCAGTCTCACGCTGCACTTTCTGAAATAACTGAATATATATATCAGTAAAAGGGAACAATAAATATTGAAGTGTTCTTATTCACCTTAATCCCCACCAATGGCAATTGTATTGGTCCTTTGTCGTCTTCTTCATGAAAACGTCCCACCGCCATTGGTCCAGACTGAGGCTGTAAGGCAGGAACGCTAGTTTATCTAGCGCCATTGCGAACAAGAAGTTGATGTTGTGTGGTGTGTCATCAACGGAACTGGGCACCAAACCGAGGTTCTGCAAGTGGCGTGGGGTGGCCACTGACAGTGATATGGCTTCGCCAACAGCCTCGTGGAAACCTATGGGAGAGCATTAGAGAATGAAAAGTTTGTTTTTTTGATAATAATGGTTATACAAAGTGAGATGCTATTATTTTAATTATTGCAAAAGAATCAAGATACAATATATTTACATAAATGTAACTATGAATATATATATATATATATATATATATATATATATATATATTAGTGATGCCTTCGGGTAACAAATTAGGAACCGGGTACCCGCCGAAATTACCCGGGTATTACCCGGGTAATTTAAAAAACTGAATAAAACTAAAAACTATATGACTATATATGCTTCTCAGTTCTCGGTAAAGAATAGTACTTGGCAAGGCAACTAAATAGCGGGTGTCGGGAGAGGAATTCAGTACACTGCACGTGTGACCACAGTAACGGTAGGTGGTGCGACTAGATTTGACGAGCGCATTATGACAAGTTGAGGGAGGTCTGGGAAGGTAGGTGAAAAAACTTATGTAGAATGCGAAGTTGAATTCCTCTCGGTAGCTTGAGTGATTTATAAAAGTTATTCTCCATATTATAGGTACTGGTTAGCACAATTACCCGGAACCTAGACGGGTACCCGGGTACCCGGGTAACAGAATATTACCCGGGTAATGCATTACCCGTACCCGACCCGGGTACCCGGGTACCCGAAGGCATCACTAATATATATATATATATATATATATATATATATATATATATATATATATATATATATATATATAATGTTATTATTTTCATCGTGTATTGAACGAGAAGACACTTTTATATTCAAATATTTAATTCCTACCTCAAATGACAAAATTGAGGATTATAATTGAGGAATAAAATTATATATATATATATATATATATATATACATATATATATATATATATATTCATTTATATATATAGGCCTGTATTCATTAATATTTCCTATCCTTTTATGATGATTAACGTATGTTATCTTGTCCCTCTATTCTCGCCAGATAGCCGAAACAACATCCAATCAAGTGGGCTTCATTATGGAGTAGTTGTAAATCAGGATATCTATATGGTTCCGAAATTGCATAAATCTAGTTGGCCGATTAATAAGCCACAAGTAATTTCATTCGTCAAATCGTGTAATTGAATTTGTGTTATTATCTGACCATGAATTTATAAATCGACATTATTGGGCTAATTTATTTATTTTCTATTCAAAAGTTCGCTCAAACTTGTCCGTGTATCCCTCAAATATAATTGCTATAGCTATAAGCTCTACGTGATGACAAATATAGTAGGGGCCTACAATGTATATTTCCTATTCATATTATTACCATCAAGTGAGTGTTATTTTTATCAATATCTAATTTTACTTTCCATTCTCTTTTCACCTTTCACATAACTTGTATGTTTCTTTTATTTTTGTAGTCACCGCTTTTTACATTGCTGTGCAGTACTACGACACCACTTAACAGTAGTACCGTACGTATGATTATTTACAATATAACATAACTCAATGATAGCTTAAAATAGATTGTAATTAGTTTTTACACGATGCTACATGCCGATCATGTGATCACCCCTCTTTCTCTTCCTTTCGAATGATTTTATACTTTATGCATGCAGCCTGCTCTCTGAATGTAGCAGTTTCTGTACTGGTAACCTATAAAAGTTATAGTAGTAAATACTGACGAGATAAACAATTGAGCTATATTCTATAAAGAATTTTAAATAAGATAATTTTCAACTCTTGAAGTGCATCCATTTATCATGAAAATGTATCAAATATTTCGTTATTTATTGATGTATCAAGGTTAAAATAGTATATTAAAAATTTGAAATGAAAAACAAAATTGAAAATTTCGAGAAAATTTTGGAAATACTAGTTAAAAAATACGTTAAACCGTTACACACGCGAAAACCAGTAGATAGATAGCATTGAGGGGCATTGATACATTAGTAGGGTAATCCTTCCTCTATCAGCTAAGCTATTTTTCATCAGCATTATCTGAAGCCGTTTTGATACAGATAAATAGTTTCGGTTACCTCGATTTACGAAAAAAAATGCGTGACTTTCGCTAGTCTTGTGTGCCAAACGCATATGGTTGAACTGTTTATTTTCAGCTTACCCCAAATCCAGTTCTGTTCCGAATATATCGATACCACACACAATAAAATATGTCGAGAAGTAGTCAAATGGTATATGTATTGCAAGATGCATGTTTTGTGACCATTTTCAGTGTCAATTAAAGCATAAATTATCGTATTGGCTTTCCGGATGAACGTATTGTTGTGAAACTGCTGCACAACATTCAGAGAAGTTTACCTTCTGAAATACGGTCGATCCATAATAAACATTCACAATATTTTCAAAAATAATCATCCTGGTGGAACTTTTTCCCTTATGGTGCCTGGGGACACCCCAAGTTTCTCGGGACTGTTCAGAGGAAAATTAGTTCACCTAGTTCAAGATATCACGGAAGGGTCCATATTTAAGTGATTCCTCAATCCAGCACGGTTATCGCGCTTACTAGCGGTCTACTAGTCAAGACAGTGTGACGAGTTGGAAGGGAATGAGGATAAAGTACAGAAAAATCTGTTTTTTCTTAAATTTGCGTTACACGTCTTGAGTAGGCCTATATATCTTCCGTCTTTATGCAGAAATCACGATTTAGTATTACGTAAATTCCTGCTTTTGAAGTGACACAACATAAGCTCAGTCGAAGGAGTTAATCTTAATGCTTGAGTATTTGATTGTTCTTACCAGGATTGGCTCCATCGCGAAACACTTTTGGTTGGTTTCTGTAGTTGAGGAAATATTGAATGTGACCCATTTCATGATGAACTGTGACAAAATCCTTCATATTCACATGAGTGCACATTTTAACCCTGTGAATAGAAACAAACATGCAATCAGTCGATCATAATGATTATTATGACAATAGACATGGACAAAATACTCTAGCTTGGAGTATCTAAAATTAAAAATCTAGATACAGATACTTGAATTTTGGGTATCAGGCACAAAATACAAGATACATTTAAAAAATGTATTTAGATTACAAAATATGAGATAGTAGGCCTACCTTCAAATACTTTCAAAAGATACATTCTGAAGATACTTTTCGTAAAACAAAAGAAATAGATAAGTGTGGAAATATGATGAATTTATTGAAAATAAAATGCTCAAGTTTCAATATTATTTTAATGTTTTTTAAAGAAACTATACACTTTCAGCTGTGCCTCTTGCTACCTCTAAGTACACGAACGAGCCAAGAAAAGGTTCACCGGGCCCTCGATATCGTTCAAATATTCCTATAACCAGCAATAGCTCGAAGTTTTTGGGTAGCTCAGTGGTAAGGAGTCTGACTATTATTGCTGTAAGTGACTATTCGTCAGACAGTATTCGCCAGTAGGCCTACAGTAGGGTTCATATTGGTTTTAGTTTAGATTAAATTAGTTCAGGATGTTTTTGTCTGGTCATGATAGTTGGTTTAGGTTAGTTTGAGTAATAATATAAGTTGGTTAGATTGAGATATTTAGGTTAGCTTAGGCGCAAGAACAGCAACAACCTTTGCAAGTTGACATGTAGGCCGATGGTCCGATGAATAACGGCTGCCATTACGCAGGCGGGCAGCGTTCGATTTCCAGCCACTACGGGTTTCTTTTTTTACTTTTTGAATTATAAAAATACTTTTGGTTAAAGGCAATGGGTGGATTGCAAGAACGAAGTTAAAACCCCGATCTACTTTAGACGCCGTCTAAGTACAAAATAGCATTGCGGCAATGCTATTCTGTACTTAGACGGCGTCTAAAGTAGACTGGGGTTTACACTTCGTTCTTGCAATCCACCCTATGTGTCGGGATAATTTCTTTTTATTCTCCGATATTGGAATTATTCTCTATAACGAATCGCCTAGGCCCACTAAGACACGGCCGTAACCGGTGAAATTCCTCTCCTGTGACCCGCACCCGCACGTCAAATCACGACACATAGGCCTCTATCGTTATCGCACACAATATCGATAGTCATAGATGAATAATTCGACCAATATTTCAAGTCGATTCAAATTCAGCAAGCAGCGTCGGTTCTAATTTGCGTGTTGACTTCGGAGTCTCTCAAAGTTATTCACTCAGTAATTACTCAACAATTATTAAAGTATTGGATCTTCTTCTAGTACTGTAGCCTACTACCTAAAAGCAGTGGACAGACGGATCGTATAGTTCAAGGGATATTTAACAGCAAAAATGTTAAGGATACCGTCATACATGTACCATTTCTCGCCAGCCGAGCTCCGTTACCGAGCAGATACTGATGAATTGTGGCGCAACAGAGCAGTCTACACGTTGATGTAAATATTTCTATTGTTTTATTTGTATATAGATATTAGAATTAATGTCCTATAATTTGAATTTCGTAGAAATCTAATGTGTATACTATCTGAGTAGGCATAGGTAGGCCTATATTGTAGTAGTAGGCCTGGGAAGGGCTAGGCCTAGGCGGTCGTATAGTTTGATTAACATTTCTATTACTCGTGACCTATTGCGCTATTGTATGTTACCTCTTGTCATCGTATTGTTATTAGCTCAAACACGATAGGCATGTAGGGACCAAAATATCGTGATACTCATTCTTGAGCAATGTCTGACTTTGGCTACAGACAGTCAAAGAAGCTAAGAAAAGAAGCTCCAAATTAGCTTCAAAATGACACCATCTATCAGCCAATATGGAACCTAATTAAAAGTAGTTCGGTTTAGCTCCGGGCGCTATTTTTAGTTTTCACGGATCACAGATTTCTGGTGAATCTGTACTACCTGGTACTACAAACTTCAATATATTTAGGTTAATTGGTTCCGACGACCAGCTCTTGCTTAGGGGGCATTGACAAAATTCTCCAAGGTACCGTGACAGGTTAATTGGTCACCATAAGATGAAGGCCTATCGAGCTTACATGGTGGTTAACTCGGCTGCCAATCTTGTTATATTTCATGAGTACAGTCATCGAACCTACCAATCGCTGATCTACCTAAAGTGTAGGCCTATTATATTAAATTATGCTGCATGCCTTCTGCGATCCTCAAATATTGGCATTTCAGGTGAATATTGCAACAGCTGAGCCGACGTAAATGTAATCTTGTAAACTAAGTTTGTTCCTTGCATCACTACTAAACTAATCACGATTGGTAGAATCAAATATTTGGACGGTAAATTGGTGCATATTTTTATTTTTGGTAAGGTTGGGCGTTAAGCTACAATAACAAACCAACTCAACTTTCTTGGTCTCTTGGTTTTGGTCTCTCTTGGCAACGCATCTTGGTCACCATATTCACTCAAATTTACGCTGGATTACCACACTTATACTCACATTAAATTGTAACTATTATAGTTTGTATACCAGAGTAGCGCAAGTCATTCTTAGTCTGTATAGCAATGTTGGTAAGAAGAGGGTCGTGGCCTAATGTTAATGTATAATAACAACGAAAGAGGGAACTGCGAAAAACCTCTATCAGGATGATCGACCATGGCGAGAATCGAACTCCGGTCTCCTGAATGACGGTTCAGCGCGCTTGACGAGTGGTAGGCCTACTACTGGACCCTTAATCTCGAGACGTGTGAAATGTGAGTTGTGATTTGTAGAATGACATGAGGTAACGTTCTCAATCCACCTTGCCATCTCATACTTAGAGCCGATTGTACCAACTGATGATCAAATATTAATTGGTTAATCATTACTTGAAGTAAAAAAATAACATAGGTAACCAAGGGTAATAACAAGTTAATTTGCTAATTTTTGCTTAATTCACTAATCATCACTTGGTACAACCGGCTCTTAGTCGTTTTGTTATTCCTGAAGTGAAAAATCATCAAATTTATAATTATATTATTTTTATTACACGAGTACCGGTAACTCCCTTCACTAGGCTCGACAATATCATATTCTATTCCCACATGTTCTCGACAATGGCAGCGCGTGAATATGTGAACAAATAGGAGGCCTTCCCTGTATAATTATTCTGGTGGCGGAGATGCAAAGGCAGCTTGAGTGCTATGCACAATATTTCACACTCACGTTAATTGACATTTTACTGACCAAATAGTCGATGAAATTCTCAAGTGAGATGAGTAATGAAATGAAATAACGAGAAATAATAATTTCAGGAATATCATTCAATTGTTTTTAGTGGAATTATTGGAATCTCACCTAAATTTCACTCTTTTCACATTTCATAAATCTCAATAAATCTCTCTTATAAATCTCTCATTCCTGAAATTTGTTAAACGTAAAATGAATAGAGTGAAACTCGCTTATCATTCCACATTTTTTCATTCAACTTTCCACCATTTTTGCTATTCTTGAGTTCAAAAATGATTTAATATGATTTTGATTTTTTTATTACACGAGAAACCCCCTTTACTAGGCTAGCAAATTTCAGTCAATGGAAGTCCGTGAACATGTGACCAAGAAGAAGTGGCAGTGATACAACTACAAGGCTCAAAGCCATCACGAATGCCATGCTAAATATCCCACAATCCATTTTGATATTTCATTGGGTCAATCGATACTAAATGTTCAAGTGATATGTGGGATGAAATAACATGAGAAAATCGTTATCTAGGAATAGCAATCAAACATTCTGGAGAAAACCTCCAGTCCCAGTCATTCCACTTTTCACAAATTTCGAGAATAAGTCTCCAGGACCACCCATCTTAGTCAAATAAGTGATAACTTTTAGTATCTTAGATGATTGTGGCGCGTCCTGACAGAATCCGTAGTTCAAGTCAGGCAATTCATATGTATCAGTCTACGTACTCTGATGTTAGTATAAAATGCCTGATTCCGATTATTGCGTTTTACTCCCATGCCTGATTAGCCCAGAGAATTTTGAAGTTGAATCGAGTTTTAGCTGTTGTGGGTATTATTATTGATGTTGACCCCCAATTTCATCGATCCGTGTGTTTTCATACATTGCTCAATATATTCTGTGCTAAATCGTTGTAAAATCATTTTAGATCTGATTGATTGATTGATTATTGCCTGCTCAACGACCCCACCGAAAGCTAGGTTATACAGAGGTAGGAATGACCAGGTGACAATGAAATTATGAAGTGATGATAAGTGAGAGAACGTTTAAAAAAACTCATCCTTTATGCAGCATTCAAACCCACGCCCGACAGTGATTAGTTTTTGAAGCGGTATCTAAGCTGATTTAGCCATAGAAGGCGAACATTTTAAATCTCCAGACTGGACAAAAATGTATTTGAATACTTGCTTATATTATGCAGCTAAATATTATTATGATACATATCTTGGTATCACCCATAGCAGTCTCCAATTTAGCTCAAAAAGGTGAGGACACCTTTGAAATCGGAAGTCAGACGGGCGAATGTTCACATCCCGTTGTAGACATGCATTTTTGTAAAAATCCTTTCACATCATCATTTTCAACATTACCCCATATAACCTAATAATTGGTGAGGTTGTTATAGGCAACATTTAAAAGAAGTCAGGGCTAGAATATGGTGTTATCTGGCTACAAACAGTTCATTTTATTTTACTGCTGTTCTGACTTCTGAGTCAAAAGTAAACCTAACATTGGTTTATTTCAATTAGGCCTACTAACATGAAACTCAATGATACCGGTACTGTATTTTCTTAAACCTACAGAACTAAAATCAATTACATTTTTAATACACGCCGCTATCTGGGCGATAGTATTAGTAAACTGTCACTATCACTTTGTCACTATCATCATCACTATATGACAGTGACTATCAGTATCGATAGTGCTAGTAATGGCGACTTGTATTCATCAATTGTCTTTTTCATATCTGGATATAGGAGCTTGAGCACCAATTAATTTAACATTTAATTTAAAATTCCCAACTAATTGATTTATTCGAGGGGTTTACAACTCGCAAATTTGGTGTAGGCCTACACCTGATTTCAGGTGATTTCAGAGAAATCAATAGATTTTAGGGGATTTCAAGAGATTTCATACGGATCTCAAGAGATTTCATACGGATTTCAAGGGGATTTCAATGGGATTTCGTATCAAGTGCATGTACACCTGATTTCAGGAGTTGTTAACCCCTCGGATTTATTCTTATGATTTTCGATAGGCATCAAGCATGGTATGATAGCCGTTTCCGCCCGGCATTCGTGGATTGTTTAGCTCCATATGCTACATATAAACATACGTTCGTCGTGTGTCGAGACGGAGTCACATTCATCAAAACACGTCTGAAGTTAAATGATATTGAAATTAACGTTGATGAAACGAAATACGACCCTCGGTTGCTTGAGACTCTAATTGAAAAGATTGATAAGTAAATGTTATTGATTACAGATAACTCAAGAATGAAGAAAGTAGGCCATAATAACTTGCCTAAAGGTTGTCATTTTCAAGTATATGTCCTATTGTTGGCTGAACAGTGAAGTGTTATGATATGTAATACAAATACCAGTAGATTGAAAATAAAGTGATCAGTTGATAATAATCGTTTTAATTATTGATAGATATTCACATGTTGATGTAATATTTTGGAGAGATTTTATTTTTCAAATTTTCCCATACATCCTAATCATGTGAGGTTTTTGGATAGTTTGTGACTCAAAAAACGTCTAACCGATTTGGCCCAAAAACTATTCAGTTTTTAGTTGGATACGCCCGCGTGTCCAGCAAAATATGAGTGTTGATCAGTCAAACTGTGAGACCTGTCCAAACGAATAACCAAATAGTCCAAACAAATAGACAAAGCTCCGTAAGAGTAGGATGGAAGTCTTCGCTATCACTCATCCAATAGGGTGTTTATTAGGTTGACGCCTCGACCTTCTCTCCTGTGGCTGGATCCAGCTCAACTTGTATAATTTCTTTCATGCTCTTTCTTCACCGTTCTCACCTATAATCATGACGATTACAGAAGTCCCACGCAGAGGGCTGACAAATCACAGGTCGACCAGGTAATTCCTCGAAAACGGAATTCTCCCAGAACTCTGGAGGCATGGCACTCATGTTCAGAGAGAGGTAGAACTCTTCGGCTAGTTTGAACATCGCTAGTGGCGTGTACCCCTATATCAAAACAAATAATCAGAAAATATTAGATTAAACACGTAAATAAAATTGTTTACTACATCAA
The DNA here is from genome assembly GCA_907164805.1 of Brachyptera putata. NCBI lineage: Eukaryota > Metazoa > Arthropoda > Insecta > Plecoptera > Taeniopterygidae > Brachyptera > Brachyptera putata. The sequence goes on along the minus strand of OU015463.1, from coordinate 23,440,019 downwards.
TTCGAGTCAGGATAGAGTTATCAACTTATTACGTACATGACAATATATATTTAAATATATAGTGATGCCTGCAACGGGTTTTCCGGAAAAGTGAACTACCAGATATATGTTCCACCTATACCTATTATTATTCTTTGTAAGAAGATACTTATTTTAGATCAATTTGTGAAGTACGAACCTAAAATAATCAAAACCTAACCCTAAAGCCCTGGACCTGAAGCAAAGAAATAAATCGAAGTTAAGTATAAAATCGAAACCGAATAGGCCTACCAATATTGAGCTATTTTAAAACAATTCAAAACAACATGATTGTAGATTATATTCTAATGAAAATTGTAAAGGAATGAGTATGCAGAGACGTCCCAAGGAGATAGAGTCTACATCGAGATCGACGTCGCGAGTAACGACGCTGAGTGTGGCTCTACATAAAGTGCGAGTCGGAGGTGAAGGTGCCAGGTTGCGTGGAGGCTCGAACGTGACGACGAGCGATGGAGTGTTAACAAGGGCTGGGAGGCGATCGTGGATGCTGTGATGTGGGGGGAGGGTGAATCAGATTCAAGGAATGCCACACATGTGCGGTCGAAAAACAACTCAAATGGCAAAGGGATGAGAGAAAAGATTAGTGGTGACAAGGTCTTCGGAAAATATTAAAATACTGATGTTTCATTTAGTTGACAATCAACGATAAAACGGCCAACCTTTATATGTTATATGAACTCTTACACATTGACCAGGGTCGACCAGGGACGACCTAGTAGTTAGTTACCTGTTCAACCATCTGTGGCCCTACATCCAGGAAATTTTTGCCAGGATATGGAATAGTGATGTCGAGAATATTGCTCCAGGATTGACCCCACATGTTTCCTGAAATCAATAACAAGTAATTACACATTTGCAATGACAGTTGATTTATAATGCAGACTGCCAGAACTGATTACAAGATACAATTCCACAACATTTATGATATTTTTTCTTGTGTTTTTCGAAACTTGAAAAGTCTTTAAAGTTTGAATCCCTTACCTTAAATCCCTTTAAATACTATTTCTGGATATCCTCGATCCTTGGATATCCCCTACTTCAAATCCCTTTAAATACTCTTTTCGGATATCCTTGATATTCTTTTGACTTATTGGAGACCTACCCAGCACAGTGTAGTGATATAAATTTAAACATCACATATCAACTGTCGTAAGGAATTTCAGTGTGAAAATGCTGTAGTGAAAATGCTTCATATCATTCAGCAAGGTATCTTCTGAAGTCCTGTCTTATTCAGTCTTATTTCTTAAAAAAAAAATGTAGTCGATTTAGCAAAATATCAGTTTTTTTAATTACTACTTGAACGGTATAAGGTATTAAAATACTCTCAAGATGGCACAGGAAAAAACTATACAACTTATTCACATAATTTTCAAAGGTATAAAGTTGAAAAATGTGTTTCTCTAGTTGTAAACGTTTGACGATTTTGCGATATCATTTTGAACTTATACCATCTTGAAGGTATGAAAAATATGTGTTTCTTTCGTATTGGATCTCATACGGTTCAAAAATTATCAGCAAACGACTGATTTTTCCCTAAATCGACTCCTATTTGCACTCTTTACCTATATTCCAAATTTCAATTCGAACACAACAATAATAACCCTGAAATTATGTAATTCAATACATATATAGTTGATTTATCAATCAAATATTGAGCATGGATAAAATGCACTTTGACATCAATAATGTGGGTAAGATGATGATTATGTTTTTGCCTTTGTAGTGAAATTGATAAAACGAAGTGGAACAGTATTAATACATCTGGTATTGAAACGACTCGCTTTTCATTGAATTAGAATTGTTATATCATCTTTGAAAATAATAGTTATAAGAAGATATATTTCTCTCTGGGCCTACCAAGAATGTGTGCCGGCAGCGGTGCTTGTCGGTTGATCTTCTCTGGACCATAAAGATCACGCAGTTTCCTACGCACATACGCGTGCAGTTGTTCGTACAATGGTCGAACCTGTTCCCAAACATCCTCCACTTCGAAACCGAACGTAGACGATTCGTAGGGATACATCCAATAGTCGCCAAAATCATGCAAACCTATTTTAGAAAAATATAAATCATATCATTTTTGCTATTTACTTTCCAGACCCATCGTGAATTGAATTAATTAATACATAAAATATACATATATATATACATTGACCTATATATTATTTGTCAGGTTTCTTACTTATATCGGCGTTATAACTTTATTGTTTTCAGTAAACAGTTTTCTAAATATAGCGTACTTATATCCTGCTTTGTTCCTCCTAAATACTGAATTAAAATATCAAGTAATATTGTCGTAAGAGGTACTATTTCGGGGGATTGTTTAAACAAGGTTTGCATGACGTTTTTTTCACGTGTCGTCTGTCAAAATATCGGAAGGCATTGTTGGTGTGTGTTCCTTTACCGTTTTTCCAACGTCACCTGAGGTGTTTAATCTTTATCTATCGTCAAAAACCAGGTCTAAGACGGTAAAAAAATCCATTATTGAATAATAATTCTGATTTAATTGAATAATATAATGAATAGTCAAGCTACCTCAAGGGCATAGTGAACCTGAGGTTAGATTTAATTAGGTTAGGTTTTTCTCTTTTGAATGTTTCCTAATTGCATCTCACTCGCGATTAGTTGAAGTTGCGATTAGTTGCATTTTCTTCAAAAAACTTCAAAGAAATTACTGTTGATTTTGCAATGATTGACCCGAGTTTTTCTCTTACTTTAGTGTCTATACGGGATTGTAAATCCCACCCCTCCCCGGTTGTGTACTTACCATTGATTGTTGCTGCATGGTTGCTCACATCCACAAGCTGCTCATACAAGTCGCGGATCTGCTGGCCGCTCTTCCTTCTCCATTCCACCCACACGTGCTGCAGTTCGTCCCAGTCCCGACTTCGAGCCATTATTAGGGTCAGTTCTGGAACCAATGCAAGCAATAGAGACACGATGATACTCGACGAATTGGGAAGGGCAGGAGTAGGCCAGGAATGATAGTTGGCTCGCCACTTGGATGGGATAACCGGCAAGAATGCCAATTATGCCATCCTCCAAAGAGACCAAAAAAATTGTCTCTTTCCCAGTGGCGTGTTGACGTATCTGAATTTGAAGCCATGACTCCGGTACCTAAAGGAGTAGGTGGGTCCCCGCAGGCTCTATTCTTATTTATCAAAAATTATGTCAAAAATATTGATTCTGTCACATAGTTTCATAAATCATGTACCCAAACCTTATAGATAGGATACTAAGAAGTGAAATTGGGTGTAAATATAAAGGGGACACTTCCACGGTGTATTTTTATGAATAAGAAAGAGTAGTAGAACCATTCAGTCCACTGTTCTTCCAAACATCAATGCTTCTTTGATCTTAAATATCCCATGCAATCGTAGCGGCATCAATTTCATAACAGAGATGAGAACTTTTTGGAACTGTAAAATGTACGTGATTGATACTATTCATGTTTAATGACATCAGTAGGTGCCGATGAAGAGAAGGCAAAGATTGAGAAAAGGCCTACTTTGTCCTACTACTCTACCTGATCTCTCCACCACAATCAAGTCTATATTGAAACACAATTGTGGTAAATGAATGGCTTATGAAATATCTTCACGATGTCTGGCTCCTCCACTCATGGAAACCACGATACACCTCAGTCAGGATGGTTAACATGAAGGAGATCGAACCCCGGTCTCCTGAAGAACGTTACATCGCGCTAGTGACTGATTCTCGTCTCAGTCAGGATGGTCGATCGTGACGGGAATTGAAACCCGGTCTTCTGAATGATATTTAGGTGAACTTATCTCACTCACTGATTCTCTAGTCGTTTCAGTTATTATTATATATTTGTATTTAACAATGCTCAACTATCCCACCTACAGCTAAGTTATACGGGGGAATATTAATGATTCATTATATATTTATTTTTGAATAATTTATTCTTTAAATGTTTGCGTGAGTTACCTGGCTCCAGACGTAAGCCGCAGTGGAACGGCTCGTTATACGCGCAGATCGACGCGCTGTTGTAGATGGCAAGCATGTCGTCGATCAACTTGTTATACTGGAAACATACAAGATTAGTATAATGCATGTGTATAAGATGTGTGTCCGAAAAAATCTTCCCGAAAAATAAACTACCAGAAAAAAGTATTTCGATCAAAATAAAGTGTTTGAAAAATCTGACTGAAATAAAAGCATCCAAAAAATTAATTTACTTCGTTTCCTGCAGGCTTGGTTTTTTTAGTACTTACACCAACCTAACCCAACTGCCCGAAAAACAAACTAAGTGAAAAAGAATGCATGTTCACACTACTTGACATTTCTGAGACGGCAAGTATAGAACGATATGAGCCCGCCTAATAGACCCTGAGAACGACGTGAATGATTATTTTTTGGAGAATTACTTTGACGGAGAGTTTCATTTTCGATTAGTTTTTTCCCAAGACATTATTTTTCAAGTACTTTTTTCAGGCCATCCTTTTTCGGCAAGTATGTTTTTCGGCAAGTATGTTTTTCGGAGAATGTTTTCGGAATTTCATAGAGACTTAGTTTTTCGGACTTTTTATTTTCCGGTCAGTTCATCAATGTATGAAAATGTATGTATGTATGTATGTAGTTATCAATGTGTGAAAAGCTCAGTACAATTGAAATTCACAAAAGTTCAAGAGGATTGATGAACCGACTTTTCCTACAAGAAAATCTCACAAAGTGTCAAATAAAAGAAAACCTAACTGTGTTACGCTGCGTACTGTCATATTTGTGCAACACTACAGGTTTCTAGGTTAATCCCATACCACCAAGCTTAGAAACAAAAAATCATGATAGAAATTTGTCGAACAAATTTTTACTTCTTATAAATTGGTACTATCATTCATCTTTTGACGTGAAACGTCTACATCAGGAAAGAATGGCACTCTGTTGAAGTTGGCACCCCCCGGCACGGCCCTGAGAGAGGGAAAGAGAGCGCCATCGAATCGCTCGGTCATCCTAAAGGCTGCGTCTGGATAACTAGCGACGCCAGTAGCAGCGTCGTTTTAAGAAACAAATTACTCACTCTATAAAACTAGACGGTGGCGTTCAGACCAGCTATAGGACGTCTCACGGATCGGACTACGCCGACAAGCTTGTAGCACGTATATTTTTCAAATCCCAACCATATCTACTTACTCTGTCTAAAAGATCTGGTGGCAGAGCGGCTGGACCAATCACGGACAAGAATCTCACTTGTCGTCGTAATGACTCGTCCTGAATCTCCGATTGGTTGACTTTGTGAAGAATTTGCCACACAGCCCTTTGGAAATAAGCGTAGTCTCTCTGCGACGCCAACTAGAACAACAAATAGAATCCTTCATTTCCACTGTCAAACATCTTGCTATTATCATGCTATTGTTTCCATAACATTCATTAATATACTCAGTATTATAGTCTTCGTTATTTTAGAAAGTGCAACTGAAAATGAGGTATGCGGGAAGTCAAATCTGAGTTAAAATTTCATAATGGTACGTCTTATTCGTTGTTTATTATTTGTGTTTGCCCTTTTCTAGCATGTAAGCTGTGTACATCAACGAACACTGACTTATAAGCGTGCATTTGAAACATTGTAAAAGTAAGGATTGGATTTCTCTATCAATCATCTACCTGTCGTTTACGCGTACAATAGAATGACAATCAGCACGCATCAATACCTGTTCTATAAGCCTATATTCGAGGTTGAATCTAGGCTCGTCATGCACTTATTAAAATAACGAAGACTCTATAGCATCAGAATATGATCGTCGATGACTTTCGATCGAAGAACTGGAACGTGATAAAAAGGACGTGCATTGCAAGTCGTCTCCGTTTCGAATCATCGAGGGGATATTATTGCAATAAAAGAGAAGACAAAAATAAGGTTTGGGTCCTTGTCCCTACTATTCGATTCGGAAAGATGGGAAACTACGCGGAAGAGGTGAATATGGAGGAGGAGATACTGAATTTCGGAGGAATACTGGGACGTGTTATAGGACTCTCCTGTGAGGAAGTGCAGCTATTCTCACATTTTTAATAATTAAACAGAATAAATAATTCATATAATATCACTCATTCAAGAAATAGTCTCAACGTTCTCGAACCAATCTCTCATATTCTCCAAAACCATCCGTACAACGCTTCTGAATGACTTTGAATCAAATTATAATTTATTCTCTCCACTTTTAGTATAATTTAGTATTCTATTTTATTGACATGATTGTATTACTTATTTTCACTTTCGGCAATTAAAGTTCTGAATGTAATTAATTTATAGTCTACACTGGATCTATATGATCATTCATGATCAAGGTAAGCATTCATCATGGGTAAATGATTCGTATTTCGTCCAGTATATCAAGTGCGTCGTTAAACACGATATGAGTAAATACAAAAATGATTCACCCGTCTCAGCAATCATCGTAATGTCATGAATTCATAATAACAAATGAGGCAACGCGAAAGACATTTTCAGACTAAATTGAAGATAATTGATTCCTACTTGCTGGAGAATTTACTCATAACTCGTGTATATGTGTATTTATAATTATGACACATTTTCTCAAATTTCCTTGATTTCTCTTCATACCCATGTCACACCAATGGAGTAATATTATGTCCTTGACGACAGAGTACAATGACATCTATGTGACTGAAATTAGTACAATATAATGAAGTACTTCTATTCATAATTGTATTACAGAAATTATTCTAAGTATACTCAAATGCTTTGATGACAGTGTTAGACTCTTACTTTGTTCCTCTAGTCTTCAACACTATGATTCATTCAACTTCCCATTCGTATTACTAAAATTATTGTTTGTGTTAAAGACCTACTTATGACCATAAGATATTTATGTTCTAGAAATTACATGCTTTTACAGCATCGACTTCGACTTACATGTTGCAAGTCGCACTCGACTCATAATTGTTAAAAAAAAGTGATTTGAAGTCGATAGTTATTACCAATGTTCGAATTGGGGGGGGGGGGGGTCATTCTTCAAAGATGAATTCACAATTACACTACCCTACCCCTACCAAAAAAATTGAATTGCCAATTTTTTATAAACATAATACAAGTAAGAAGTTTTCACTGAATACGCTACTGGTACGGTAATTGATTTTTTCCATTATCTTGAATTTGATTGACACTTATATATATCAACAAAACCATTCTTACAATGCTGTCTTGTTATATGTTTATTGTATTATGTGTTATACTGACACAATCGTAGTCCAGATTAGAGTAGTTAATTACTAATAAAGTAATTAAGTACAAATTTTCATTGCGGTACAAGGTCCCTCTTTTCCCTCTATTATTAGTTTCAATTGAAAAATACTTCTATAACTCGAGTAACCATACCCCCTCCCACACTTCCATAAGAAATTGTCCAATGCGACCACTGGATAGTGCTCTGCTCTGTTTGTCAAGCTGTTTGACATAAGTAGATGATTAGGCAGAAATACAATGGATATATCTTCAAAAAATGTCTTGCAAATCTCTATGTTCGTAAAAGTCTACTGATTTATTCACAACGCAGTCCGTCTTGCATTTATAGGATCTCGACATATTCTAAGATACCTCTTTCACAGTTTCCATTATAGAGTTCAGTAATATGCGTAGGCCTACATACGTTCGTACGTTTTGCTACTCTAGGCCCGAAAACTATTGCCCCCCCCCCCCCCCACTTACTTTAAAGTAATTAAGTAATTTAACATCAAATACATAGTTTTTAGTATGTTTTGAGCATAGTATTTTAATACTCACTTTATTCATGATTTAATTGACAGCTCACAATATGAATGTATATAATATTAAACAGGCTACTTTTTGAATAAATACAACTTTATATAATTACGTATTTTTCAAATTCAATGGGCCGGTGAAAATTTGACACCCCTTGAATATTTGACATCCTAGGCCGGGCCCTGCGTATATAGTAATCTCTTGATCTTGGCTTTCTCCTTCATCGTTTGTACACATTACGATTTATTTACTGTTTGTGTCAGGAATTTATATTTTCATTGAAATTTTATATTGTTATACTGGTACGTAGTTCTTCTTGAACAATACGTTATTATTATTCAATAACATAACCCTTTTTAAATTATTCTCTGTAATTTAGGAGAGAATTTATTCAAGACGAAATCTATTAAGAGAGATGTGAACTTATATGGGCCTATGATAGAAAATTCATAAGTTGACAAAGATGTCACCGAGCATATACCAATAAACACATTTGTTCAACGTTTCTCTCATCTGTCTGTTTTCAGTGAGAATTTTGAATCTAATAACAAATTATACTAACTTTATTAAAAAACACAACAATTTCAAATTAACAGTAAACCGTGGGTTCTCATTTATCGAGCGGCATGAATTTTAGTAGTTTTCGGGATTTTTATTTAATCACAAACACGATTGCAAGTTACATTTGGGAAAGAAATTTGAATAAAAACCACCAGATCAACTAAATTAATGGGCCCAAGATATTGGAACCTTCTCGACAATATACGTTACTGTCTTTGGGTATTATGAGATAGCAAAGAAGTCGAATTAGCGAGATATCATGGTCTTGGAAACAGCTTTCGAACCGAATCAAATATCATAACTTGAATACTTCAGAAACACACACCTCATTCGATCCTTTAAATAATATGTGCCTTGAATTATTAACCTTGACCACGAACATTTCCACAGATATTGCGTTATTACGTTTACCTGTTTCCTGTGAAAACCGCGCAGTATGCGTTGAATACATCGTAAAGAACATACACCATGTTGAACCTACTAAAAAAATCCGTTTTTATATAGAATTTGAATTTTATGTATCTATTACGTGCAAAAGTTTACACCAGAAATTAATATTTTGCATAATCGACTGCAGTGAACTCTTTTCTTCTACAGTCTCGTTCTGGGTCGTCACCAATGTATAGGGTCTATACATGGTCACTGCCGCGAGAAATATCACTTGTCCTAACTGTCGTAAATGTAATTCCCCATATTTATGAAGATATTAACAGTAAAATGTATGAGATTTCATTTTGTATTGACTCAAATAAATGGACTGGATACTATACATAAATTTCACTCTCCTTTAAATAATTATAAATATGACATTGAAGAGAAAACAGTACTGGTACATGCAGCGTTTATGTAATCAGGGAGACGAGGGGTTTTCGAACCCAGTTCGATTCCCGCCGCCGTCCAGCTATAAAGGGTTTTTTCGTGGTTTCCCTCTGTAGTCTAAGCTAATGCCGGGGTGGTTCCCACAATAAAGGCCACGACCGCTTCCTTCCCACTATCCTTCCCATTACCCAAGAAACAATCATCCCATCATCTCATCAATCATCCATCCGACGCCATTAGATCTGCGCTATCATAACAGTGAGTCGTTAAACCCATCCAGTATATAAAAAAAAAAAGTTCAATTGAGTACTCATACAGCAGTGACAATGTACAGAGATGTAGCCCCTGGTTCTCAGGTCATAGGTCATAACTCACCCATTACTCCTTTATTATTCCCAACAGGATTGAAAATGTCACATCATTAAACAAACGAGGCCATCACCTTTGATAAAAACGATATATTTTCGACAGCTCTTTGTTTTGTCCAGAGAAAGAAAGTGGTCTGCTAGATTACAACTTATCACAAGTAGTCTAATAACTCAAATGACATTTATCGTTTTAAAGTACAGTTACTATTAGTATTTTGTCGCAGCTATTATATTGGTGGTGTGAGTATGAACACATACCTGTATGGAAAGGTTGGATAGTAGACCAAGACTTAGTCTACATGTGACACTGTACATTTAATAGATTCAGCCAGGTTGTGTAGTACGCTTATTCAATGAGTCTTTTAGAGAATGATGCGATATTGCTGATTTATTAATTGATTGATTGATGTCTTCAGACGTTTTATCTCTATGAAAATACACAGCAAATGTTTAAATTTTGGTTCCCTACTTCTACAGAATCTATAAACAAATTAAGACAGTAATAATTATGAAGGCAATATCACTTATTGGAACTATAGTGTTGTTTACTCATTGTGAAATACTACGCAAAACATTTTCATTGTTGTAATCAACATTTTACTTGTATGGATTCTTATTCAAGTTCGTAGAAAAAATATGGAATAATATTCGTTTTGTATTATTTATAAATCCGAATAAGTCTGTACAATAATGTGCGTTATTATATTATATGGTGACAATGAATGTATAATTTACTGAATACTCAATGAACACTCAAAATTAAAAAAATACTTCAATAAATTAGTCACTAATTCCTGCATGTTAGCTATACTTGGTGGTCAGAACGACCAAATTTAATGATTTAATAAACAGGCAGACTTTTATGTCCATTCAGCGTTCATGTCGTCTCTGTGTATCTATGTTCTCTTAACTAAGATGCAATTGAAACTTTAGTTCGAAAGTAGCTGACTTGAAGCTGAAAAGAAAAAATACTCAATTGAGTAATCTTGACCAAGGCTATAGTTATCAAATCAACATTTTGAACATTGCCTCAATTTTCACACAATTCTGTTAACAATTTAACAAGTTCAATTATAAAATATTGATTTATGTTTTCATGCCTGTTAAAACAATTACGATAAAACAAGGTCGAACAAGTTCCTATATACAAGACGAAGGTATAATGTCTACAATGATTCAATATAACAATGTTATCTTGCAAAATAAGACTCAAGTTTCATAATGGAGTTTAATATTGAACTTATGAACTAGTATGTAAAGCTCTGAGAAACTGCCAAGTTTTTCTCCCACGCTGTGACATGCTGTGCAACCATGAACACACTACACTTGCGCAACTTGCAAAACACTCGTTTCAAAGATAAAAAGCAATTGCAATGATATTGTGGTATTATACACCTTAATTATTATATTAAATAATCTTATAGTATATAAAGAAAATAATCGCTGAAGTCTCCACATGTTAACTACTTGTGGTAGACCTTAGATATATTATGGATGGTTGAACGATAAATAAACCAAGTAGCTCTATTACAAGTAGACACGGTATCATTAATCTAATCAGTAATTGACTTGTAAAATGAGTTTCAATCGAGGGATTGGATCTGTAATCATTCCAATTGAAAGAATGTTGATGTTCAATCTCTTAAAGCTGCGTTTAGACTTCAAAAGGCAGGCCTATAAGTGCACTGTTTAGTCGTGCATGATGAGTTTTTATAGTGATTTCAAGGCTGATAGAAAAATACTTCCTGTAAAAAAAAAATGTTTGTTGATATTATTATTTTTTTGTTTAGCTATAAGTGAATATTCGAATAAAAAATTGATGTTGAACAATTATCAAAGGAAATTATTCCATTGGAAAATGCAATTTATAGTGAGTCACAGTTTATCACCGTATCTTCGCTCTTTTTTATCAAGTGTATTGGCTGTAATACACGCGAATTTTTGAAAATTATAGCGTATAACTTCTTTTTTGGAATCTTAATAACCATTCAAATTATGATCAATAATTATTGAATACCCTCAAAAGGAATGTATGATTTATTAATGTTTGGGAAGATAGATGGTAATGCACGTCTCCAATACTTAATCGATTTCTATCAATAGTAGGCCTAATACATCAAAATGTTTGAAGCATCGTTAGTACAGATAAAAATAAATATGCTTACAAGGTTGGGTTCTACATGTTGATGTTTTTCCATTCACAGTGCTTCTACAACATATTCAAATTATCATTTCACAAAATAAAAATTATCTGTTAACAAAAAAAATGTCTACATACATCCACAAAGCCGAGTTGGATTGTCTGAGTAAATAGTATGTATATAGTAAATATGTAAGAAGTAAATAAGTGAGTAATAATAACATGATTGACTGTATTTAAATTTCAAATTGAACAAAATTGTGAAGTACTCTGCAAAGAGAATTAAATGAGAAGCTCAATAAGTTATAATTGAAATATGAAATAATTGAACGGCCATATATTCACGTTCTAGTCATTGTTTGCCTAACGACCACACCAGCAGCCAGGCTATACGGGGTTGCGAATAAGCAGACGATAATGAAACTTATGAAGTGATGATGAGTGAAAGGACGCTTACAGAAACTCATGCCTCATGCTGGACTCGAACTCACACCCAACAGTGACTTCAGTTTCTAAAGCGGTGCCTCAGCTAACTGAGCAACTGAGGGAGACATTCACATTCTAAAAACATCAAACCAAAATTTGTCCAATTTCACGACACCTCTTTATACCAATTTCAGTCACTGCAATAACTTAGAATAGGTATAGGTTATACAAAGTAGTTAACCATTGTTTATCGTCTCTCTGTCACGTGCAATTATTTCACTTCCGCAAGTCATAACGCATGCGTTTAGTTATCAGTTGCGAGCAAGATATGAAACAAAGTACATTATAAGCACGCATATTTACTTTCATTTTCATTATAACGGTAATTCTCGAATTTTTCTAGCGTGGACGTAAGTAGTCTGTTTAATATGTTTGTATAATATCACATTTTTTTTTACTATTGACGTTTTAGCAGACACCAATTCAGTCTATTCTAGTATTCCAATGTAGGCCTATAAGCCTACAAAATTCGATTTTTTTTAGCTGCCTGTATATAACAGCAAATTAACAATCACTAGGAGGAACACCATGCACGTAAATTGTTCATTGAACCTGCAGAGATGTGAAAACTGTTTTTTTTTCAAACGATTGAATTAAGATGTGTGAATCCATTCTGGCAAAGATGATCTTCAAATCCAGAGAATTGATGTGATTAGATTGATTTGCTAGAATAAAATTGAATGTTTTTATGTGATGGTGCTTAACGATCCCACCACAGCCAGGTTATATGGGGGTTTAAATGTTGATTATTAGAAATGAAAAATCTTCAATAGTCTGAAATGAGAACATCGATGCCATGGCTGATCTACCTCCAGTGACCATTACTGAACGCTCAGTTTCACAAACTACAAAGACAGAATCAGCCAGAATTATTTGGGAAAATTCAGCCGATGGTCATGCCCTTTCACGTTTTGTCAGTATCAAAATGAAGATTGCCATCAGTTTATAATTTGGGAAAAAAGAAAAGCAAATTGTGTGTTATCTAGCAGATACGACTATGACCGGTATGGGAGGGAAATATATGACACTTAAGACTTTATTGTTCCTTAAATAAATTACTTTAAAATTAATTATATCTTTTGATGTGGTAGATCGCCCTTGTGGTGCTCCGTCCGAACGAGCCTACCTTTCATTATTCAGCCTAATTGGGTAACAATGATTGTGTATCAAGTTTCTATGACAATGAAAATTACTTCGTAGTAGTCAACATGCAAGTCATTCCAAAAATGAAATCTCGCAAATCAAAATATGCCCCCAAAAAGTCATAAGCACTATTTTATAAGATTGCGCGTTGCACATTTCATATGTGTGTAGGAGCCTATGTCAAAAGTATTTTAATCAATCCAACACTGAGTTGAGGAGACAAAGAAGTAAATCAGCAATACGTATTATACAAATGGTTTCTTTTTATCTTGGTACCGGTACTTTAATTTATCTTTTTGAAAGTCTCGCCTATAGAAAGATTCACACATAATATACTTTTCATACATGCCATATATAAGCTGTCATTCGTGGCAACACATCACACCAGACTAGAATAGCAATAGACACTTCGCGCTACACCTGAATGCTGTAAAGAGATCACTTCATAATTTTCCGGGGCAAGACTTTACAATCCTGCATAGGCCCCAACGCAATGGTTGAATTTGCTTTAATTCTTGCAAAATGAACAGTACAAATTACTACTTATTTAATGAAGAAAACAGTTTAAACCTTCTTCAACTTTACCTAAGTAAAATGCAAGAAGAAAATATTCAAGAAGACAGAAACCTAACCCAACTAAACTAACCAATAAATTCAATAATTCTAAAAAATGGTAAATCTTATGGCAATGTTAGCTTATATTAAAATCCAATACTTTGGAAATAAACAGGGTATTAAAACTTGATCAAAAAATTTTGTTTCATGAAAAGAAAATGATTCGACGACAGGATTTTATATTAACTGAATGACCATTGCAACGACATGCATTTTGTGCATTTTAAAAAAGTATATAGCCTACTATATGTGTATCATAATAAATTAATCAACCTCATTCTAAAAATGACTCTAAAAGTTCAGTATGAAAGTTGACTGTGAAAGTGCTGTATAAACGGACCACGTGGCTCAGTCAACTATCGTACTGCATTAGAAACTCAAGTCAGTTCTTTCACGTTGCATCATTTCATGGTTTCATTATCAAGTGCTCAAACATTTCCCAAAATAACCCAGCTGTTAGAGGGGGTCGTTAAACAATATGAAATAACATAAAACATTATAATACCCAATAGTCTATATTAATTAAATATAGCAGTATTATTTTTAAATTGTAATATAATACGATTGAATCTAGATTGATTCTCGTTACGAGATTTCATTAGGAGTGCAAGGCAGTCGATATAGCGAAAAATCATTTTTTTGGTGATAACTTTCGAATGGTATGATATATTAAAATTCTAATACGAGAGAAACACAGATAGTTTTAAAACCTTCAAGATGATGTATAAGGTATGACTATTCAACTCGCATCGCATGATTGTCAAACGTATATAGCTAAAAAAATAATTTTTCCAGCTATGTACTTTCAAGAATTATTATGCGATGTATGTTGACTACATGTGATGTTATTTGTTGTAATAGAGTTAACTTATGCCATCTTGCAAGTATAAAAATATCTGTGTTTGCCCCATATTATAACTTCGATATCTCATACTGTTCGAAAGTTAGACCAAAGAAACGATATTTAGCTAAATCGACTTCCATGGACTGTTGATGTGTATTCTTAACTTTACAAACTGACACTTGGGAAATATTATATAGTGCTGGGACGCAGCCCCATCCCACCTTCAATATTAAATCAGGTCTGGCCTACATTAATTTTCTTGTTTTGTTGGATATTTTTCGTATTTTTCGAAAAACTTTTTCAAAATTATTGTGAATTTTTAATTAATTGGTGCGCTGAATCTCTGAGATGCCAATCGCATATTATATATGAACAGGACGACAATAAAATGGCATTTCTGTTTGTATCATTGAAATATTTCATTTTAAATGAATTTATTTTGAGATACCAAAGGTGTGAATCATCATCCTCATACTACTTATTCTACGCCCCTGCATTTATAATGGTTTAATTGACTGAAGATGTGGTCTTTTCAAATTACTCGTTTGTTAATATTTGTTATTTTGTTAAATAAAGTGTGCTCGTGCAGTTATGTTTTTATAAGTCAATGAAGATCGTGTCGATAATAATGGAAATAAAAATAAGATAGTAGACAATTCTTCATCAAATAGGTAGATGATATATTTTGCAATATAATTATTTCCAAGTTTCAAAAACTTCTGAAAAATATCAATAAAGTGCATATATATATATTTATATATATATATATATATATATATATATATATATATATATATATATATATATATATATTTATATATATATATATATATATATATATATATATATATATATATATATACATATATATGGTAAAAATGTTTCCACGGTAAGTTTGCTGCGATTAGAAAGCATGTTGGGTCCTAAAAAGGACCGGTTGATGCGACGTTTCGGCAGCAAACTTACCGTGGAAACATTTTTACCATCAACCATTGGCCGCGAAAATCTCCGTGCTCACATATATATATATATATATATATATATATATATATATATATATATATATATATATATATATATATATATATATATATATATTTATATAACGAAAATTAAGATTTTTAGTGATAAATTTGAAAGGTATAGGCCTATGAGGTATCAAAACTTTAATACGAAGGATCACAGATATATTTAATACCTTCGAGAAGGTGTTGGTAAAAACCAGCACATAATTTTCACATGTATACAATTTAAAAAAAAGCTCCATACCTGTGACCATGTTAGAATCCAAGCAAAATAATTGTATTTTCAATCATTTTGTAGACATTAAAAAATCTATGTTCACCAAACACTGATATTTCGCTAAATCATGGAAGTTGATTTGACGATGTCAGTTGTTTTGATAACGCTTCAACGATATAAGATATCACAATTTTAATACTACATAAACTTAGACAACTTCAATAACTTCAAAATGATTTGCATGGAAACTATGTTCCACTATATCCTAACATTCCAACAGGTATACAGCTAAACAATATTTTAAGTGTATATTTGTGACAATAATTAAAGGATGATTGTTCACTATTTTTCATGTTTTATATTTGTTTGGATATTTGTTTAATTCTTACAAATATCATCTTGGAGTTATTAAACAGATTTGTGTTTGAATAGTATTAGAATTTGAATGGCTCATACCGTTATAAAATTAGCACAAAAAAACTAATATTCCCTCAAACTTCATTATGATCCATTTGGCCAATTTGTTGGAAAGATATTTATAACTTATATATATTTGCCACACTAAAATTCGTACTAATAAGAATTTCCTGGCATTATACGCATTTTACAGACAATATATATCCAGCTTGAACTAAAGTAAAAGTCATCTTTCTACCGGGCTAAACCGATCGACATGATGATATTGCATGAGATTAAGAGGTATTAGACGAACAGTAAATAGACTTATACAGTTCATGAAAACATTTACGGTAAAATATGCATCAATTTCATAGTCATTCAAATTAAGAAATTCAATTTAGAGTTCTGAATTAAAAGTAAGAAAAAAACTCAATTGTGACCGCAGGTTCATACCAATGCTGCAAGAAATCAAGCTCTAGACATCATCCCATCATCTCATTAATCATCCACCCGACGCCATTAGATCTGCGCTATCATAAAAGTGCGTCGTCAAACCAAACATAGTATGGTTTTCATAGTATAGTAAACATAGTCTGTTGTACTTACGGCCGACTGCTGTGTAGCTGCATTCACATTAGTTTCGAATGCCCATTGAATGTCCACATTTTTCGTACACTGTTCAGATGACATGATGTCAATTTGATTTAACATTTCTCGTAGCTCTGCATCGGACAGCCGTGACGCATCGTGTTCTGACGCAGGACCACGGGCAAAAGACACCCCCGGTTGATTCACTGCTCCGTTATTCTGTCCACCGATGGGGGAAAATTGGCGATTGTTTGCAGATAATTGAGGTACATTGTACTGACCATTTGTACCGGTAAAGTGTGGAAACGACGCATCTTCGTAATGTTGTCCGACTGTCAGTAAACTACTATTTAATATTATTAATGAGATGTAAAAAGTGATTCGTGGTTTTAACCAGAAGTAGAGTAAAGGTTTTGGTCGGCTAATGCAAGCCATTATTGCTGATGGTTCAAGTTGAAGCACTCACTCGAATAATTGCTCGTTTGTTAATTTCAATGTTCAAAACTGATGAAAGAAAGTATCATACGTAGAATTTGACTCCAACCATTACCTAAACAAAACGACGAAACAATCGTTAAAGAGATTTTTAAAAACATTTGAAATATGTACGATACTACTATTCTACTAATTCGGATCGAGTGCTATAGTAGACATTTCGTACTCGTCCCAAATTTGACGAATTTATATTTGTTCTGAATCTGTATATTTTGATTTGATTCTAAATATCATATTTCTTAACTATGTTATTGAATGTGATTATAATTGATTTTTTTCTACGGCTTCTAAAATAATTTACCAACAGTAATAATTTTGAAAACACTGGACATTTGAATATTTCGAAATTTTTTCAATTTGTCTTCTTTTTCAATTCCAAAAATACACCAAACAAAATTGACAAAACGTTGCCAAAAACATCGTGTTTCATAATTCAATCCTAATGAAAATCATTCCCCACTGCCGATCATTCTTACACTTGAGGTTGGGCATACATCTTAGCGAGTATTAATCCACTGTACAGCGAGACACTATTCTAGACGAAAACACTTTTCAAGGTACGCTGCTGTTTGAACATTAGTTTTATCACCTGTGACTCCTCTAGGGTCTACCAACTAACAATACTGACGAGAATCCCATAGGTACTGTCTTACTTACGTGTTATCTCTGTGCGCTGGGGTTGAGGTGGGGGAGAGGGGCCAGGGGTCACGCGTGCTAACCGACACACAAGCCGATTAACAAATCAACACCATACATAGAAGTCTCTGTCAAGCTCCACACTCAACCGAGTTGCCCTTCGCAAGTTGAACGAAAACGAGTGGAAAGTAGAAAATTATAAATTCTAATTGTTTTCATCAATTAACATATACTCGACTGTTTAGAACTTGTTATCTTTCTTTTCACAAATTTTCGAACATTGAAACTTCAATTGACTTTTTATTTTTTTATTTTTAGGAAATCAGTGTTTAATTTTCTGCTAATAGAATCACTATAACTTTAGTCGATTGATTTTTCGACTTTTAGAAAAATATGTCTATATATTTTTTTATAGTGAAATTTTTAGAAAAATGTGTTTTTAATATTTTGGTAATAAAATCATACGTAGAAATGTAGGGTACATACCAATTGTAAAAATTTCCCTGATACTGGGAAACCTCATAGTAACCATCAACAGAACAAAATACCGCCATCCTTTTTGCTTATTCGGCTACGCCGTACTGCTTATGTTCTATTTCCGATAAGGACAGGGTTTTGTCAACATCATTCATCTATGATCTATCGTCCGCTCATCCGTACCCTCAAATAACTTCGCTTGAGTGGGGTCGTTTGGCAAACAATCATCCTCACGAAATGTAATTTTGTATATAGTTTTTGTATAATAGTTTTTTTGTAATAACTTTTGAACAATATGAAATATCTAAATTCTTATGCTAGTAAAATACAGGTGGTGTAATACCTTCAGAATGATACACGTAAGAATACAATGTATTATGTTTTATGTATATGGAATAATTCGCACATGTGTATACAGCTAAAACGTCACTATTTATTAGTGTACATTTGAAATTGTTTTAGAAAACAATGGTGATCTTTTAAATGCATTGCAGTTCGAACGTTTTGAACAGTTCATGTGTTGCTGTAAAATTAGAATTTTGATATCTCTCTAAACGTTATCAAATGAAACTGACAATTCGCTGAAATCGACTCCCCAGAAAAGTGCTTGGCATATCATTATTATTTGACTAGCGATCCTGCATCACTGTTCGCTTGCAATACAGCTATATATTCAGGAGTACGCCCTATGTGCTTAAAAGTATGAATAATGAACTTGCGGGTACATAAAATGGGTTTGACCAAAAATTAAAATTTTAATTAAAATGAAATCTACTTACTTTTAAGTGATATTTTCTTCATCGAATATGCGTGAAGTGGATTTGTATTTTATAGTTTTATTTCTTCTTCACGATAAATCTCAATGTAGCTCTGATCGACCATTTTATGTGACGCAAACATAAATTTCAGAACATTCGGTTAAAAGTCTTTACAGAATTAACAAATTTAATCTTCATAAAACGAACATGTTAATCATTTCAAGTATTAGTTTTTCACACTCAAATCTTTCTAAGAAGTCCAGAAAGAAGCTCCAAATCGTCAATGCAACTGTGAACAGGACGACAGTCGTTCGGAATGCTCATTTCGTCTCCACTTTGAATAATTTCAAAACTTGGATGATTTATGGAAAAAATAGGAACTCACCCTGCTCGCTCATCCAGATGTACACAAACGAGGATATCGTCGTTTTACCATGATTTTAACAGTTTTACGTGGTTCTAACTTGATACACTCTTTAAAATATTTAACCGACCAAAAGTGTAGAATTCATTGAAAAAATGTTCTAAGATGACAAACAGAGGTCTATTGTGCTAGAAATATTTCAATGTTTACCGAAAATATCACATTTTTTCAATTGTAGTCACAACCAAGGTAAATTGTAAAGAAACTAATTGTCCTCATAATCAAGGTGAAAAGTAAAACCCTCGCTCTTCTTAAGACACAACCAGCAATATGAAACAAACACATCACTTCGCTTCATAAGTTCTTGTAAGTCCAATACAGCTCTTGACCAAGACCCGCGATGTGGAGAGTTACTTTTTTTGTACGACCCCACCAACAGCTAGGTTACACGGGGGTACGAATGAGCTGGTGATAATGCAACGATGAAGTGATGATAGGTGAAAATACGCTTACAAAAACCCATGCCTTAGGCGGGACTCGAACCCACGCCCAACGGTCACTTCAGTCTCTGAAGCGTGTCTCAGCTGACTGAGCTAATGAGGGCGGCTAGGGAATTACTTTTGTTTGCTTCACGACCCCACCAACAGCAGGGGTAATTGGGAAAGAGCGGTTGATGGATGAATTTCATTTTACAAGTCCCCATGCATTATGATCAGGGATGGATCCAGGTCATATGCAAAGGGGTGGTAGCGTTTTCAGTTTGGAAAAGAAAATTCCATATACGAACAGTTGTGCAAAGGCCCGATGTTGTGAAGACAATGACCCCCAGGGGGCAAGGGAGAAGGCCCCCTTCTGGCCCTGCAGAGTATTCTTGCAATAATAATATTCTTGGAAAATATGTGAATTTATCACGTGGTTTAACGTGTTTCAGATAAGGTTTGGATGCCCAAAATATTTTCATTAATATTTATAAAACTTGGACACATGAAAAGAATGGGAGAAAATAGAATCCCGAGAAGAGAATTTGAAAAGGGTAGGGATAAGGGGGAAAGAAAAGTGAGTCGTCCAAGAACTAGGTGGATTGATAGCGTTAAAAGAGATATTGAAGAAAGAAATGAAGAGTGGTAGAGAGTAGGAAGAGAGAAATGGTGGGAAAACAGAGAAAGGTGGAAGGAATTGGTGGAGCGGCAACTGGAGGAAGAAGAGAGCGAAGAAGCTGTAGAAGCAGACTACGGGCAGGAAGACGGAATAGCTCACCGTCTTCGATATCCCAGGCCGCCCTAGAGACGGCGGTGGAGTCAGCTTCACCCCCCAAACCCGACATCGTTGGATGGGGAGATCGGAAAAATGATATATATATATTTATAAAACTAAAGGTGGCCCAAATGATATTTTCCAATCACAATTATTGTGACTGTGTTGGTGCATTTAGTGCCATCATAAAGTCCAAGGTGAGGATCTAATTGTGCGCCCCTAAAACTAAGGAGGCCCTACACATAATTAGTGAAAGTTATGGCAAGGGGAGGGAGGGGAGTCATGCCCGGCAGAGACATTTTTTAAAAGTCCCCTTTGTCAATACGATTCTACGTTTTTTTAACTACACGAAATTTCTGGTTCATATGGATTGTTTAGTCTGGTAAGAAGACTAATTTTGCTGAATGGCTGTTCCAAGCATAAAACGTCAAATTAATCCATCACCCAACCACAATTCCAAAAAATACTCCATCCAGTAAGTGAATAAAATTGAAGTTAATTTATAATACATTATTATTGATAAAATGTCACAAATGGACGCCGATAGTCCCCCTTAACTTTGACGCCCCGGACAGCCGCCCTCTTCGTCCACCCCCTAGATACGGGTCGTATGGAAGTCATTGGAAGTTCACTTTTTCCATTCAGCTTTATTGCTATCGTTACGTCTTTTGTAAACTTGGTAATTTTACAACAATCGAAATGTATAATTTACACTTGAAAAGGGCATTTAGTGTTGTTTGTTAACGCTATCTGATATTTTTGAAACAGTCCGTAAAATGTATTCTCATTCGAATCATATAAAATATAATTCGTAGTATACCCTTGGACGATATTTCTTTCCTTTCGTTCCGTCTCTCAATTCCTACTTTCTTCAGTTCTTTCTTTCGCTCTTTTTTTTCTCTCTTTCTTTCTACTTTTTTCATCGCTCCCAATCCACGGGAGGGGCGATCACCCCTATAGCCCCCTTCCCCTCCTATATTCGCCACTGCTTATGATGGACTCGAGATACATACCCACGCTTGACTTCACTTGTCACCTGCGTGAACCAGACAGATTTTTTAAAAATGGATTCAATTAAACGACATTGTTTTTAATAATATCTTTTTTATTATCATTTACATCATAACTTGACACAAAATCATTGTTTCCCTATGATGAAGAGGCGAGATCATTCGGACAGGGTAACACAAGGGCGATCTTGCTATCCTAAAGGGAGTAATCAATTATAATGTAACTCATTAACACACTGTGAAATATCTTGATGTAACAATCTAACAAATAAATGGACAATTACAATTCAAACATTTGCGTAGGGGGAAAGGAATCGTCGATATTATTGTCATCCTCATCTTTTTTTCTCTTTGACTCTTTTGTGTCTTCCGTTCACATCGTCCTTTTTTCTTACATTTATTATAATATTCAACATGATTACTTTTTCAGAATTATTTTATCATTCTATTTCATGTGATATATTTCCAGCAATTTATCTGTAGTAAAAAAGTAGAATTAAAAAAATAGCTCTAACTCATCTCTTAGTAGTGCCATAAAGATTCTGTAAGGTATAAACGATTACTATAAACGTTTTTTTTTCTCAAACGAATTATCACAATCTGCGTGAATTATATGACACCATTTCAATTGACGCTCTTCATCAAGTATACCCGATTGGCTGATTGTGTTACGCTAGGCTACACAGAAATCTGTGAAATGATTTGTGTAGGTTTATGTCTAGGTTAACAGGACATGCGTTACGAAACAGTGTTCAGATTTGTATATAAGGTCATTTTCAACGCGGGCATTGTTGTTGAATATTTTCTCACACTCTAAACCAGCGGCATAATAGGTTGTAGTATTTAGCTGGCATAAGGAGATGTAGGCCTAGGGTAGGCTATACACACACATACATAGACGTACGTTATTGTTGTTTCCAAGAATGAGAAAATATCACGTAATTGTAGATACAATTATAATAATTTCAAGGTAATTGTTACAACATTGCAGTAGACACATATTCAACGTTAAAACTGATTATTGAAATATTTAAAATAATAGTTTTATTGTTAATTCTCTTTCACTCTAATAAAATGTTGCTATATATCCCAACAAATATTTTGTCGGTCAAACGCACACGTATTTTAGTCATTTACTTTCCCTATTTCATTGATGAGGCACAGTAAAGAAAACAAAAGATTATTCATTCAAATATAAGGATAATTAAAATGGTTCGAATATTTCAATTGATAGATTTATGGCTATTTTTCAAGCTTCTTGCAGTAGAAATTAATATCGACGTTCCAATTTTCACTAGTCATTTATGGGAAGGAAACAATAACAATTTAACTTAATTTAAATTAAGAAATGGAGTTGCATCTCAAGTTGTGTAGGCCAATGTGATATAGATGCATGCAAATGAAGGCTTGTATAGAGCGTTGTATGAACCCATATTAAAAAATTAGCAAAATTTCAATTTAGGCTAACATATCTAAAAAATATTATATAATCACTAAAAAAAAGTACATGAAAACACTGAATATCGATTTTTTAAATCATAATATTCACTTTCACAGTATACATTAGAATTCATTATTAGTTGGATTAGAATAAAAACAAACTTTAATTTATGTGGGATAATCAATAATTGTCAATACAGTCACATTCAACTTTTAGCAAATTCGTGGAATAAATCATATATGTCACTATTGAAAGTAATATTAATATATTTTAGAATAATAATTATGTAACAATATTAACAATTTAATTGAAAAATATACGGTCGTACAATGTACAATATACAATCGTACGGGTACAGTAAATGGTACCGCCAGTTTGTAAGTGATACTGCCGGTACAATAAGTGGTTCTGCCGGTACAGTTCAGGTACGGCCGGTACTGCCGGTACAGTACAGGTACGGCCGGTACAGTACAGGTACTGCCGGTACAGTATTGAAGTATTCAGGAGTTCGCAGAAGTTCAAACGGTGATTCAATAAACGTCAATAGCACACTAATCGATGTAACAATAATAGGGTCTTCTCCTTTGAAAGTTGTAGAACTGCCACAAATGTACTGCCATGATGCTCATGAATAGGAAATAGCATAGGCTCATTACGCTGCCACCGCTGTTGATGGACCGTCGACGAGATCTGACGTAACTACCGCAGTTATAAACATCTGAAATACACAATAATTTTTAGAAAATTAAATAAACATAATATTTCTTACCGAACGCGGCGAAGAATCGTATTGTGTATTCTAAGACAATCGGGTAATATCAAGATCAATCATGATACTTTGGTTTGTCTGAAGTGCCACAGAGTAAATAGATTAGTTGAAACTTTGATTGTCTTAGCTAGGATTATCAGAGGGATAATAGCAATATTTAATATCTGAAAATCTCCGATGAACAGTGCATGGGACTTCAATATACATTCAATACCATGGTAATCCTGTAAAACCTAATTGTATTTAATTGTGAAATTTTTCCAGTCATAACACTTATAATCTTTTAGCTTCATTCACCTTTTAAAATGTGTGGTTCCTGGGTTAATATCTTGATGCATATCATTTTCAACGTATTGTAAAGAGATCCAGATTTATATGGTGTTGGAATTTGGCTTAGCGTTCAGCAGTTATCACCAAAAACTCTGATATTTCGCTGGACCGATTTGTTCGGCCCGCTAAATGACGACCATGCATTATTTGGACTAGTAGTCCTACATATTTTTGGTGTTATGCTTCTTTGAATAAATGTGGACTATATCATTTAGTCAAATCAAGCTGATCTAGGGTTCACGTAGAATATCTTTCAATGGCAAAACATACGTCCTAAACCCGACGCCAATAGATCTTGGGTATATAAATAATATCCATTGGTCCTTGGCTTATCAAAAAGTTTACAGAATAATAATTAATATAAAATACTATTGTTAATATTAAAGTACAAAGAAATAAGATATAGTTGGATAAGTATACAAACAGAACATAGGCCTAGCCTAACATAGGCCTAACATTAAATAAGTGTGAAATTGAAAATTTACAGTTTGCCATATACAGTTCAGACAGTGCGTCGTTAAACCAAATATAAGAAACATACACCTCTTGCGCTCGATGTTTCAACAGTTCTTGAAATAGTCCATCAAAGTTAGTAAATGAAATAAGATAGTTCGAGACATAATTACTGAATAACTTCTAACTAACCACGTAAAAACCAAAGCTAACAAAAAGAAGAATCGACAGTTTTTAATTCAACTGTAATATTGTCGTTTCCAACATATCCATCACATTAGTTATTAACTTTTTGACATCTTCTTTAAAACAACTATTGCAAAATCGTGTACACGCAGTAATACGTTGTATCAGTAAAATTGAACAGTTTAGAATAGTTTAAGGAAAAGCATGGATATAACATAATATTTAATATTATTCAAGTGTAAATTGGGCCAGCTACATTTTTGAACGAAAGTTTTAAAAGTAGTGACTATATACTGTCTTCAACTTAGATCTTTTTTTTCTCACGCCGTTGAAACAATGTTTCGACATGACACGGACTATTATCTATATACATCTATGAGTAGGCATAACATTTCTCGAACAGTGTAATATTTAATAAGGTAGCTACTGAGGTGTAAGGACAAAAGGATGTTATATAACGAATACCTCAATCATATGAATATGATTCATTCGTTTTCTTCGGACGCATATGTTGCAATATGTCATAGTTATTTCTAGAAATGCATACATTTAAAAAAAATGTATCTCCACTTTAGTCAAATTGACTTTATGATCTAACTTATTCACTCATCTCATTTGCCAGTGCATGGTAGGATCTCCGAGATAACCCATATTATTCTCTATGCATTTGTGAAAATATTATGAACTATAAAGCGAACACAGCAGTATTGAGAAAATTCGAATAAAAAAAACATAATTGTTATAAAAAGCAACCTTGATTGCCAAGATTTAATAACTCAATAATTGCAACACAGAAATCACAGGGGAGTAATTTATCTATTTGTCATTATAATGAGTTTTGAACGGGAAATAGAAAATTACACTTCCTACACAATAAGTTTCGTAAAAGTGCAATACAAAATGAAGTATTGAAGAAAATGAAGATATTTTGTAATATAAAACCATATAGGCCTACCATGGTAATTGTTTTTCACTGTTTTTCTTCGTGTCTCTATTTTCTATTGCTACCAACTCGTATAAGGTATAATACAACTGAGACACAAAGACACTTGCTGCTGTAACCGAATGATGGAATTCAATAAGTAAAATTTTTCTTTCCAATGATTTAGTATTTTCAGTTGATGGTTCGAAACTAGATTTCTACGATACTTACAAAAAGTTGGTAACCTTTTTCTCAAATGCTGTGCTACGTAGACCCCTTTCTGGGTCACAAGTTGTTATTTGATACAAAAATATACGCTCAAAAGTAAAATAGAAACTCATTAGAGTACTTCAAGGGGAAACCCACCCACAGCGTAACATGTTAAGTGTCAACGTAACATATAAACGATCGCAATGACTTTCCGGATGATTATATTTCAGTGAAATTGCTTCGTACCATACAGAGAAGTATCTGCTAAAATATTGTCGAACCGTAATAAACATTCACATCTGAATACATGTTATTTGTACGTAACGGTACGTAATCAATCGCAAAAATCGAGGGTTACTGAGTATAAATACAAGAGATAATTCCACCTTTTTTAGTATAAAATTATGAGTCATTAGAATTATTGACGAATATTGTTTGAATCTCGTAATACATCTGTCAATTTTGTATCTTGCACTGTACAAGTTTTATGATCTTTTATATCTGTGACATCGTACTGGTGGGTTCTTTTTGCCCTATTGAGACTGGGGACGCCTATACTATACTATTTTTAAAATGTGATGACCATGAAAATTCGAATGATCACTAACTTTATCCATATTTTATATTGTGCAATATTTACCTTTGAATTGTTTCATCTTGATCCCATTTATCTCCCTGCTGAGCTCACTGTTTAGACTCCTCTGTTCATTTCCCTCTCCTCTGAGCTCCATTTGCTCTCGAAACCTCTGATCGTCAGCAAAGAGATTATCTCGTGACTCCATAGCTGCCTGCAACCTGCAACACATTTGGGTCAACTTCATCATGACTAGGGCAAGGATGTAAATGATATTTCAATTTGTACCATGCACTTGAATCTAATTTTATATAGGCCTATGAATATGTTCTATGGTTTTCTTATCAGGAAAATATATGTTTTATTATTTTTGCATATAAATGTATATTTTGCCCATTTTTTGTTGTTACGTCATATTTGGGCATTTTTCAGGTCATATGATCAATGTCAATGATTTGAATAGTTCTATGTTAATGAGGAATTATTGGAATTGACATCTAATGATTTTTTAGTCGATTTGGATTCTTATTTATAGGTTATTTGGGGGTACCACGAATGAGCTGATGATATAGGTTATTCCGGCACACGTAGCGTAGTGGACAACGCACTCGCTTCATGTGATCCGGGAGGCGAGGGGAATTTCGAATCCGATTCGATCCCCGCCGCCGTCCATCCTTACAGGGATTTTTCATGGTTTCCCTCTGTATAGTCTAGGCTAATGCCGAGATGGTTCCCACAATATAGGCCATGACCGCTTCCTTCCCACCATCCTTCCTATTACCCAAGAAACCTGCATCTCATCATCCCATCATCTCATTAATCATCCATCCGAGACGCCAATAGATCTTCGCTATCATTGCAGTGCGTCGTTAAACCCAATATATAAACAAAATATAGGCTATAAATGAGGTTTACAAAATCACCTGTCGTATGAGCTGGGACTCGAACACACGCCCAACTTGATTTGAATTATTCTCTACGGTGCATGTTAGAAGATGGAGAATCATTAAGACCTCATTTATCTTCGCTCATTTTGAATGAATTCAATTGTAAGAGAATTCGTGAAGGTTTTCTACCGACTCATCCGACACAAATATCACTATTATGAGTGTATATCTGTGGTATCTTGAGGGAAAATGATTTGTTGAAACGAGATTTACAATTATAAACACAACTACATCATTCAGAACTCTTAAATACTCAAACTGAAGCTAGTATCACCACAATGTCAGTTTGTACATTCATTTATTCAATAGGTCACCTTTCTTGCATGGATAAGTGAACACATAATTATATCTCACCTTATTTCCCGACGTTGATGACTCTGATGACGTTGATGACGCTAATAAGGCTGATGACACTGCCGACTATATGACGACGATAATGACGTTGACGACGCTGATGATGATGACGCTGATGTTGCATATGACACTGACGACTATATGACGACGCTAATGACGTTGACGACGCTGATGATGATGACGCTGATGATGCATATGACACTGACGACTATATGACGACGATATTGACGTTGACGACGCTGATGATGATGACGCTGATGATGCATATGACACTGACGACTATATCTGATGACTTATTAAGTTGTCGATATTCTCGAATGTCAATCGTTCGACTTTGATACTCGAAGTCAAAGTGGAGAACGTTTCCTCTCCTCAGCAAGTATACTACTCCTCTTGCAATTGGAGGCACTTCCTGTAATACATTCAATCAATGCAATCTCTTCTATTTGCCGATCATTGGCCTACTATCTATACACAAGGTCTACTGGATACGTCTTCCGCACACAATCTCTTCCTTCCATGAGTAGGTACGATGAAATTCCTTAAAACTAACCAATATAGCTCCATATATATGTCATATGATTTTTTCAAATGACTGGGCTCCACTCAAGTCTTTTTAGATATTATAACGATATGCAGAATACATTATTATAGCTAAAAGAAAAATGAAATTGGGGTTCGGCCTACACTGCCTGCATCTTCCAACCTTCAGCGGCTTGAAATCAAACCTTTTAAATTTATATGTGTATATATATATATATATATATATATATATATATATATATATATATATATATATTAGTGATAACACCGGGTAGGCCTACCCGGAGACCGATCCTGGACCACTCTTTGAACTTTTATTTGTTATATTTTTGTAAAACAAACACCGGCATGCTTGTTTATTCACAACATTTCTAAGTAAAATTAGACGTAAACATAAAAGCGGAGAAGGAATATTTGAGAACGTTTAAAAGTAGTTTAATAAATATTCCTTTCAATTTGGTGCATGATTGAGTGAAAGGTTATTTCGATATACACTTGATCTAAACAACCTGGTTAATATTCAGTACAAATATATGACAGTATATAGGCCTATATACAAAAAGTATTGCATATTTCCATGTCTGTTCACGATAATACTTCTGAATGGGTTGACTGCCAAGTTCATCTAGAATAATCTTTACATTCTTTACCTCCTCACCTATATGTAATATTATGTTAATTCAGCACATTGCGTAGTAAAAATAATATTGTATATACCTTCTGAATATATAATTAATATAATTATGGGACTTTATTCAAAAAATAATCCGCAGATTTTCATGTATATTTTAACCATTTTATATAATATTCATTATTCCTATTGCTTGAGAGACATAAGATAATTCAATTGAATACAAATTTAGAAACACGAATACTGGATGTATGATACTTTAAGTTTCACAGTAAATTGTTTTCATGATCAAGTTCTCAAGAAATAATTTGTATGCCGTCTTTTTACTTCATGTAAAACAGATCAGTTATCGCAAAAATATTATTATTTTCATCATTTTTATTATTATTGTATTATAGAATAAAGTTTATCGTCCCATTTATTTTTATTTTTATTTTTCCATGCTCTGTCCTTTGGCTATTTCTTAATTGTAAAATTGAATCTAATTTGTATCTAGCGTACATTTTATCTCCAAGCCTATCTTCTAACAAATCAGGATTCTTTGATTTTTCAGTACGGGGTTTACAATATGAAACGCAACCAGATCTTTCAAAAACTTATAATCGTAAAGTGGAATCGAAATTATGTAATTACCGGAGTTTGCACAATTATATATTTGTTAGATGATCTTTTTCTTCCGTTAATATAATATATACCAGTGTAGAAACTGCTAGACAAAAAATACACCTTTCATCAAGCGAATGCCGGATATAATTAGTTATGATAAATCACTTTTTTATTAATCGGTTAATGAATATTATGTATATTTTTATTTTACGTAACATCCCCGGAAGTCATCAGTCTGCAGGTAGTATAGGATCAATTTCAGCAAGGTATAGGTGACGTAATGGGTGTGTTTGGGATGCCATCAAACATTCGGTAATAATAATGAAGAATGAATCAAAGTATTTATAGATAGATGTGTTAGAAAAAGATGGTAGGTAACTCCTTACTTTCACTCATGTCAATATTGATTGCATCTCTTATGTGGACCAGCTTTGTCGAATGATCCGTGTAAGTGACAGGTATAGCCACTATTGCATGTAAAATAGCAGCGAAGGTGTCGAGTCATTTCAAACCTGCGTGATGGCCAGCAGGCACAGAAGAAAGTTATTTCATTGAATGGTGCATTGAGTCACAGAGGGAATCATAATAATAAATGTATTTTCATTTTTTACGATATTCTTTAGCGATTGTTAATGTGGTTTTTATAGCATCGAGTTTTTAATCAAACGTGTATGATTGTGACGATAGCAAATGCAGCATGTGTAGGCTATGAAATTCAGAAATTGAATATCGAAATTAAATTAGTGAATTGCTTGCTCTAGTTGCGAGAATGTTGATTTTGAAACGGTTGCCCGTCTTATATCCTCATGTACGCCTTCTTATATTATTCTTATTCTTATTATCACATTGAAATGAGGAGCTTAAAAAATACTGTCATACTATCTCTATCTCTGATACTATCTCCTCCCCTCCCAACTAAAAAATGTGAGATATCTAGTAAGCAATGGCAGTCCCAAAAAGTTTGGCGTTTTCAGGAACTTTTCAGAAATTTCGATTCACCTATTATGTAGTTACACATCACAGTAGGCTTACATTTCAGCACAAAACAAGCACATTTTTTGGAAAAACATAATTACACAACGTAAAGGCCTATATTCCAAATGGAGGAGGGAGGAGGTCATTTTTCAAAAACATGAAATAAAACTTATATTTCACTTGTGGTAAGGGAGGGGGCAGTAGGTATAAGTGATGGGGGTTGTGTGGATCGGAGGGTGACGAATGGTGAACGTGGAACTTTGGCTATAATGAGAAGGGATTATAGAAAGTTTGGCGTTTTCAGGAACTTTTCAGAAATTTCGATTCACCTATTATATAGTTACACATCTGTGAGAATAGCAAGTCTTACCATGGTCTTATTAAAGGTCATGTAGGCGTTTGAGATGAACCAATTCATTCGTGTGGTCAATCACGCGCCGTGGCGCCGAGTTCATGCAGCGCATATACCTATTTATTCAAGTTTCTGTATCGACGTAACCTAGCTTATATGTTTATGGAAACTAATTGAAAAAAAATAGATTCATGTTGCAATTCAAAACCTACGTCGTGAGAGCTCACGGCGTGAAAGCTTACAAGCTTAGCAAAATCTTACGGCCTTTAGACTCCAATACAGATGGCTATAGACTTATAATGTTTATCATTATAGGTGCTTTTGCATACAATTTTCTCTTCAGGAGAAAAATCACCTGGTCTGTATACACCGACACTTACGATTATTTTCTTTTGACATATAAGTGGTGAATAATCCTGAATCCTACCGAACTAGGAGTCGACGGTCCTCAATAAATTGCTACAGTGGTGCTGCCTGACGTTTATAGCTTGAACTACATGTCCAATTGGCAGGGTTTTGTAGCCATACTTCATTACTTACAGGACTAGGCCTACAGGTGATTTTTGGGGTTCCAACGTGCTACGAAGTGAGATTCAAAGATGCCTTCTTTGACTATTGTTCTAGATGTTTTAGTTGGCATCATTTTTGCTTATGAGCTGTATGAACTTTATCGACGGAAAATACTGAATGCATTAATGGTAGTGGAGAATCGTCCATTATCACTACATTACAGGAATGTGTATAAGATTGTCACAGAGAGCTATTTCGTTGCTGATCTACCAATGGCAGAGCCTAACTACAGACCAACGTGGTACAATGAAGACGAGGACTACCTGGTTGATTATTAAGGTATGGAAAATGTTCATGCATGTTACATTGTTATAGAGAATTACAAAAGGAAAGACTTTGTACCGAGGGAAATTGTCGTGAGCTTTACTCTTCAGCGAGGATCATCAGCAAGGCGGACGCCTAGGCCTATAGGTTGTATACGTAGCGCCATCCGAATGCACACACATTTTGAAGATTTATTTTTAAAATATCAGTTATTACAAACTCATTATATGATATGCTATAAATCGGATTGTAAATTTAATCAACTTTGAATCAACTACAAAGATTACACGACTTATTAATTCTTGAGATGTTCCTGTTGTACGTTTACAAAGTTATACGATATTTTGAGGTTATGTTTCGTCATTGTGCAAGGCGATGCCTGTAGGTGAGACTTTTCAGATAAAGATACCAAGACGAAAATAGTCATATTCGTTTGTTGTCGCATAGGTATTATGCTCTTTTGTCCGTTGGATTTATTTATGCTCGTATCGGATTTATTCAAATACTTATGATGTAGACCTGGGCCCACAAGGTCCGGGCCTAGGACGGCAGATTTTTAAGGGTTGACAGACCATTTGAATGATTAGCTCAAGGGGTTGACAACTCCTGAAATCCGGTGTACACTTGCAATGAAATCCCCTTGAAATCCCATGGAAGCCCTGAAATCCCTTGAAAGCCCTGAAATCCCTTGAAATCCCCGAAATCTCTTGATATCCCTGAAATCTCTTGAAATCCCTGAAATCTCTTGGAATCCCTGAAATTACTTGAAATCCCCTTGAAATCTCTGAAATTACTTGAAATCCCTGAAATAACTTGGAATTCCTGAAAGCCCTTGAAATCTCTTGAAAGCCCTTGAAATCTCTTGAAATCCCTTGAAATCTCTTGAAATTCCTGAAATCCCCGAAATCACTTGAAATCCCTGAAATCCCTCGAAATCTCTTGAAATCCCTGAAATCTCTTGAAATCCCTTGAAATCCCTGAAATCTCTTGAGATCCCTGATATTTCTTGAAATCTCTGAAATCACCTGAAATCTGAAATCTGGTGTAGGCCTACACCAAATTTGCTAGTTGTAAACCCCTCGAATTAACTGAATGAATGACAGCTCTAGTCTATTTTTTGCCCTCACCGCAGCATTTCGCATGCGAAACAGCCGGATGTAGTTTGGATTCAAGTAAAATTCAGCGAGGTAGCCGTCATCCCTACTACTTCCCCCAAAACAGTTGTGTTGGTTTCAAATTTCAACATGAAGATTTTTCAAACAGTTTCATCATTGTCAATGTGCCCACATGGGGATGACTTGTTTCATACGATATTGTTTTTATATAATAATAATTATTATTATTATTATTATTAAGAAGACACAAGCGATGTCAACAAAGTTACAACAGACTGGCAACGAACTTGAGTTTTGATATGCACGCACGCCCTTCTCTTTGCCCATTTTGCTTCAATTGCCACTACCTAACAGCACTTTTGTTTATTCGCATCAAATATGTTCATATCAGGCCAACATTAGAAATTGGCAAAAGTTGCCTATCTAAATACCTATATAATACAAGCTATATATCTAAGGTAATCTGTCTCGGTTTTTCGCACTCTGTCCCATGTTTTGGTCCGTAAAGTTGACCCCGTACATATCAGAATATTATAATATTATTCGCCGTTCGTTAGTGCTTGGTTGGTACCGGTTAGTACCGTAAATTGTTTCGTATGTACCTTTTGCCTTGGACTTTTTCGGGACTACTAAAACAGCGCAACAATGCAGAAGTACCATAGACGGAAGATTTACTACCAAGGCAAGCCACTCAATATAAGCAAAACATCGAACGCGAACGCCGAGCTGTAAGGAAGAATCCCTGAAGATGGCAGGTCACATCTGCTGAAATGTTGTCAAAGAAGACAAGGACCCAGATGGGACCGCAATACTATCCCAAATAAGCGAACGCGGTCAACCCGAGAAATCGACACAAAATTTCACCCAAACCGCGAGAACATTCGCCATAACAGTAACACACACACACACATAGGCATACATATTCAGAAGTACGGAAGTTCTCGCACAGAAGAGCAGATATTCACAATTCACCCTCCCTTCGGACTTTATAGAAATATTTAACTAATTACTAATTGCTTCATGAAAAGATAACGAATTATCGACCGTTTAATATTGATATCCAGCAACTAGCAAGGCCATTATTAGTGAGACAAGCGCTATGAAACAAACCATGCTCCTGGATTGTTCTTGCAAGCTCATGAGAATCAAACCAAGAACATACAATGTTATCAACGGATTTGATGATGCTTTCAAGGTTTCAAGGTCCATGTTCTGATTACAAGATTAAACGGACTGACGCAAGAATAATGAAAGGGATGAAATCTTATGTTAACCTTTTGTTTATGGTTTACAGGTCATCAAAGCGAGTTCGAGAAATTCAGGAGAACAGCTAAATGTATAAGATGAGAGTCCCATGAACTTATCTGTATATTTGCAGGCATTTGCCGTGGTGAATATTACAAGCCTATATTACTGTCCTGTGTTTAGATCTATGTCAATTAAGAGTCTAACTCGAAGATAAAACTTATCATCCGGTTAAAGCCTCTAGTGTAGATCCATTATTTTGTGGCCTTTTATTATTATATAATTGTTATCTTCCGGTTAAACTCGAGACATGAACTTTTTGTATAACCGGGCTTTATTCAAGTAAAATTCGTTAATGAGTACTTCAACTCAAGATGACGTAGGTTTATGCTAAACAATTTATCTTGAATGTTCAATGAATAAAGATTACTGTAAAATATCAATTATAATAGGCCTATATCCTACATTTCTTTCCAACGTCGTCCCATAATTTATAAGCTCTTCAATCCCAGTAGCAGTCGAATTGAGGAAAGCGGGGAGGGGGGGGGGGGGGTGTTCATACCTCTAAGGAAAATTGTTGTTTCACCGTGCCTCAAAAATATTTTAAATTTTAGGCCTACAAGAATAAATTTACTCATAAGAGATGCACTATTGCGGGATTTGATACGACAGTACTCACGAAATATCATTTACAGGTACCGTAATTAGTTCTTCCTCTTACACACACACACAAATATTATATATATATATATATATATATATATATATATATATATATATATATATATATATATATATACCGGTATATATATATATATATATATATAAATATATTTATATATATATATATATATATATATATATATATATATATATATATATTTATATATATATTTATATATATATATTCAGTCTACAGTACAATGTTTCATTTTTGATCCACTGATGATGAAATGATTGATCTGACTTCTGATATGAAGTGGTATTGACGTATAATTAAGAGTGCATGGAAGTCGATTTAGCGAAATATCAGTTTTCTTTTGACAACTTTCTAACGGTATGAGATATAAAAATTCTAATATGAAGCAAACACAAATATTTTTGATACCTTCAAGAAGTTATAAATCAATTGAAATAATATTTCATAATTTCAAACGTATACAGCTATAAAGTGACTATGGAGCGGACACGGTTATCCAATGTATAGCGAAATTGTTAATTTGACACGTGAATGAAGTTCAAATATTATTTCTATACCTAATTTGGTTTACATTTCCATTAATCATGTAGGAATGCTGGTATTTCTTACATAAATACAAGAAAAAAGATTCAAGTCCTCATCATAATTTTACTAAGTAGACCTATACTGTGTGGCTACTATGGGCAGTATTCCTATCATATTTGTTCGTGACTATCAGGTCTATTGCATGGGTGCATATGCAGTGAAAATGAATCAGAATTGGAAAAGTGTCAATAATCGTCTATATAGAAAAATTAATATAACAAAAATAATTGTAAATACATCAACAACTATTTCGTCGAATAGTTCGCTTATTTCTAATTTACTTCCAAGTATCAACTGTCATCATAATATATTATATCATCTGGTCTGAAAATCATTTTAAATGTGTAACGAAGTAAAGACCTTATCTTTCTAAATATCACTAATTTCATTTATATTTTCATGCAAATTTTCCAACACGCGTACAATAAAATCGAGCTTTGCGCGTATCCGCGAGATGGTTCCCCTTTGACCTTCGCCACTAGTGCACGTTTTTTCGCGTCCATCTTTCGTGAATTCAACCCGTATACTGACTTCGTTTTCGTGCAAGAACTATAACATACATTTACCTTCAATTAAAATCGATGAAAATCAATTCGAAAACTGTTGCCTGATGCCACTTCTATGTTACAGCTATTGTGTAATAAAATGCAACCACATCTGTAGTTTTATCATATCTACTAGCTTACATCAGTCGTCTTTAACTTATAAAGATTTCGCGTACAATAAAACCCCCCCTACCCCGTCACTTTCTTGTCACTTTCTTCTTCTGTAAACCGGTCCCGTGACAGACTTCGATACTTAACAATTGCACTCTTGTAAAGATCAGGCACTAGCGTTGAAATATACAAAATTGCTAGTCATTCTAATAAGATAATAGAATAGCATATTATGAGCTATTATGAGTGGACTGTGTAAACGTTGATTGCCTCATTTTTGGTGTAACAGCTAGCTTCGCCTTCGTCTACTGAACTGAGAATTTGTTATTATATCAGAAGTTGTTGAGCTGTAAGCACCCAATACAAGCCTACATCATTTTTCGAAGCGTTTATTACAGAGGTGTTACAAAGATTGCAAGAAATAACTTACCTGATCGATTTTTTATCAACAACAGAAAAACTAGTGATGGAAGTAAATTGAATACAAATCTGATGTTTTTGTGCATTCGTAAGGTAGGAGATATGAAAGTTATTACAAAACTTGAAATTTCTTTTTGTATGAAAAATTCAAAATTGTATAGATGTTTTAAGGGAAATTTCATTTCTATAATTTAGAAATAACTGAATGTAGGTTAAAGACAATTTTATGGAATTTTCAAGTTTTTATAAATACTTATTTTACTACGGTACTTATTTTACTAATACATTTGTGTAGGTAATGTCAGTAGGCTCATGATTAATAATTAGCTTATTCTTATGGCTAATGGTAAGCTCGAGATAATGGTAAACTATTATTTATATTTTGTTAGGCCGAAGAACAGCAACAATGAGCCTGAACCTCACCTACTGATGCCTATATTATCAGCTTTCTTGTGTATGTCAGAGTATCACACTACCTACTCAATGGAAAGAAGACATATCATTACTATTGTTGTTGCAACAAAAATGAACTTAGCAAATGATTTAAATATCTGTCAATTTTTGCTCTTTCGCGGATATCGAACCAGGGATATCCCAATTTTGCAATAACTTTTACACCAACAATGTCAAATTATAGACATCAACATTTAAATTTGTTTAGCTGGGGCTCAACACACTGAAGTCTTCTTTATTGATTAATCTACATTGTTTGAACCTTTCTCACTAGGCTAATAAGTAATAACTCTAAATAATATTGATTAACCTACATGTTTGAACCTTTTCCTCACTAGGCTAATAAGTAATAACTCTAAATAATACCCTTGTGTTAGTGTTGTGTGATAATGTAATCTCTTGTGAATGCTCAGTATAGACTGAAAGTTTCAAGACATCTTCTGTGCGACAGACGGAAGCCGTTCCCGCCTGCGTGTGACAGCTGGCTAACTGCGTGTTGACATTTTGTTGCTTTTTGACCTTTTGGATAGTGTGCCCATAAATATTTCTACACAGGAAATTTTTCCTCAAGATTTTTTATTATTGGTTCAATAAAATCAATAATATCACTTTATCAGCCTGTTTCTGTACTTAGTATCTATTATACTAATGTTTCACCTCCTTATCCCCTTACATATTAATTATATGCTGTCAATTTTTTTGGTAATCCCGCTCAGCGACCCCAACAGTTAGGTTGTATGTGAATACGAATGATCGGATGATAATGAAACGACCAAGTCGTGGTAGACAAAAGGATATTACAAAAACCCATGCCTACAGCAGGAAGCAGACACATTTCAAACCCATTTCTGAATTCAAAACAGTGCCTCAACTGTCTTGCGACAACCGGAAATTATTGTTTTGTGTGGGCTGCACTTACAGGAATAATCTTCGCACAGAAAGAAGCTCTATCCGTATTGTACATTAGTATAAGGTTAGTGATTAGTAATTACTAATTCAATTCAAGATATTAACTAGAAATATGATATACATTATGCAGTTTATGTTACCTTATCAAAGGCATTTTTATTGTTCACAATAATACAAACATATTGTCATTTTAGTATAGTTCGTGTCTTAAATCATCTATCCAGATGTGGATTATCAAGCTGTGTTAGTTGCATGTGGATTCAGTTCGGCTCGGGTCTTCATACAAGCTAAAGAAGAAGAAAAATATCAAATTAGTCATGTTCACTCCCCCGGCCTGCAATTTACTCGACTTTCGAATCAAAATTGATATTAGCTACCATCAAAAACAGCTATTTCATTGGATTCAACTTATTTTCAATAGATTTTACATAATTGCTCAAAATTTACATACTTTAAAAGTGCACTGGAGTTGATTTAGCAGAATATTAGATTTTTGGTGATAACATTCTGACGGTATGAAATATCAAAATTCTAATATGAGAGTACCAAAACCACAGGTATTTTCAATACCATCAAAATGATGTGAAAAAATAACGAAACTTGTATTCTAACATTTTCACAAGCATACAGCTAAAAAAATGTTTGTCTTTATGCCTGTGAAAATTATGCAATAGAGGTTAAATAGGTCTCACGTATACCACCCTGAAGGTATTGAAGAGATCCTCATACTAGAATTTTGATATTTCATACCGTTCAAACGTTATTACCAAAATACTAATATTTTGCTAAATCGACCGCCATGTGCTCTTGAGTTTACAAGTTATACGACTATTGATAACAGTGCGCATACCTCTTCTTGCTGGTCCCCACCCGATGAACTCTCCGTTCTTCTTGTTGTCTTCTTCCAACCACTTCTGCAACGGCTGGAAGTACTCCAGTAGGCCGCTGGCATCCATGTGTCGCTGTCCGGTGATCAC
Organism: Brachyptera putata; assembly: GCA_907164805.1. NCBI lineage: Eukaryota > Metazoa > Arthropoda > Insecta > Plecoptera > Taeniopterygidae > Brachyptera > Brachyptera putata. Next base: position 23,400,853 of record OU015463.1, on the reverse strand, counting down.
TTCCATCGCATCGGGCCACGGCTTACTCGAGCCCATTTGAAGCATTTTACTGAAAAATCAAACAGCGATATTTACATCCTACTCGGAAAATGCTGCATGTGTGTCGTAAGGTCGATATCCATTTGTACCAAATGTACTCGAAATCTACACACCTTGGTTTTAAAATTCACCGTGTTTTTATAAAATTTGTCCAACATGTCTGTCACTGTCGGAATACCTCAAAATTTGAATGTTTTTGCATAACAATATTTTCTACTTTTTGCCTCATTATCCACATGAATTTCATTCAAAAACTTCCTGACCGACACTCATCCAGAACTATGAAGTCCTAAGATAAAAGACGAGAGTAGTGTCTGGAAAAATGCTCGTGTAGATTGGTTTTACCTTGCAGCAGGCGCAGAAGAAAAACACGAAACAAACCGAAAAAGTCCAATTTGTACCGAATGGAAGTTTTTCACGTTAATTTTACACATTAATCTTAAGAGTTGCATTGTGATCATGCCTTCAATGTATAAACAAGAAGGAACTTACCCCAGCAATGTCCCGGCCTTCTTACTCTCGTATATGTCACACTCATGGAGCGGCTTGGATGCAGGATCCGTCGGATTGTATTCACCAGCCTCGATGCACAAAGCACGGTGGAATTGGAACTGGATGACAAAACTGACGAAGTACCTGAAATTGAATTGAACATTGGTGTTTCAGATTGTGTCAATGACATCTTTCATCATCCACACTATCCATTCTACTGTAATATTCATATATTGACTTAATTATCTACGCATATAGCATCAGGGCAATTCCACCCATAACTTCTTACTCAACATAATAATTGATTAGGTATAAAAAGTTGAAAACCATCACAGCAACTTCCCATTTGAATGTACTTTCATGAAAATGATTGCTTCATACCATTCAAAAAAGTATTTACTCAAAATTCTGTTGAATTCTGTTCGATGACTATCGTAATTACAATTCATGACTGTCTTATATCAAATGTACAACGAGATCTTCAAGTAGAAAATGAACACAGAAAAAAATTACAAAAACACATTGAAGCCATACTATGCCAAAAGGTGGCGGACCTTATAGACTGTTGACTGTTTCCTACATCAATCAGCAATATCATCATTGACATTACGATGATGTATTGAAAACTAGTCTTGCATATCTGAGAATTGCGTCGGACTTACCTGATATATGGCACGTCGGCAATAACATGGTACTTCGCTCCGGCATCAAAGTCTTCTTCAGAACGGTCGACTGGTGGTTCAATGCCTTGATACTCGTGTCTAGAATGGCAACAAATTAAATTGATGATGATTGTTGTTTTCTTAATGACCCTGCCAACAGCTGTGTTATCTAAAAAGGCATGGGTGGACTGGCCCGGGTGATGGGCCCCACCCAATTCAGCTTGGTTTGGGGCCCCCAGACTGTCGTATTGTGAGATGAGAGTAGGCCTAATTTGAGCAGCCTACTTAATATTATTATTTGATATTATTTGAGAAATATTATGAAATTTATTGACGTCTTAGCGATTCCACTATTGCGTATATCAATTAATCATTATGTACTCCTTCACGGTTAACGTCTCCTTCAGATCGTAAATCGTACGGGAACTCTATTCTACAACAAACAACGAGTTTACATACCTCAAGCGCCAGTAGTCACAGTTGTAGTTGTCGCTGGTAGTCTTACCCTCAAACACGTTCCACCGCCATCTATCAAGCATGTAGCCGTAAGGTAAGAAAGCGATCTTCGAGAGTGCTTGGAGGTAAAGGAAATTAACGGTAGCTTCAGAATCTTCAACGGAATCCTTGGCAAGAAGTCCAATCTTCTTGAGATGTTGTGGAGTTGATACAGAGAGAGACATGACGTCACCCACAGCCTCATGGAAACCTAGTAACAAGTGATTACATGCGTCATTTTAGTTCCTCTCCTGCATCATTTGATTCTATCAATGGTATGCAATGCTATTCTTTTTTTTTTTAATTAAACAGAGCTTTTCTTCAGTTGCCATTGTCAGTATTTAGGTCGCATCGTTCAAAAAAAATAACACAAGAATAAGGAGAGATATTGGCACTTCATTACTTGACAATAAATCCAATAATATACAAATAATTACACTTAATCTGTTAATAATTAAACATTAATAATTTAATATATGAGGAAAGGCCTAGCACAATCATATACATACAAGATCTACCTGTAAAATGTGTTCATACAACTGATCTAAATTCATTGCACTTAACTGCCTAGGTAGAAAACTGTTCACATCAATCAACACTACAGAAATTCACTTCCAATGCTTGGGTCTTTTTGTAATTGAATAGCATTATTTATCAAGGATGAAAACTGCCAAAAATAGAAATGGTGTGTAACATGAACTTCATGTTAAGATATCATTATCAATAATAATTTGCCACATTGAAAAATATGTATATTAAAAGTTGAAACTCTCTCCGCCTACACCTCAAAGTGTAGTCAATTTCTAGCCTTGTCTCCGGCATCTAGCGTCCTTTGCAAATTGTAGCATTTTACCGAACGAGAGAGGGTTAAAATTGTAATACTTATTCAACTGAATCATACACTTTAGTTACTATCCAATTCTTTAATTGAACCAACATTTCCCACGATTATCCATAAAGCAGCCGCTACACTCTTCACAATCACCTTTACAACACATAGGACCTAACCGATAATCAAATGAATAAAATACACGAGCATCTACGATTAATAATATGTCATATAATTTAACAACTAACTAAAATGTTGTCAAAAATATACTTTTTATTCTTGTGAGCCAACACCACATTACCAACTACTTGTTGAATTTAGTTTTTAATTTTTTTTTCAATCATCATCACTATTTTTTCAATTTAAAGTAGACCTACTAATATGTTCATCATATATACAAATATTCTTGTGCCATTATCTTTCAGCAATTGTAACTACAAATTATTTTATCATGTTGGATCAATAGAGAATTCCCATAAAGTTCTTCCAATAAAGAGGAATGTTAGAGTAGATGTTCCTTCTTACCATTACATCAGATTGTTCCCGGTAATTAAGAAAAGCAAACCAACACAGAAATATTATATTCTGTTGAACTTGAAACTAAATCAAATAAACACGATTTAAAAAAGTGTCAATGACTATAATGGCGACTTACCAGGATTTGCACCCCTCCTATACACGTTTGGTTGATCTTTATATTGCAAATAATACTGGATATGTCCCATCTCGTGGTGGGCTGTCTTCAACTGGTCCATAGTAACTTGCGTGCATTGCTTGATCCTACCAAGAAACAAGTACTAACTTTACTATGAGTAGGGTATGGTAAATGTATTTGGTTCATACCTGGGTTAGCTCCTTCTTTATAAACTCTAGGCTGGTCCTTGTATTGGAGGAAATATTGAATATGGCCCATCTCGTGATGGGCTACAAGAAGCTGCTCCATTGACACGACAGTGCATTGTTTGATCCTAAGCAACAATCATTACTTTTATAATATTTATACCACATAGAAGCAGGGTCTATATTGCCAAGTGGTGCCATACGTCCCACTTTTGGTGACCCAGTCCTTCTTTAAACTTCAAAGTCTCGCTTCATCTCATTATCTATTTAACTTCAAATTGATCTCATCATACAAGAAAGCTTGTTATTGTATATTTTTAATCATCACTAAAATTTAATATCTGAACTTCTTGATTGTAATGTGTTCTTATTACTTCAGTTAGCTACATTATTTCATAAACTCATACTTAAGACGACATTAGTTTGGTACTTAGAGATGCAAAGATCATGAAAAAACACTCCGTAAGGAGCCACTCCTTGAAGACAATGCCGTTCAGGTTACACTGTGGACGATGCTTCCTGGATGTATTATTATTTATTAGGCCTAATATTTTTTTATTCAATGACTTACATGTCCTGCTTGAATATAATCTAACAACAATGACCCAACTATAAATGTGTACCGGTATGCATTATGTCTGGTTGTGAGCTAGTAACAATTTTACATTTTTATAACTTCTTTGGTAGATTTCACCATTTTAAAATCTCTTGCTTTTTCAACACAGATTCGTTCTAGTACATTACGAGGTGATGAGAATGTAATAGTATCATTTGCTACAGGATGAATAATTCTACACAATTATGAGTCTCTCACAGAACTTTTTCTTCATGTTCCCAACAAATGGCTACTGTATTCTGTTAACGTCAACTACTGGTTAGCAATAAGCTTATTGGACACTTGACACCAACAGTGGTTCGCTAGGTGAGACCAATTAGGCCGTCTCTCTCTGTCATTCAGATGAATACTGGGATGGTTCGCCTCAGGGCCGGCTCGTGGGCGGGGCGCAAACTGTTTGGGGCGCTACATTTTTTTTTTAATAAATGAACATGGAATACTTGATACGAAATTATTGTTAATATGCGATTACGAAGTGATAAGGAGGTCCGTTTGAATGGTGACAAGTCGTCAGTTGAGTTCTTAAATATATAGTATAGGAATGACTAAAAAACCAAAGTATATGGAAGTAACAATGATTCTTCTCTTCCTATTCAACTCTTATTTTCTCCAAATAATCATCATTTATAATGTTCTTTGCATTTGCGCTTGCTCATCAAATGATCATAATTGTTTATGAGCGCGTCACGGCCTATTGACGGTCGAAGGGTGAACATGGCATGAAAATTGGATGACCTCGCGCAGTATTCATCAGCCCAATTAATATTTTCTTTGGATCAACAGAAGGGTAAGAATGTTCTATATATCCGGAGAGTTTCTATAATATCTTTTTAAATCAGTTTAAAATGTTTAAAGAGCCTGAAAATTTTTCGCCCCCGGCGGCTGGGGCTACCCCGTCTAGGATCTTTGAAAACATTTCAAGTAGTGTCCCACTAGCCCAGGGCGCCAAAATCCCACGAGCCGGCCCTGGTTCGCCTTCGTCCCTCGACCATCTCCTTCATGACATTCAACAGACTATAAAGCTAAGACTATTAACTAGCTCTACACTTGTCTATAAACTACAATGAAAAACTATAGCCATTGTTTTGGTATCCTGTGTTTCTGTGGCAGCCGTTAATTATATCAAAGTCACTAATGAAGATATCAAGTTAATTTGATCGATATTACACATTCGAGTTACCTGAAATCTTTGCCGTCATAGAAATCCCACGCTGAAGCATGACACACAAGGTCACGGCCGTCTTTGGGTTTTTCTAAAATGGAGTCTTTCCAGAACATATCGGGCATTTTGCTCAAGTTTAGAGACGTGAAGAATTCTTCCGAGAGTTGGAACATTTTCAGTGGCGTGTATTCCTATAAAAGACATCGTCTTAATTCTAACATATATGGTTCATTATTGCACTAACTGATTGCATCTTGCTTGTCCTTCAGTACTTTTTCAAGCGAGAATGTCAAAACACGAAGAAAAAACTAAATAATAATAATTAACATTTAATTCATTTATGAGCTAGGCAGCATTGAAGTTGAGCTCAATCGTTCCTCAGTCAATCAAGCGCCGAGTTCAGAATAACCATGTTATCAACATTCTGTATTGGGGTGAACCTAGGTTTTGCCTATACAATAACAAAAGCCTAGGAGCCTAGTAGCATTTTGAGAAGCTCGAATAAAAAAATACTTGATGAAAAAAAATCATACATAATGCCTATTAGATTACATTATATTCAAATATAAATATAATATCAAACCATAGTTAACTATTTTTGTCGATTCTCTTTGCAAAAAGTTCTATATAAAAATTGAGATATGCTAAAAAAAAATGATTAATAATATTGATCCATTTTCAAACAAAATCACAACCCTGTACTATAAATTATTCAATATAAATCAATGCTTAATTTACTATTCACTTTTTCTCTTAGAGACAAAAATGTACATAAATTACTAAAGGGCCTGTGACATTTAATTGACATGTGACCAATTGGCAAGGAAATTTGATTATAGTACCTGTTTTTTCATTTCTTCTGTGACATCGATGGAAGCTTTGCCTGGATACGGTATTGAGAAGTCCAGTATGTTGCTCCAAGATTGACCCCAAGTGTTACCTACAGTTGATACAATAATAATTCAACATCCATTCATCTAAAAATTCTTGAAATCATTGATCATTGGCCATATTAATATATTTACGTGTTGAAGAATAATTCTTGTTTTCTATCATATCTGACACAGTCATTCACTTGAATATTCATTAGATCTACATGCAGTGATTTCAGTTTTTCCTACAGAATCACTTTTGGTGTTGGGCATCACAAACTTGGCAAGGCAGTTACACTGTCAAGGCAGGAACATCTGCTGGACATGTAAGCTTTCACACTGTTGATTCTCACAACCTTTTTTTTCTTAATATAAATGTTATCATCTTTTCATCATATTCTCATTTTATAATTTAAATTTTTTTCTAATTTTCCAATTCAGAAAAAAATATGATGACTGCAACCATGTGAAGGGTTGAGTCTGTCTCAAGATGAGATTTACACAGAGTTTTTCGGGAACTTTCTCAATGGGAACACGTTCCTATTATTAAGCAGGAACTTATAACGGAATCACGTTACTTTTTGTCGGTAACTGGGAACGAAATCAGCGTTCTTTTCATAATTTCCTTTTGAACTGATTGTACTTCAAGAATGCACACGTAATGTGGAAAAGATCGCCTAGTTGTATGATCAGATGAAAGCCCATGAAAATACTCTTGCAAATTTGAACAAAAAACTCCACGTCGGTAACTTTCAAAGGAACTTTAAAGGGACTTAATTTTTGGGAAACTTTCGAGTTCCTTTTTTTTCTGAGGAACTGTAACGGTAACTAGTTCCTTTTTGGATCGAGTAACGGGAATTGGAACTAGTTCCTTCATTTGAGGAACTTACCCAACACTGGCAATCGCCCCACCGCCATCCCCCCCCCCCCCCTTTATTTGCCACTGTCTACATGTACTTAGAAGGTAAGAATCACCCCATAATTAACCACCCCATAAGATGATCGTCTGTCAATAAGTATTGGCTGAACTTTAAAACACTCCACATAGTGAACAAATATTAATCTTCATGTTAAATGACTGAGGCATCTCAAAATTGTTCAAAATTGATACTAAAAATAGAAGAAGAAGAATGAAAGAAAAAATGAATGGAGTAATCATGTTGTAATAGTATTGTATCACAAAAAAAAATGATGATGTAAAAAGAACATACCTAATAAATGTGCTGGGATGGGTCCACGAGGTGTGATTACCTCCTCTCCATAAGTCTCGCGCAATCGCCTACGTACATAAGCGTGCAATTGTTTATAGAGAGGCTGCAATTGCAACCACAACTTATCAACTTGTTCAGGGAAATCGTCCGATTCGTAGTCCTTCAACCAGTACCCGGCATTATTGGTGAAATCTAAACAAAATACATAATCTTAGAATATTTATAATAACTATAATTTTGTGTATAAATGTTAAAATCAACCACAGCACAATTAAGTAGAGTATTAAAATATATTATGACCATGGTAAAGATACCAACCAATAAATGAAAATAAAATCTTTCTAAACTCGGTTCGATACTCAAGATACTGTACTAATAGAAATGTTTTTTATGCAATACTTGTGTGCTTCTAATTGACACACAATTAAAATGTATCCATATTAAATATTTAGAAACCAATAATTCTTTTTCCTCATAAGATGATTATTTATATCACTGGGTACGCTACATGTAGCTATAGCCTGAAACAAATTGCTCCACTATTTTGGGAATTCAGAAACAGAATTTTTACTTATGCCCTTTCTTGCTATGTAATCACGCGTAAAATAACCACTATCGAATCTCACTGAGATAAGTGGCTAGAATACTGGACCGTCAATCATGAGACGTCGGGGTTCGATTCCCATCATGGTCGACCATCCTGACAGGGTTTTTTGTGGTTACCTTCTGTCGTTCAGGTTGATACTGGGATGGTTCCTTAACAGCAGGCCATGACCGATTCCTTCCCACTATCCAAAAACACCATACAAAATAACCTATCATCTCATCTTCCGTTCATCTCATTTATCATTCTTTGAAGTCAATAGAGATTAGTCATTAGTACAGTGCGTTGTTAAACCCAAAGTAATATAAACTACTACGGCTAGTACTACGTTTCAAATGCAGTCGAGAAGAGTAAAAAAATATACTTTTTTATGATGTATCAATAGATACTGCATGTTCTACTATTTCCTTAGTCAATTTTATTTTTCCATCTTTGGAATGTTGAACTAGTTGTTCTATCATTTATTCTCTTTGCATTTTTTTATAATTGTCTGGCCTTTAATTGATTGAAAAACACTAGCAGTTTGATTGAGGGAATGATGTTTACGTACTGTTCAATACTGCAGCCTCGTTGCTGAGTGCAACGTACTGTTGCCACATAGACCGGGTCTTCTCACCGGACGCCTTCCTCCATTCCACCCAAGCGTGGCTTAGTTCAGCTGGATTACGACTGGTTGACATGACCATGGCAAGTTCTGCAATTAAACGTTACACATTCCATCACTACTTATATAACCTGGTATGGGTAGAGATGCCACTAATTATCTGCAATGTACCGTATTGAATTAAATAATTGGCAATTGATTGTGATTCATTTTAATATCACAAATTGTGACTACAAATCCAAATTACAAATTACTGGACAAAAGAAATTTTCCTCCAGAAATGTATACAGTACTGGAATATATAGAACACTACTGAACCAATAAAGAAGAAACACAGACAGAGCTGTCAGTTTTAAGAAATTGAACAGTTTTCTCTTAGGGATTTTGCTGGTTATTGATTATCAGACATTCGATAACTAATCGATCTGCATCAGTCAGTCATTGATAAAAAGCCATCGACTATCGATTTTTAATGATTTGATTATTCATTGATGGTTTGAAACACTGTTCAAAAGTTCGTGCAATGCTTCCTAAACGAATAGTTCTGTGCTGTATATTATTCAAACAGACAAATATTTTTCGATCAATGAAATAGTATTGTCATTTCATTCCGACTTGAGTTGAAGCTTGATTCGTTTTTAGAATTTATAAAATGCATGTAAACAAAATAATACATCTTCGTTTCATAGTTCACAATATAGGCCTATGGCTATATATATTAAAGAACAAAACTTTTTTCTCGTTGGATTTGTTTTGGTTAGTTTCTAGACCAAATAGATTCCCTATATGTATAATCATGCAGACATATTCAATTTATCTTCTTCTTATGTATCAAATATTAGTTGACCCACAAACAAGTCAACTTTTGTGAATCTATTGGTCTATAAAAATTCACCCATACGTATGTTGATATATTAATAGAAAATCTTTGAAAAAAAAAATAGGTTCGTAGGTATTTGTATAGACCTAATATGTTTTAATAAAAATAACAGAGTTCAGGCAAGATCGTATAGCCAACAAAATGAATGTAAATTTAATTAATTGTAAAAAATAATGTAACAAACCTGGTTCAAGGTGCAGATCACACTTTGTATGATCTTTATAATCACAGACCACAGCTTTGCTGTATATTGAAGCCATGTCACTCACAAGTTTCTCAAACTGAAACAAATATCATCAAAATGGTACAAAAATAGAAAACATTGTAATTCTCATTAAGGTATACCTTGCAAGACTGTATACTATATGCTACGTCTATTAATATATATTTTTCGTTTTCTTGTGATAATTCTCAAAATGCATCCTATCCAAACTGAGAGATTGAAACATAAAGTATAATTACCTGGTGATGTTTCTCCTCAGACAAAGCAGCAGTTCCCAACACAGCATACTTCATGAACTGCCTACGAGTATCCTCGTCGCTGAAGGTTTTCCACGGATATTTGACTGTCTCCTTCCATTGCTCCTTAAGATACTTGGCTAATTCAGCCGAGATGGCAAGCTAGACAAAACATACTTTGTTGTAAGTTCATATGAGATTTAAATATTCATTTATCTGTTAGTAGTAGTTTTTTATCTAGGAATTTAGCTATTTCTATGTGATAAATATTTACTGGTACATAATCAAAATGGATAACAGTAAAACAATACAATCGTTAATAAAAAAATCGATTTGAATATACAAATTTGTATTTTCGCAAAATAACCTAATCTTGCACACAATCATAAAAAAACAAGTAATAATGAATAGTCAATTCAAATCGGACCAGCCGTTTTGGAGAAAATAACCTCATAAATATTTTTTATTCATCAAATGGAAGAAATAATAGCAGATCCATGTTGGGAGATTCCGGCTTTCTAGACTAGATAGTTGCCAAGTCAAGTATAGGCCTATGTCTGCTCATCTTACAACGCATATGCTATACGTAGTGATGGTAATAACGGCAAGGTCACTGGATACCCTACAATAATAATGTTTATGTTCACTCGAATATTATTCACCCTGGTCCTGATTCATGTGCATTCAATTATAAATTAATGAATGACTCATCTGACCACATGAAACAACTTTCCGATTAATACATAAACAAATGAGTATAATTTGCCTTTATGCTGAATTCTAGTATGCCCTTGCAATTTAACTCGTGGCACGCGCCAACATTGTCGCGAAATTAGCAGCCACACACCCCTTACAGTCAATAAATCATTCATTCATTCAACAGGTGCAAGGTCGAATAGTTCCCTTATATATGGGGTGATAATAATGACAGCAAGGTCACTGCATGCCAACAATAACACAGGAATGGTTATATAAATATCACGCATGAGTTTTCAATATTGAATGAATCATCTGAACACATCGAACAACCTTCAGATTAATACATAAACAAACGAATATAATTGTCTATTTAATTATGAATTGTCTTTTTGCTGAATTCTAGTAGACTCCTTGCAATTTTACTCATGGCACGCGCCAAAGTTGCCGCGATATTAGCAGTCACACACCCCTTACAGTCAATAAATCATTCATTCGTTTACAGGTATACAAGGTCGAATAGTTCTGTTCTAGGAGGTGATGGTAATAACGGCAAGGTCACTGCATTCACAACAATAATACAGTGAACGTTTACATAAATATTACACAGTACACACCCTCTGTTATAGTCAAGAATCTAAAACAAAATAAAGTTCGGCTCGATTTTTTTGTGAGAGCGCATTTGTGGTACATTATAATTTTACACTCGGTATATTTCCTCGACCGAAAAATTGTAATTGTAATTGTATATTTAAAAAATTGGCTACATAAAAGTTATTCTTAAAATAATATTACAATAAGAATTTTTTATACATGAAAAATGAAAGAAATATAAAATTCTGCCTACTGCAACCCCCACCCCCGCCGCGGTGGCCAAACCGTTCGAACTACCGATCGTGCGTAGTGTAGTAGTAATAAAATGCACTAACTTTGTTTACAATAACACGCAAAATGACGTTAATTGTTTGCTCAGTTGTCTGACCCAGTCTCTTATGTAGTGTGGTTAAATAGTGCATTATTTAAATTGTGAAGTAATTCATAATAATGCAAGTTATATTGCAACCTGCAAGTAACTTGGATCTAGGCGATGTAGGCCTATATATGTAATCGAAATCGTGTGAGAAGTCCCCATACCCAAAACAAATAAGTATTCGTATTTTATTTTATTGCATTATCAGTAAATATCCTTTGTGATAAACCTAGCGCAGTTGTTTACTTCCACCGCATCTTGGATGGCAATATGCACAGTGCACTGCATCTTATAGATACAAATATTTGAGGTAGGCCTATAAAAGCATGACATCAAGTTTCTACAAAACTACACTATAGGTACAGGAGTGGTACAGGAGCGATCGGTTGTTCTAAGAAAAGAGCTCAGGAAATGGCACGAAATTTGGAGTTGACTGAAGACACCATATCGAGACGGCATGCCAACGCAACCCTCAATGCATCTACGTTTGCCCAGTCATTAACATGACGCTGGCGACTGGCTAGCCAACACTGATCAACGGGTACAATGTTTCATAATAAAAATTTGTAACATTACTGAGAAATTGAGCACGCCTATTTGTGTATTTTTTTCCCAACCTCCCTCACTAGCCTAACCGACATCATTCCGACATATTACACCCTCCAGCAGCCCCCCTCCCCAACAAAGGCATCAACCTACCACCTAACCTAACCAACAAAAATCCCCCCCTCAAGCACCACCCATATCAAACAACATGCAAAAACCATCAGATTCAAGTGAGTTTTAAACTACAAAAAACACAAAAAAATTGAAAATCAAACACCAATTGGCGATGCTCAGTGTCACAGTAAAATTACCTAAAAATGTATCATGTATACGTACTTTCTTCTCCAAGTTGGCGTCTGTAATATTCGATGCATAGTCCCACTCTGCGTGCGACGCCAACGTCGCCTTCTTGGCGGCCTCGATGTTCAACTGTTGAAGGTAGTTCTTACCCCTCTGCTCTTCCGTCTCACCCTGACGAGAGTCGAGCGCTGGGTCAACCGCGCTAGTCACATACACTGCTGCCACCATCACCACCAGAACAATAAGCGACCTCATCTTCAGCTGGAACACAAGATTCTATGGTGATATCGACCCCAGACCAGTGGACCAATTAGGAAAGAGAAAATGTTCTCAAGTCCACCAACACAAAAGTAAAATTTTGATTTAGATTTCCCACCCTCCTCCCACTCCACCAATGAGTAATTTACTTTTTTTGAGTATTTTTGTGTTGTACGAGTATTGAGAGCTTAGACGTCACAGTATTGTATTGTATTTAATTATCTTCCAGTTGACGTATCAAGTGTAGAATGTATTCAAATCGCTAGCTTAAAATTAGTAATTAAAAATAAGTAGATGAGAATAATTATTAAACCAGCACATTTAGCGCAGTGGTTAGCACGCTCGCTTCTTGTGATCTGGTAGGCGACGGGAACTTCGGACCCAGTTCGATCCCCGCCGCCGACCATCTTCACGGGGGTTTTTCGTGGTTTCCCTCTGTAGTCTAGGCTAATGCCGGGATGGCTCCCACAATAAGTCGGCCACGACCGCTTCCTTCCCACTATCCTTCCCATTAACCAGGAAACCTTCATCTCATCATCCCATCACCCCATTAATCATCCATCCGACGCCAATAGACCTTCGCTGTCATTACAGTGCGTCGTTAAACCCAATATAAAAAAAAAAAAAAAAAAATTAATGAGTTTTCAGTTCACAAAACACTGTATTGGTAATTTCTAACAAATTTTCCCTCTTATACAGGCCCACCATCATCTTGATTTTTATTCACAAGCACATTGGCAAAAATATTTTCAAAATGCTGTCTATAATGTGTTTCATACGCAATCATAGTCCAGATCAGCGTAATTTTGATCACCAATTTGATAAGGTAATTTAACCGAATGATTACAGACTGCCAAAACTATAACCACTTGATTTTCCTGGCGATATTATCAATTAGATACTTTCATCGATGTTTTCGAAATCGATTGAAAATTACAAATTTCGATGTGTTTCGATTAGTAGGGCCTGATTCGTTATTGAAATTTCAGTAGGCCTATCGTTTGAAAATATATACATATATAGGCCTATATATATATATATATAAATTAAATTGAATACGATATTTTCTCTCTCTCTCTCTCTCTATATATATATATATATATATATATATATATATATATATATATATATATATATATATATATATATATATATATATATTATGTATACTTCCAAGGGTGATTGTCCGGTCAAAGCCGTTTTCTTCCTCGTTTGACCTCGCATGCACAGGCCCACCGGTTGAGCTCAGAAGCTTGTTATCAGTATCAGGTTTTCAGGTTCGCAAATGCTGATTTATTTTTGGATTAGGTCCAGACGGGAAGGTGAGCTGCTGGGATGCTGTGCTTCCAGCGATTTACAATGTTATTTAACATTCACGTTCATCCGTTCAACGACCTGATATTAGAGTATAGTAATATTATAAATACTTTTGATAGCTATAAAACGTAGTTTTAATGATATTGTTTTGTGTTTTGTCATGTTTAATTTAATTGCTATGTCCGAAGACATATTTATGAGCAGAATGTTGAAACAGAAATATCAATAATATTTTGAGGTGGTTAATGAATTCAACAGTAACAGAATTTCCCAATTGTATTTTCAATTTCGTGATAGTGAAACCTTCATTATTTGTTTTCTAAGTAACATTAATATAAAGTGGTATTATTTGCCATAATTGTGGCATTTAGAATGAGATGGCTTTGATTATAGAACAGAATTGTATAAGTTAAGCATTTCGCTACTTTACATTGTACATGAATGATACATTGAATGAGTATACATCTCAATATATCCAATTACAAGATTCGATAATTTGAAAATTACTTTAATCTATGTTACGAAGTACTAATATTTAGTTGCCTCACCTCATAAGATTTGGGAGTTAGGTGACTGGCCCAACCGAGTCCCATATTTAGTCCTACTCCATATGCTTATTTTACTTTTTCATCCCCTGTCCAATCCGTTAGGTTCTATACTATTAATAAGAATAAGAGTTTGTATACCATTTTAAAATATCTGCACTATACAACCGTATTGAGGTACAGGCCTTCGAGAACTAGGTTGCAACTATTTTCTAAAAGAGATATTATTTTCCATGAACCTACGTTCAAGCAATATGATGCTAGAAATTAATTGAACTTGAATCAAAAGGCTTGCCGGCTGCCAGACTAGAACGACTCCTGATGGTTGAACGTTTTAATCGAAACATTCGTAACCCAATGATCTGAGAGTCACCATGTTGTTTCAAGGAAGCAATTTTCCGCAAAGTCAGATACCATCTATATTCAGTCCTCTCAATCTATATGCTTCACTATCGCTCTCTCTCTCTCTCTCTCTCTCTCTCTCTCTCTCTCTCTCTCTCTCTCTCTCTCTATATATATATATATATATATATATATATATATATATATATATATATATATATAGAGAGAGAGAGAGAGAGAGAGAGAGAGAGAGAGAGAGAGAGAGAGAGAGAGAGAGAGAGAGAGAGAGAAAATATCGTATTCAATTTAATTTTGAATCATTGTTATATTTTATGACATTGCTATAATGATATATCAACAAGCTATAAGCTACTATTTGTATTTAATACAACAATATGCTTTTCAATTGTTAATAGACTATTTTTGGCTTCGAAACAGTGCATGACCAGTGTATAGGCATACTTCATAACATCACAAATTGAACCATTTTTGAAAATAATAACATTATTTCTACGTTTCGTGTTTTGAATAAATCGATAGAGATATCCCAGTGGACGTCAAATCGTCGAAATGAATTTACTATTAAATTAAGTTAATAATTGCATACATTGAATATATCGGCTTACCATAGTATGTTTATGTATATACATTTTAATATGTTTTAATAGCCTGTTATCAAAACCATAAATGCAAATCAACAATTAATCATTCTCACAATATCGAAATCAAATAAAAGTTATCGAAATTATATATTTCAAATATTATGTTCTACATACAAATGATTTAAAAAAATTGTTATGTGAAGTTTCAAATAGCATATCTTATTCGAAAATGAATGAGTGTCTGTTTTTTATAACATAATTTAAATTCCAAATAATTTCATGATAACAGTAATATGTAGGCCTATATAAGGCTATATACCTACATTGAAGGTAACGTTTTGTAGATTATTTGTATTACTCATTTATTTATTCTATAGGCCTATTTTGCTTCATTTTTACCGTTAATCTCAAATATCTGTACATCCTCAGTATAAACTTCGTACAATTCTATTTATATGAAAGAAAGTTTGAAATGAGTCGTACGAAAATAAAGATTTGATATTAATATAATTGAAATTACAGATACTATTCATTGACTTCTCTCAGAGATATATATTCATTTCCAAATGATGACTACAATTACAGACTTTAAGAAAAACTTGACTAATTCTCATCTCGTTTCTCATTCATGATAATATGATATACAATTATATCAATACTTTTTATATTGACTCAGAAACTTCAATATATAATGAAATGATCATTTTGGACCACATAGAACATTTGAAATCAACATACAAATTCATTTTAGAATTAGAAAGCATGAATAAGTATCAAAACATTGTTATATGCCTATGTGAATGTTTGATTACTTTTTTGGAAATTGAATTTTTAATAAATCTTCGGCAATTTATGAATAATATTGTTGGTATTCAAATATCAAAAATGAATAATTTTGGATTCTTCCGATCTCTATCAATATGGTCAACAATAGATACTTACAAGCTAATGAAGAGAAAAAAGTTATCGAAAAGTACCGGTGTTATTTACAACTCATAAGATCTACAATTATTGTATTAATCATCTCCATTTTTACAAACGTCCTTAAATGATCTGTTATATATATATACGGTAATTCAAATTGTTATTTCATTTAAATGGTTTCATAATAATCATTTTATAATTGAATAATTTAATAACAGTGATAACGTATAGAATAGTTTATATAGTCAATGAAGAGTGCCTATGTATCACTACATAATAATATTAAATTTTTCTTATAAAATTTCCAATTTTGTTTTATAATATTACAAAATTTCTATTGAATGGAAAAAAATACAAACATGTACATCAATATTAAATTGTGAGGAAAAAGTTCATCATTTATCGCGAACAAAGAAGAAGGAATATAAGAATAAGGAGTTAGCCTGATGTTACTCACCTGATGTACGGACGCCAAGCAACTGGTCGTCTGGCTAATAGCTCGTAGCTGCTTTTCGTTGGTAGCGAACTAGGTGTCTGTATGGGGAGGAGGTAGTACTGGAGAAGACCAACCTTAGCCAACGAATGATGACAGTTGAGGTCACTCAGGATAGAATGGACCGGTTTCATTTTCTTCTCGTCGTTCGAATAGAAAAAATAATATTATAGAACCAATGAACGGAGCGTCGACCCCTGCGCGTTCAAATATTAGTTACTAACCAATGTTGAACTTTTGTTCTTTGTTTTGTTGAAAATATCTCATTTTTATCTCGTTTCTTTGAGACCTGTGCGAAAGGTAAAGAAGTAGACAGGCAGCTCTGTCTTGTTACAGGTTCAGGTTTAGTAAAGGATAGTCATGGCATTATCAGAGACCTCGTTGACGATTAGCGGCGTAACAAGGGGTGAAAACGGAAAACTGAAAGTTGTGATTCGATTTTTTCTCAATTATATTTTCTATATTTCACTTCATTTCACTCTTCATAAATTTAAATAAAGATCAAATACTGTATTAGGATTATTTCTATAGATGGCTATTTGAGAAAGTAGAAATATATTATACGTCTCGACCATGTTCAATATTATTTATTGTAGTTACTAGAGCAGTGTATATCCAACTGAGCTAAACTTCTATTTCTTGAGCAAACTGTACAGAAGTAAAATTGAGGGGTTTGGCTCCTCCCCTTCACAAATTGTTACCACCCATTAAATGTTCTATAGGCTCTAGTGATGGTTAAGGTTAGGTGGGTAAGGTTTGTGTCGAATGAAATTCTTGAAGGGGAGTAGTCAAACCTCCTACTTCAACTTCTGTAGGTGCCCACTCAAGAAGCAAAAGGTTGGGTCGGTTGGTTTTTATTACAGTTGGTTTTTTGTAGAATTGATTATTAGGACAGTTTATTTTTAGTACAGTTGGTACCTTCTCGTTGCTCCCTACCACGTGTTCACTCTCTATCACTTTGCAATTAGGCAACGCTATAACTAAACAAGGGGGTTTGGATTCTAGCGTATTGTCCCTCATGACATGACGGCATCGACCGACCGTTTCCACTATACAGGCGCGGACTGGCTCCAAAAGGCCCGGGGTGCTGCTTGTAAAGTAGGCCCATAAAAGTTAGTGCCAGGCGCACGCAACGCCCGCCGGAAGCATCCTCGCTGATCGAAATGTTTTTTCCTGGTTTTTTAGTAGCTTTTCACACATATCTTGACAAAAATTAATATTCATGTTGTATACAACTGTTTGCGATGGATTATTATTTGGGTATGGATACGTTTAGTCAGTGATAATCAATCGAAATAGTAAATGATTAATAGCATATACATTTCAACTACAATGGTTACAAACATAAAAAGTATTAAATTAAGAGTTTTCTTGACATTAACGATGAACTCTGTCCCAGCTTGTCGATGATTGTGTATTATGATTGTGTAATAAATATTTATATAGATATTGTCTATATAATTATATCATATGTTCGATAGGGGCCCGGAACGGTCAAAAGGCCCGTTTACGTAGTTTTAAACGAATCGGAAGAAATGTACTAGGCCTAGTGAAGTAAAAATTTAGATTTAAAAAATATTTCCAACATTTTTTGGATGAGCGGAGCGAGGACTCAATTAGGCCTCACTTGAAAAAAACTATTTTGTTGTTCTCCACACTTCACAGGTCAAACGAAAGCCCACATTTTGATTAAAAATATCTACCTCAGATTCTTTTTCATATTTTTTTTACATTTCTTTGATAGAAGTTTATCCCCAACTATCATAGAATAAGGATCCATGTGACCTGCAGCCGGAATACTCCTTTAAACCCTCTTCAAATTCCTTCTTTATGCATCTTTTATGCATGCTTCATTTATGCACCTAACTCATCATCTCATTCGATACTGCATAGTTCTGAGGCACGGATCGAATAGCCCCAGAGGAATGTGTGTAAAAAGTATTTTATTAGAAATTAGAATGTATTCAAAGTTTTACGTGATATATTATTTGAGAACAAGAATGATATAGGCTCACATTATTCTTCACATAGATCGGAGAGGTCGTTTTGAATTAAAAAATTATAAAGTAATATTTGTTACATCTTTGAGCTATATACTAGGCGATCTCAGCATGAGTTGTAAGATGAGCGAGTTATTCTATTTATAAAGTGAAGTGTAATTGAAAACTCTACTCACCTTGACTCGTATCAAATATACTCAATAACTCATAATTTTTTATATTGAGTTAAACGACGCACTGTAATGATAGCGAAGATCTGTTGGCGTCGGATAGGTGATTGATGAGATGAAGGTATATCTGCATTGCCGGTCTCTCAATGACTCCTTGACATTTCAACTTTCTAGTCCATATAAAGCCGTGAATCTCAGCAACATGGTTCTGCTATTATTTCTATCTATTTGATATCTATTTTTCTACTAAAGTATTTGATTTTAATTGGCTGGTTCGATTTGAATGAACGTTTGTGAGAATGTGCAGGCCTATCTCACATTTTGTGAAAAATTGAACTTTCCGGACCCCTTTTTCTGAGATAAATGAGATGTGAGAAAAATCAGTGAGAAAACTATCTCATATAATAATGACACATTTCATCTCATATTTTATGTGAGATACTCGTTTTCTCACTCATTTTTATTTAAATAGAAATGAGTAAATAAAAGTGAGTGAGAAAACGAGTATCTCACATAAAATATGAGATGAAATATGTCTTTATTATATGAGATAGTTTACTCACTGATTTTTCTCACATCTCATTTATCTGAGGAATAGGGGTCCTGGAGAGATATTATATTTCAAATTGTCTCGACCGGGTCAAACTTTGATGATGGTTTCTCTTCAAAACTTTACTGTTCCAAGTTGAATAAGTCCGCGTATCCAGAAAACGTTTCATGTTGATCAGCCAAACTTTGCAGTGCGTAAAAACAAACAAACAGAAAGTAATAAATACATAAATAAATAAAAAGAAACACACAGACAAAAATAAGAGTGGGATCGAAGTCTTCGTTTTTTTTTCAAAACGGCCAGAAGGATCTCAGTAAAAATTCGATGTAATGTGTATCATATTTGTACTTACGTCCAGTATAAATTGTAACCTTTTTGAAGAGATTTTTTTCAAAAGCTTCCCGCCCAGCTTGAATCTTATGAGGTTTTTCGAAAATTTGTGATGGTGTTTCTCAAAAAGTGTTACAACCGATTTGACCCAAAAACTAGCAGGGTCTACAGTTTCTCAATTTTGATAAATAACTATAGGTCTACGTATCCAGAAAATTTTTCAATGTTGGTCAGTCAAATCGTGCGACCTTATGTGTACTGCGTTGCTCCATAAGAGTGGGATGGAAGTCAATTTCGCTCAACCAATAACAGTAATTTCAGGGACGGATCTTCTGGCTCGTTCTGTTACCCTAACAGATTATTTGAACCTTCTCGATTTGCTGAACTTCTATAATCTAATATGGTAGGGATCCGAAACCGACCCCTATAAATGAAAAATTTTCTATGAAAAAGTGAATTATTAATTTAGGGTTGCCGTTCAATTTCGATATTGTCGATCGATTCGACATTTTAGGACTTCGATTCAATATCCAATTGGAATAATCGATATTCGAGTCATTCGATATCGAAATTATGATCGATATCGAATTAAAAAATCGGTAATAGCATGAAATAAGTTATAAGTCAAATATCCCAAGTGACAAAAAAGTGAAACAGAGAATACCCAGCCAAATGTGAATAAAATAAATATTGTAATCTCGCGTACGGTTTCTCGTTGCTAACAGTCAAGTCGCCGTATGGTTGTCATCTACGTGCAGTCGTTACTGAATATATTATGTGTATGTAGGGGAATGTGTTCTTTAGTTTCTCATTATTACCATTTACCTGTGTAAGATATTATAAGATAACTACCAGATAGTTAATAACTTCAATAAGTTTCGATTTTATATGCAATCTTAATATCGACCTGCAGCCCCAATTTTTATGAACATTGTACACATAATGAGCAAACATCTTGAACAAACGTCATTGAACAATTTGAGAAGTAGTTGACATTTTCCTGCCGTGAATTCCATACCAAATTCTATCAAATTTCAATCACTCGTAACGTTTTTCTCGAGAGATTTCTTTTATAATGTATCGGTTTCTTCTTTCTCTAGTACTTATTTTCTTTATAATTTCACATTTGATCATTTTAGTACATTCAAAACCATCAATCATTCTGTGCTGCGCTCTGGCGTATTGATAGTAACTTACTGCGAGCTGGTTATACTTTTCGCCGCTAGGTACCGAAATCTTCAAATGGAAAAGTGGGCGGGACTTAAAACTACTGTACTACTTGTGCTCGTTGGAAAACATTCAGTGATGACTTCTTGTAGTGTTGTTTCAAAATATAACATCTGCTTATAATAAACGTGTTTAAGTTTGTATACGAAGGTTTACAGGAATAAACGAACCATGAGAACAATATTTAAACTACGTTTTAGTGCTAAAACCTGTTAATTAGGAACATGTGGTTCATGAAAATTGAAATTTGGTTATGCCACGCCATATTGAGTGAAGTGTGGGAGGGTGTTGTATACATGGTGACAGTGTAAACAAATACTGATTTATTTGTTATTTAATATATCAGTATTTTTTAGTGATGTGATAATTAGAAGTATTATGAACAATGAATACAAGACCACATTTACAACCATACCTGAACAATTCTCTGGCCATTAGGCAGGAAATCCAGCGATTCGAAAGTGTTCATCCTTCGATTTATGCTATCTATGATTTAATTGAATTAGTACCTGATGCTTTGGTTGCTCAACAAATACGGGATCATGTTGTCTGCATTGAAGGTAAGGAGCTCAATTTCAGTAGTGCTTAGCAGATATTTTTTTCGGGGAAGCAAGGGACAGCTCGCAGCGAATGGTAGTCGACATTTCGTCGGAAACTTTTCTTCGTTGATTGTAATAGTAGGCCCCACTCATAGCTGTAGATGAAGTAGGACTATATATTTTAGAAAAACATCCAGATGACCTACCATCAAAGAACCTATATCAATCTATATGCTGCAGTCTTGAAAAATAAATGTTTGTATTCCATACATCTTTATAGCTCCGCAATCAATGAAGTATTCATATTAGTACCTGGAGTTAACAGGTTGGTGTGACCTGGATACTTCTCGGTTTGTGCTATATAATTGAGTTCATTTCAAGTGAATAGGCCAACCATATTGGATATTTTGTTTTCTAACAATCGGTGCCCAATATTGGCTATGGTACCTGAATCACCGAGTTGTTTTGTTTGAAAACACGTCATCAAAAGTACCTCGCTTACTAGTTTTGGCCACGCTTACACTCTGTTCTGTTATTATTTAACATGAGATGCTCCCGGCGCAATGTAACCACGGTGCTAGAGCGGCGTAAATCCCTATATTCATTCATTCAACATCAGGCCCACCATTGGAACTTTGAGGAAATTGATATTAAGATGAATCCCAAGTAAGTCGCTGCTCAATATTTGTCTTGTCGTACCTATAAATGTGTTGAATATTCTACTTGATCTGTGTGCCAGTTTAGCTCAGTTTGTAGATCTATGGGCTTTTATACCTAGATGGTCCTGGTTCAAGTCTCAGGGTTAGCATATTCATATGATTGATAATTACGTTCTAAGACCTATTTAGAAAAATATGCGTATGTGTACCGGACCGATTATGTAAAAGACATTTTCAAGTCTAGCAAATATTTTCAATTCATCGTGTACGGTACCGGTACCCGGTTATGTAGAGTTGAATAGATTAGGCCTACCGTATATTATCTATTTTAGAATAATTAAAGATGGGTATGACAGTACTATGACGGACCACCAGTAGCCTATTTTACACACATTTCAATGCAAAATTTGGGCTGGACCATCGGTAGGCAGGTACCAGTAACGGTATAAATTATTATTGCAACTAGTAAAGCGGCAGCTCGACAGGAGCCAAGTCCCATTTGCAGTCAGCTACTCTGTTTACACGAATTACTACCATATATTACAAAGCACTACCTAATCGGGGGTTTGAACTTATTGTATCTCCAAAAGTAAGAGACTTAGCCTACAATCGTCAGGTCTGTTTTAAGTTGCTCACCAAGCTATATGCCTATTCTAGGCCTATTTACCATTGTATATTGACATTCTCTTGACATTCATATTGACAGGCCTATTGACATTCTATGTAAAAAGTGATATTGATTAATCAAATCTTTCATGATAGGCCTAATCGATTATTTCAAGTTTAAAAACAATTGAAAATCAATTTCTGATTGATTGGAGAAATAATTTAAATAAAAATGAAACATTTATACTGTAAACGAATAAATAATATTCTCTATAAATATGTTTAAACAATTACTGTAGGTCTTTGTGATGAAAAATAAGGTAGATGGCTGCCTGTACGGGTCACGCTGCACCATGATACAGGTGCCCGGTTCGATTCCCGTCTTTTTAGACAGATTTTTCGTGTTGTTAAGTGAAAATGAATATAGTCAATATTTGGGACATCCTTTTCTAATGTCCATCCCAAAAAACATAGAATAATTTTTCATCTTTTCTTCCATTCTATTAACTTTAGCCTGAATTGGGAAACAATGATTTTTTTGTCAAGTTTTTGATGTTTGGTAAAAAAAATCTCATCTTTCCATCGACTCATTCATCCATCATTCACCGACTTGAAGAGGCTAGATCTTAGGTAGGCTTACAGTGTGTAAATATACCATGCAGCCACCAGAATAAAAATATGTGGCATGATTATTGTTGGCTTAACGACCCCACCAACAGCCAGGTGTTTTGGGGGTACTACGAATGAGCAGTAATGATGATGACTGAGTGAACGTTTACAAAACTCGTGCCTTATGTGAGACTCGAACCCACGCCCTACGGTTACTTTGGGTTCTGAAGCGGTGGGTTAGTTGATAACGTGACTGAGCTACGGTTGGTGGCTTCTCAATGAGAATCTAGTTTCAAATTGTCTAATTCCATTTATACAGTCTCTTATCAATTAACCGTTATTGCCACGCTGGTTATGATCCTGTCTAATTAAATGAGGGTAGGCCATTTACTTTAGCTTTATCATAAACATCTATGCCTGCGAATGCGCTCGCTTCATGTGATCTGGGAGGTGAGGGGCAGGTTTTCGGTTGTTTATGAGCCTATTTAATTTTCGAAAGAGATATTGTTCACCGTAAAAGAGAGTGAATGATCAATAGTTAGTCAATGGTAGGCTTATCACTATTCATTTATTTATAATATGAGAACAATTTTTCTCACCATGTCACAGATAACAATTTTCCTTTTTGGTGATGTTTTATAAAAAACCTAGCCTTACCGTACCTAGCTTTACCCTAAAAAATGAGATAACCTAAAATAAACTACATGGATGGTGAATGAACTTTGATTGTGGAATTTACGTTGTCCGGCGTGGATCTTTCATCGGGATATAAGGGGCGTCCTCGACTAGATATTCTGAAACATCCGTGAATGTAAGAAGAAAACGGCGCGAAACACCCGTGCGCTAGTGGTGTAGGGTAGAGGGGACGATCGCTCGGAACCTTTTTCTTGCATTGACTGTGCCTTGGCAACACTTTTGGATGTAAAAGACGAATCAACCTAACCTAAAGTAGAATAAGAATAATTAGTGGGCCGTATCTATTGATATAGACTTATTACGCTTCCTCCCCTTGCTTGAGCTTGACTAAATTATGTGGAACCGAACATCACAATGAATTTCGCTAAAAGCTTCCTGCCTTTTTAGCACCGTATAGGCCTATATGCCATCATCCGACCGTTTTCATCTACCGGTATCTTGATTTATTAAGATCCAATCGATATAATTTATAAATGTAGCACTGAATTGCTAAAACCTGTAGTGACTACTTTTTAGCGTGAAAATAGGTTATACTTACATTTCCTTCCTTAATCGTATCAATTGATTTTTTAATGGTTTTCAACTCGGGCCAACTGAAACGCAACATGACGGTGGGACATTATGCTGGGTGCAAAACTTCCTCAAGGGTAGGCCTATAGGTATGTGTGACGTTGCATTCTTGTTGCAAGGTAAATCACCAAACTTATTTCGATTCATGAAATTCAAACGGCTGAAATGCAAGCATAAAGCATATTGTGTGCTTCGTTTAATTTTGTTGCTGCTTAATGTGATGAACTAGTTGAAAGGACGTTTATAAAAACCTATGTCTAATGCCGGACTCGAATACTCGCCCGACCCGACTTTAGTTTCTACCGTAGTGAGCGATAGTTGACTGAGTCACGGGGGCGGCTCGTTTCAGTTATTTGTTTGATTGCAATGTGAGGTATTATTAGAATTTCGACCATTTTCAAGATCTGTATCAATAATAATATGGAACAATATTTTAAAAGTACTCGACAGCACAGTGAACTCAAAGCCGTGGACATTTTCATAAGATTTTTTTTGTCATGTACCGGTATTGTGTTGTTGCGAATTATTTTTTCCAACATAATTAGCTAACAATGTTCATTCAAGACATCATAATTTATTTTTCAATGTAGTAATTGAATAAAATGGATCCAATTAATCATTGCTAGATCCTGGAAAAGTAGGAAGAGCTCACCGAAACACTGACCATAAATAAAATCTCTGGTACCGTTACGTACTTACACTTTATGTGTTGATTACAACATTCGAGTAGTTCAAGAGCAATTCTCATTTTCTAAACAAATTCGGTTCTTCTGCCCAGTTGCATGCAACATCGCGATACTTTCTGACGTCACTCCAATGATCGGAACACCTGGTAGACGTCATACGAGTGATCGAAACACCCGTAGGGGTGCCGTAGAGTGCGCTGATCTTGACCTACGAGGTATTCATCAAGTACTTGATAATAATATAGACTATTTTAAACGAGCGTCCGCTAGGCGTGTAAGCTTTCAAGTCGTCAACTATCACGGTCGTATAGTTTCAATATCAAAATGATTCTTCTTTCGTTTCGTTACTGAATAGAAAATCACAACTTTACCATCTTAGGTTTCTGTCAATACAGAATGTATGTAAAATATAAACGCAGATACCCTATATCGACCGCTACTGAACTCGGACGTCATTAACCACATTAACAATTGATTTTGTTTCGAACGCCTGCCCGCTCTTGAGCTCTCTCTTTGACGAGCGATAGCGAAGTCTTCCATGCTACTCTCACGAAGCTTTGCCTGTACGTACTGCACAGGTCACCTCGGAACTTTTTCTAGACACGGTGTCTTATCCAGCCTAGAACTGTCTAGTTTTGGGGCCTAATCGAATCGCATTGGGCGTACTGAAACACGGCCGTAAACCCGCTTAAATTCATCTCCTCACCCTCTCGTTTTTTATGTGTGAGAAAACTTAAAATATGAACTACAAAACTATGGGTGGATTGCAAGAACGAAGTTTAAACCCCGGCCTACTTTAGACGCCGTCTAAGTACAAAATAGCATTGCGGCGGCAATGCTTTTTTGTACTTAGACGGCGTCTAAAGTAGACCGGGGTTAAACTTCGTTCTTGCAATCCACCCTATGAGATTGGAGCAAAGCACAGCTGTCAAACTAAATGTATAAAAGCAATTTTAAGCGGGCCTTACATGACGCGGATTGTGTGCGGATCCGCAACCGCAGCGGACGCGGATCGGCCATATTGTAATATTAGCCAATCAGATTGGCTAATATTACAATATGGCCGATCCGCGTCCGCTCGCGGTTGCGGATCCGCACACAATCCGCGTCATGTAAGGCCCGCTTTACATGCACGGCCTTGTAGTTCCTGAACTATATTTCAGCGATTTGGCCAACATTAGGGAGGCAGATAGGCCCTACATACATCTCAAACACGGTCTTCTATGTTTACATAATTATTATTGGTTACTTATAAATTGCCGTGTAATTGCATTAACCAATGACACAACAAACATTCTCACTGATCAATTCCAACTGGTGGACATTGTTGTCAGCCTCTCAACAATGGGTGACGTCACATGACAGAAGCCTATACCATATTATATATTGGGGTTCAACGACGCACTATTATGATAGCGCAGATCTAATGGCGTCGGATGGATGATTAATGAGATGATGGAATGAAGGTTCTTGGATAATGGGAAGAATAGTGGAAAGGAAGCGGTCGTGGCCGACTTATTGTGGGTACCATCCCGGCATTAGCCTAGATTACAGAGGGGAACAATGAAAAACCCCTGTAAAGATGGTCGGCGGCGGGGATCGAAGTGGGTTCGAAATTCCCCTCGCCTCCCGGATCACATGAAGCGAGCGCGTTAACCACTGCGCTGCATGTGCCGGTGAAGCCTATACTATCTTAAAAATGAGATCTCCTCCCCGCATTTCAATCTTTTTGACATTGTACTTTGTGGACTGCAAATCATTGCCCTTTGAATCGGTCAATTCAAACGGAGATTGAATCTCGCTGATTGCAAACCGTCTTGTGTGCACACCATCGTGTGTTTGTCGCTCTAGCCATTGATCCACCCTGTATGCGATTACCGTTTCTGTTCTCCATAGAGAGAAAACTGAATCAATCTACTATGATAATGAAATAATGTCACCCGTTCTAGCCGATAATGTTTTCAAAGCGAAACAGCTTGCCAATGGTGTTCTTCCGGCTGCTGTCTGCCTTAGCAATTAGCTTACAAGTGTTAGTTAGCATGATTATCAGTCATTAACATCCCACTTATAATGCATGGTAATGGCAGACTATTATTATTCTTAAGAGTGCATGGGAGTCGATTTGGAGAAATATCAGTTATTTGGTGATAATTGTCGAACGTTATGGTATCTCAAAATTATCTTACGGTGGAAACCCAGGTATTTTTTATACCTTTAAGATGATGTAAGTTGGTGCATGGGCGAAGTGAGACTCAATTTTATCACAATTTTATTTCGCGCCCCACAGGTCAACGAAGATGAAATCGGATGAAACTTGGCTCACACATGAATCATCATCCAACTCGATGCTGTACAATTTTGAGGTGCAATCGACCAAACCACTTTGGTGAAAAATAATTTCGAAATTGCAAAAAAACCCTTAAGAATGAAAATATGGAAAACATATTTTTTCCGTATAAATTCAAATTTGTACGGAATTTGAAAACACAAATAATATACTTTATTCCAAACTTTTCCATAAATCGTGTACGCTGTTTTAAAGATGATAATTATCATTTTTTTTACATCAGTTTCAACTGGCCTATAACGCTTTCAAGAATTCAACTTTTTTCGAATTAAGAAATGTTATTCAACAGATTGAACCAATAAGTCGGGAAACGATGGAAATTATCAATAGGTAGACATGAAACATAAATCTGGTAGCAGTGAATTGCAATGTGCGCACACCTTCACAATTTTTGTCCAATACATTTTATATACTATATCTCGCTCATCTTCCAACGTATTTGCTGCCCTTTCCTATAGTAACTATTTTTCGAACTTATACAGCTAGAAAAAAAATAGCTGTATACCCGTCACTTGCGGAACAATTTTTGCTTTTACCATCTCGAATATATTCAAAATATCTGTGTTTCCCCAATATTCAAATTTGAGATCTCGTACCGTTCGAAAGTTATCACAAAAAAAATGATATTTCGCTAAATCGACTCCCGGCGTGAACCATGTGTAACTACTGTGTAACATTGAGATCGGAGCAATGGTCTAATTGCTCGCTTATACTGTGGTGTGCTTGTTAGACGAATAATATTAGAAGAACAAGACAAATAACTCGTGTTAGTCAGGGATTAGAATAGTAGAATTGAGTAGCCTATTAAGGCCTAATTGTCATCTCAATGTGTTGGATTTCGTGTTTTTCGTGTTGTTGAACTTGCATAATTGTGTATGAATCAACTTTTACTTAGGCGAGTAGGCCTACACTTGCGGTCATGTAAAGTGGTCGATCAAGACACATTAAAATGCATCCTGGAGAAAATTTATTGACGCTCGCACTGAAACTAACTGACAATGTGCATACTCATCACGCGTATAGGCTACTGTATTCCATAATGCATGAATCAATAATGCGTATAATCCGCGTAATTTCATTCAAATTTGAATTAAAATTGCGGAGAAGTTCATTTTATGTGGCCACAAGTGTGGCTCAGGTGTATAAATTGTTTAGTGGTTGGCTAATGTGGTGGCTGAATTAAGCTAAATCAACTCCTGTGCACTCTTATGAAGATGGGAGATGTGTAATATCTATAAAAACAAACAGAGGGCACCCGATTTGGACGGAATCGCTTTCTCCAATCCGATTTGATTTATTTGAAGAGTTTTATTTATGACAAATGCATTTTTTAAATTGTCCATTCAAACGCCGAAGAAGTTGTATTTCAACGATAAACAAGTTTAAAACCTGTTGCGCGTGTGCTATTGCATCTCTCACGTGCAAACACTATTTATGAATAGTAAAACAATTGTACATTTTTCCACAATACGATAAGAGCGCACGTTTAATTGTTATGGCTGCCAACAGGTGTTCGAATGCTCTACCGTAACACACGGTCTGTTGACGTATCAAATGTCAAACGCAGTGTGTGCGAGAACGTATCGGGAGCACGCGTCCAACCATAGACTAAAGATATTCAAAGACCGAGGGGTTAACGACTAAAACAATCAGGGGTACACATTGGAAAAAAAAATCACGGAAAATCAAATGGAAAAATGAAGAAAATCATGAAAACTCAAGAAAAATGTTTAAAAAAAAGATTACGGAAAAGAAAGAAAAAAAAAATCACGAAAAAATGAAAAAATCTCGAAAAAATAGAAGAACGTTAAAAAAAAAATCAGGTATAGGCCTACACTAAAATGTCACGTTGTTAACCCCTCGACAAAGACAGTTCACACAACGTTAAATTAAATTCTTCGCCACTCTTATCCCCGCTCCTTTGTTTCTATCCACCCCACACCCCTTACCCTGTTGTGCCTTCACTCACCGCAAAGAGTGCTGAAAGTCGTTTCGGCGATTGTGCATCAGTCGACGGTAAGATGGATGCTTGTCTGGTTGCTTGCCAAGTCTTCAACTTGACTGCTGCTGCCGAGCAGTCACCAGCGCCGTTCATCCAGCGGCAAGCATAGGTACTAATTGCAGACATAGGCGAGCGGAATGGAGGCTGTGCGCGGGGATTCATCCGTAAGAGCCAACTGTGTTGGTAGTAATTAAAGGCTATATTTTGTCTATGGTATACACATAGGCGTGAAGAGGACAATTCAACAGGTACGCCGACGGCTCATTACAAATAATTGAAAATAGGTTCTCTAGCGAAGCTATTCAACTAGGTGTTAGGTGTTATCCCGTTGTTATCTCAATATACCTACTTTATTAGTGGAAATATAAACAAACATGTAAGCTAAAAACATAATTATATATACAATTACGTTCAAATACTAAATTACTAACAATTAGGCTTATGAAGAATATAATTGTTCTGCATGATATCCGTGGCTTCACCCTCAACGGAAATAAAGTCAATAGCGTATGTACACAATCATTAGCCGATAGTGGGAAAGGCAGTTAATTTTAGAAATTTTAAGGAACTAAAAGTGATTTTATAGATTTGTAAGAATTACGTTGGTGCAAGAAATGTTATTGTGTGATAATTGTCGAGAGATTATTTGGGATAAGATATTCAGTGTGCCTTTTTTTGATGTGCTTTACGTACGGCCTGGGCCGTGTAAGTACTCTGTGCGCACGCCTATTGGTATGTGTTCCTGCAGTACACCCATCCCAGCATGTATAGAATCGGATGTGACTCATAATGATTCTGTCGACACTGTCTGGCTGGCTGCCTAAGCTCCGTGTCATTGCCGAGCTTTGTTATAGTGTTTGTCATTTCATTCCGATTGTAATCTGTGATTTAATCGAGTTGACTGAATTACATTTGACAATTAGACCTATATCGCGAAGAATGCACGTAACCTATTGTGCTGATTGCTGTGTATGTAGGACCATAGGAATAGGAAATAGGAAATATTTTTCCAACTATCGACTTTTCGATATACTATCGATACTATATACTATCAACTGTCGATATATATATATATATATATATATATATATATATATATATATTTTAATATAATATATGTATTTATTTACTCCGATTCGAATGGAAATATGTTGTAATGTGTATCTGTTATGGGTTTACATTCTGTACAAAATTTGAATATTCTCAAAGGGACTTCATTTCCAAATTCTTCTTCCCGGTTTATTCTTATGGGGTATTCAAAAAGCTCCATAAGGGCGGGTATGACGTATTCACTATCGTCCCAACAGTAATTGTGATCATCCTTTGAGTGACTCGTAGATCCAAATGCTCATATCTATATAACCTTCATTTATTTCTGACGCGTGTCCACTTTTTCTAGTTCTTTTATTTCCGTGTTTAGTTTCCATATTCAGTTCCAGTTGCGTCCCCTAGGGATGACGGTTCCGAGCGACCGTCTCCCCTATCCCACACCACTAGCGCCCGGGTGTTTTGTGCCGTCGTATTGCGTGCATGCGACTAGGTGGTGTAATGCACCTGATATGCCGTATGTACATGCTGATATATGTATGCTGATATATTATGTAGGCCTACTCGTATTACGTTTATTATTAGACATTACCAAGAATCTTATCGCAGGTTTCGAATATAGTCAGTCGTTTTATATTTCATCACTTGTTTTGACTCACCTAAAACATCCCGTTTCACGAAAAAGTGCATTATTGATGATTTTTCCCTCACTAATTTCACAATTGAAATATATATATATATATATATATACCCGCCCCGGTGACCAAGTCAATTATCGCTAGGGGTAGTAACTGACCGCTGGGCATGGGTTCGAGTCCCGCATAAGGCATGGGTTTTTGTAAACGTCCTTTCATCTATCATCTCTCCATCGTTTCATTATCATCCGCTCACTCGTACCCCCGTATAACCTAGTTGTTGGTCGGGTCGTTAAGCAACATTAAAAAAAAAATATATATATATATATATATATATATATATATATCCATCAAGGCCAAATACTTACTTTTCATTTTGATAATGTAATGAGTATAGGCCAATCATCACGTATCACGAAAAATTGGTCCGAGAGGAGAGCGTCTTGGAGAGCAGTACATTCAAAATTTTCTATTGGATTCAAGTCGGGAAGAGTGGATGGAAGTATAGACTGTGGGTTGACAGCAAATGTAAAATTTTATTGTTACAGTTTTATTATTAGTCAGTACGTTGATAAACAATGCCCGGAAATGATATTCAAGAACACTGGTATACTGAAAGACTTATTGATCAAAAGAAGGGATGTATTATGAGGAGTTTATAGAAATGTGAGATGAAAAAAGAACAATGTTTCTGAAATGCAAGAATATTTGAAGTTTGAAGTTACAAAGATTGCATGAGATTTTTTTTTAAAGTGTGAGAATGAGAATTGTGAGAATGAAATCGCAAAAAATGGGTTATATAGGGACGAGGTTATAGGGATGGTTAGGTATCTATACCCCCAATGACGTCACAAAGGATAGCGAGTAGGCCTATAGCAGGATAGCGTCAGGTTTCCGTGATGGAGACCGCGTTTATAATAATCACCACGACCAAGTTGGATGACCGATTGACTTCACATTTGTTTACATACTGCTAAGCTAATGCATTCAACATGGGAAATGTGGATTCACCAAACACGGACTTTTCCTTGTATACGGAAAATGTAACATGTTGTATGTAGCATGGGGAGTGAAACAAGCCGCGAAAATCCCGCAATGTTGAACGCTTTTTATGGTTACCAGTACCACACTCCAGCTTTGTACTGTCTCTGCATGGCAGGATGTGCAACGAATATCTGAATCTGTACTCCCCCACACCGCCTCCATACCACCTACAAACCATACAACCGGTCAACCTAACCCACCCCCGGTCAGGGTGGAACATGGATAGCGGACAGCGTTTTTCAGTCTTGATTGCCAGTTGTATAGTTGAGTAACATATTCTATGTAATGTTGTATATATTTTCATTTAATCAAACTGTGATTGTATTACTGTGCATTTTACATATTGTATATGAATATAATACATATATATATATATATATATATATATATATATATATATATATATATATATATATATATATATATATATATATATATTTATATATAGGCTATACAGTAGGAATAACATCGTTTTCGAAAAATCAAGCTCGAATAATCGATTGAAATCTTTTCATTTATTCCGTAAACTACCGAAAACCATACACTTTTCTACAGGAAGCTTGTCTTGCAGAAATACATCTCAGGTGTCCTATATGAAAGGTAAATAGGTCGCACGTCAAATGTTGACCTATAAAGGGCACACAATAACCGCATAGGCCTTGATAATATCAGAAGGGTTGATGTTTATATCTTCTGCTCTGCCTTGGCTAGATTTGTCCCAGAGAGGCTAGATATATGTCATTATTTTCGGTAGAATTTATTCCACCACCTGAGGTGTAATTGTGTACATCTATAATAATTTCATTTAATTATCATATTTTTATCATAAATTCATTCATACAGGTATTTAGAAAAATCTGTATCTATAAGCTATGATTTTTTTTAGATGAAAGAAGTATTCAAGTATATTCTGATCAACATTTCAAAAGGTTTAGTTTATCATACCTTGGCCCAATGACTCGTGAAACCAATTTAAAACGTGAGGGGAATGTGCGACACTTGTGAGTAAACATTAACTTATCATGTGTAAATTTACTCACATGTATATAATGTGTGAATGAATGAGTGATTTTAAGTCATAGCGACTGAATGGTTGAGTTGAAACAAAAACAAAAAAATATTTGGTCCTTATATAACCACCAGATCATGTAGGTACATCAACATAAGTTATTAGATCAGTGTGACTGAAGGCTTTAGTTGTAGCAACTCTTTATTTCCAACAACTGAATGGCACGAAAAACTAGCTGCTAAATACTTGAATTATTTAGTCACTCGTTAACCAAGGTTTCAGTTGCTGTTACCGTAAAAAAGTCGATACATTCTTCGGTTGTTACAATACATAATTTAGTCGCTACATCGATTAAATTCTTCAGTTGTAAGTTGTAACAACCAAAATATCTGCTAGAATAATTAAGCCTAAACCGTTCTCAGTGTAGGCTACTCGTGAACTATTGGAATCGAATGATGACCAATTAATATATATGCGGTTCATTATAACGAATTGTTTTTCTCGACTGTAACAAATATCGTTACTATTCTTGGTTGGAGCGTAAAATCGTGTGATCAAATAATTTCGCAAACCTTTAAACTAGATTGCATTTTTGAAATCAAGCTGGAGTAATGTCGCGGGAAAGGTGGTTTGGTTTGCCATGGTATCTATTGTGGACTTGTATTAATATTCATGTCGGGTCGCCGCTCACGCTTTGGAGCCATGGCTAAATCGATTGCAATACTGTCGCACGATGTGGTCAAAGGTCACCATTAGAGATCATTTACTTCCTCTCTATCTCTGTCTCCCATATCAACGAATCTCCGTTCCTTTCATCCAGTATTATTGGCTCATTAACTAGACCGTCAATCACAATTTCCGCGGGTGAAATTCACGTAACGGTCGATAATCGTTATTGGTAAGTAAAATCACAATCTATAGACATCGTTATTTTAGTTAGTGTAGCTAAAGATAGGTCTGCAGGTTAACTGCTCCTCACTACAATAACGAAGATTATACCAAAGAAACTGTGCATATTGAAATGTTTATTCCAGAGACGTGACGAAGTATAACAATTGGTTATATGTTAATGTATTATAGATGAGGTATTTGGCACTGCGTACTTTGAAATAATATCATCATTTTTAGTACGTTCATTATTTTTTATATTAAGGGGAAGCTAGCCACAGCGTGGTCGTGAAACCACAATTAAACTCTTGTTAGGTTGGTCGATCATTGCGGAAATCGAACTCCGGTCTTCTGAATTACGGTTAAGTGTGCTAGCCACTCGACCACTCGCTTCAGTCGCCGCTACATCATTATACTGGCCATTTACACTTTCCAGAAGGACATCGATATCACACTATACCAGTACTTGGGTGCTCACAATTATACTAGTCTGATAAGGAAAGGTCATTCAAGCTAATATCACGGTATTTAGCTTTTAATGTTTCTATTCGCGATAAGTATTGGAGGTTGTCGGACTGACCGATGAGCGTCATTACTATAATTGAACGCTGAAAAGATAAGCTCACATGATTATTAGGCCTATGTATTGGTATAGTGTTCGTTCTTTCAGGAAATGCAGGGCGGGATCTGGGTTTATCTTCAAAGATATAGGCTTAGTAGAGGTATTGGCGCATGCTGCTTGTCATCCTATCGTTCACGCTCGATGACTGATGAAGAAATACTACCCTTATTTCTATAATGTGGTCACATGCACATTTTTTTTATCTATATATTATACCGTATCTTTTAACCCACCGTAACCCCGTAATGGCAACAACGTTCATGCTAGAAAAGGACAGACATACGCGAATAATATACGAGGAATTATTCGAAACATTATGAGATTTTACCTCGATTTTACAGGTGTTTTAACTTGAACTCCCCTTCACCCTCCCCCCCCCCCCCCCCCCCGCCCCTACATTTGAAATGTGTGTTATTTGTGAAGTTGTTAAAATGTACTCTGTTTCTACTGAAATGTGCTATTGAAAAATAGTTTTGTGCTGCTACCAGTTTTTAGTTTTTCCAATTTCATAATAATAATAATAATATGTCGAATAACACTCCATTACATTAGGAATATCTAAAATATACTATTCTGTGTTTGATTAAAATTAGACTAAGAGCTAATTAAAAGGAATATGAAAGCAGAGGTACAATTCTGAATGTACTTTAACAAATTATGTTCACGTGAATCCGGTATCTAAAAACTCTTGCACGATATGAAAGCTATTGATTGTAAGATGTGCTTTGAGTACAGACTTGAATTGATTGAGTGGCAAATTTTTGATATAAAAATAATAATAGAATATACTAGAATAATAATAAAAATAATGATGATAATCTTTTCTACAAGGGTATCGGCGTCTCGCACAGGGCATCGTTTTTTGTACACATCATGAGTCCATCACCCGCTCATTCGTACCCCCCAGATAACTTGGCTGTTGTTGAAGTTTTTAAGCATACAATAATGATGATCAGGAAGTGTCCGCACCATGCTACGCCTCCTTTTCAGCTTGTTCTGGCCGTGGAGTTACCATTGAGTGTGTGGTATGTGACATTGACGTGTTGGCCGATAGTGGAAGCTTTCGTGGCTACACTAGATGATAACTATATAGCTGTGTAGAGTATACCAGTTTTACTATTATACTGATCGCACATAATACCATCACGTAATAATGCCATGGCAGCCGATTATTACAGTTTGCTCTCGACTCGACCCACAGCTCGTAGCTATATTTTTGTCCACGAGAAATGAAGGTTCCGATCAACCGTCTCCCCTATCCCACAGCACTAGCGCGCGATTAGTCCAGGCCACCGTATTTCGTCAATAGAACTATCAACTTGAATCTGTCGAGAGATGAAGGTTCCGATCGACTGTCTCCCCTATCGTACACGACTAACGCACGGGTAGTTCAGGTCCTCATCTTTCATCAATACAAAGTTCTATAAACTTGAATCCGTCGAGAGATGAAGGTTCCGATCGATTGCCTCTCCTATCTCACAGCACTAGCGAGCGAGTGGTGCAATCCTTCATCTCTCCGCGATTCAATCATACTCTACGGCCGGTCTGTTTTCAAGGTATGGAGTACACCTCCGATCGTTGACCTGATTGTGCTTGCTTGCCTGATATCACCGCGAATCTCGCTGTGTTTTCACGGAATATGAGTAACGCGAACAACTGTACGTGTGATACTTGATTTGAGCTCAGAACCGACATTAGATCGAGGTTTTATAGTTGTGGTTTCCTGTTTTCCTATCAACCTCGGATGCAATAATGTTCATGTTGGTATTTGTAACACACTGAAGCTGGATTGACAATACTAACTAATTTGATTAGTGAGTGTAATACTACGTACTATATTTAAAGGACATGACAACCCTGAAACTAGATTTTAATTAATAATGACGATATTCATTTCCCAAATTTGAGAGAGAACTGGAAGTCGTCCTCCAGAGACCACCAGTCATGACGTAGGCATTACCGATTCTGTGTAGGATCATGAGCAGAATCGAGTAAAGTCTGCATCACGATTCAGAAAAAGGGACTGGTCCGTTTGGAGGGTAAATGAATTGATCGAAATTTCCGAAATTGAGATAATGATTTCTAGTTTTCTCTAAACTTGGGGAAAATAAATATCGTAATTATTCATAAATATCCATTTTTCAGGGTTGTGATGTCTTCTAAGAAACGGAGCGTTCACATAGACTCTAATTTGAATCAGAATCAATTTTGATGGAAATGACGAACTTTTCGTGCTTGTAGTAGCCTACCCGAACAGGATCTATAGATACCGACTTTATTTTTAATCTACAATATCAACGGCTGTAAAGGAGAGAGACAAAGTTTTTTCAGAGTTTCATGTTTTTGGAATATAGTATCAAGCTTATGAATCCATTTTGTAGTCCAATTTTGTTTACTGTTGTGCGAGTAGAACTGAAGTCGGCAGCGATGACTTCCTCGTCGTCTTACTCGTCTAGAATTCACGACTTATGATTGGTTTCTCTAATAATTATTAAAACTAATGCTTGAAACTTGAGTTGGAAATTAGTAAACTTTCACGGTCAGTCACTAATATTAAACACAATGTCAACGTTAGCAGTGATTTCGTACTTGAGTAAATCATTAATCCGTAATTGTTAGTTCGCATTGTGAATCCAATTTTTTTTTTTTGTGATTTCGAGGGTCTACGTGAATTGGAAAAATGTACCAAGCAGATGCCTATGGTTATATACAAGCTAAAATTTGAATGAAATGAGTTAATAACCCTTGTTGTGTAGTTTTAGTTATGATGTATTGAGTAAATTTATTCATTTGGTCGGGATTACTCCTCTTTTTACAATGTAGAATATTGATATCACCTGCATAATTACCGTTAGAAACGTTGCTGCTCGCTATTGAGTATTGAGCTCGTGATTAATGTAGGCTGTTCCTGTTGACTTGTTTACGAACAAAGTTTTAAAATAGTAGGCCTATATATACACAATAGCATATTGTGTAATGCCTATAAAATACGTCTATATGGATAGGCCTATATGGCATATTATGGCGTATGACTATAAAATCCACTGTTTTCTATTAGCTGACAGGCTATACAAGAAATGTGAGCAATGGTTTTGCGCCTACACTAGCTGCATTGTGTGCATAACGCTTCCCGATCGCGAGAATTTTTCTGCAAGTTTTTAAATAAGACTAGAATTGACCAATGGGAACGCCAGTATTTGTGACGTCATGACTCTTTTACCGACCCGTGTTACGATATGATATGGTAGCAGTATACCGAGCATTACGTTGCTGTGGCGCTATTGTTTGTACCGCTGCTCACATGCTCGGGTTCAGTGGTTCGACTCCCTACGCGGTAACCTTTTATTTGAAACAAAATAATTATTAAATGTTGTCCCGAGCGCAGGGTTATGAAGAAGGTTCATTCAGTTTTTCAATTTGACCACAAAAACGAAAATATCTAGGGCGTACACAAATGTAGTGATTTTCAACTATTGTTTTTAGTTCCATGTAAAACCGACTTTCAGAAAAATTCTTGCTTTCATTCATTCTTGCAGAATGCTAAAGCAAGTACGACGGACAAAACGAGATCAACCGTTTGGATTAGTTCGTCATTTAATCAAAATAATTTTACTAGTAAAAATATTGAACAAAATTCGAATTGGTATTTTAAATACGTAATATACTGTTTTTGTAATTAATTTCGCGAAACATTCACGCCAATCGAACGCCCGCGGCCTCGTAATCCAGTTATACATGTAGTCCATCCATCTAATATACCATAATGCCAAAAAGCCAAATTTATCTGCTGGCATTTATGTATGAGATGTAATTATAGGCCTACAGTTTGAAATATTACATAAATCAACAGGAATATTACCAGATCGATTGGAGAACGTTCTCTATTGCTTAAGGTGAATAAACCGTGATACATAAGCGTCAGTATTCGTCCAATTGTGATTGATGACTCTGTGATTAGCTGCACGACCTACTGAAACACGGGTTCCAATCCCGTATTTTGTAGGGATAGTTATATGTGTCGAATGACGTCACGGAGGGTAGGGAACCGGTCGCGACAATTCTTCTGCAAGTAGGTTCTTAAATGGGACTAGAAAGAATATTTAAAAATAAAAACATTTGTGTAGATTTTTTCCGTATCTGTGGTCAAATTGAGAGAAAATATCAACCTAAACCATCACCCTGCGCTCGAGTCAACGTTTGATAGTTACTGTGCTAAAAAATGAGTAACGGCGTTGGGAGTCGAACCATGGACCCTTAAAACGTGAAGCAGCTACGCTAACAGTAGCGCCACACCGACATATGCATGCCTAAAGCTACTTTATCGTATGATAGCACGGGTCGGTAAGTGAGTCATGACGTAAGAAATAGTGGCGTTCGCAAATTGGTCCCTTTCAGTCCTGACATAAAAGCAGAAAAATACACGCGAGCCGGTTATCACGGTCATATAGATAAGTTATTGGAGCCAGTTGGGTTTTCGTGATGCAGACCGCGTTTAGAGAACTCAATACCACCAAGTTGTATATATAGCCGATTGACTACACATTTTTTTGTACATGCTGTTTTTTTTATTGGGTTTTAACGACGCACTATACTGATAACCACGATCTATTGGCGTCGGTGAATGATGAATGAGATGATGGGATGATGAGATGAGAGGTTATTTTATTAGGTGTTCTGGATGGTGGGAAGGAGTCGGTCGTGGCCTGTTGTTAAGGAACCATCCCAGTATTAACCTGAACGACAGAGGGAAACCACGAAAAACCCCTGTCAGGATGGTCGACCATGGCGGGAATCGAACCCCGGTCTCCTGAATGACGGTTCAGTGTATTACCACTCGGCCACGCGTCTCGGTTACATGCTGTTGATTGAATGCATCCATCCTATGAGTGTGAATATAACCAACTCGGACAATCCTTCAACTCAATAATGTGATGATCTTATATAGGCCTATATTTATGTACCTATTCTGTCGATGCTACGACAAGGTGTGAGCTTGATGAGATGTATATTACAGACCGGTGTTGTCTGTTGAAAACAGATTACAGGTCTCTGCTATGAGTAACTGATAGATAATTGTGTTTTCGATGAACTCACTCACTGTTCGTCACTCGGTCGATCTGGCCTGACACTTCCACCTTCCCACATGACTTCCATCTGCATATAGGCCTATAGGCTGTATCACAGCTCGGTTATCTGTGGCTGTATAGCAAACGCAGCCCAGAGCAAACTGCATGTTGTCTCATCCTTGACCAAGAACCTCGGTCAGGGTGTTGGATGAGCACACTTGAAGAATAAATGATAGATTTAATGATAATGTGACATTTGCATAGTACATACCGGTAGTGAAGAAGTTGTTCGGTAGCCATCAATTAAAAGTAGTCATAGATGTATGACTATACTATGACTATACTATACTATGCTATTTATGCATATTTATGTTCTTAGAATCATAATTTATTTAATATTTATACATTTATGTATTTGAAAATTATGACTAAAGCATGGTTTCCAGTTCCGATTTTTTTTTGGTCGTCCGACACGATATCGGTACGATGTTTTACAGGCGTGTTTCCACATCGCCTCTACCGTAATGTTTTCGTGACGTCATAGTCAAAACCTCCATTACCTCTATATATGCACAGGCTTCTTTGAATGTTAGGAATTATGTTTAAATCGCAGTTTTTATGGATAGATGAATCGATATTTTGGGAGTCGATTCTTTCTTTCATTTTTTCGATATAAAGCCGAACAACCGGAAGCAGATGAATTGCAATCGCAGTGTAACTTCCGGTAAAATCGTAATTTCGGCCGACAAAAGTTGGGAGTTGAGTCAATAATCACGACACCGTATCGGTTCTGAAACGATGTCGAGAACCGCTATTTTTTAGGTGAATACTGGCTTGTGAGTGGGCAGTTGGGAAAATCGTGTCAGACGACAAGAAAAAATCGGAACTGGAAACCCTGCTTAAGACGAGTAGATCCGTACAAACCATCTATCAGGAGACCAGGGTTCCATTCCCACCATGGTCGAATTATCGAATATACGGGCAAAGAATTCACAGTGGTTTCTCTCTGTTGTTGATGTGACTGTTGTTGATGATGACGCCCGCGGCCTCGTAATCCAGTTATACATGTAGTCCATCCATCTAATATACCATAATGCCAAAAAGCCAAATTTATCTGCTGGCATTTATGTATGAGATGTAATTATAGGCCTACAGTTTGAAATATTACATAAATCAACAGGAATATTACCAGATCGATTGGAGAACGTTCTCTATTGCTTAAGGTGAATAAACCGTGATACATAAGCGTCAGTATTCGTCCAATTGTGATTGATGACTCTGTGATTAGCTGCACGACCTACTGAAACACGGGTTCCAATCCCGTATTTTGTAGGGATAGTTATATGTGTCGAATGACGTCACGGAGGGTAGGGAACCGGTCGCGACAATTCTTCTGCAAGTAGGTTCTTAAATGGGACTAGAAAGAATATTTAAAAATAAAAACATTTGTGTAGATTTTTTCCGTATCTGTGGTCAAATTGAGAGAAAATATCAACCTAAACCATCACCCTGCGCTCGAGTCAACGTTTGATAGTTACTGTGCTAAAAAATGAGTAACGGCGTTGGGAGTCGAACCATGGACCCTTAAAACGTGAAGCAGCTACGCTAACAGTAGCGCCACACCGACATATGCATGCCTAAAGCTACTTTATC
The DNA here is from genome assembly GCA_907164805.1 of Brachyptera putata. NCBI lineage: Eukaryota > Metazoa > Arthropoda > Insecta > Plecoptera > Taeniopterygidae > Brachyptera > Brachyptera putata. The sequence continues at coordinate 23,359,140 of OU015463.1, read as the reverse complement.
GTATGATAGCACGGGTCGGTAAGTGAGTCATGACGTAAGAAATAGTGGCGTTCGCAAATTGGTCCCTTTCAGTCCTGACATAAAAGCAGAAAAATACACGCGAGCCGGTTATCACGGTCATATAGATAAGTTATTGGAGCCAGTTGGGTTTTCGTGATGCAGACCGCGTTTAGAGAACTCAATACCACCAAGTTGTATATATAGCCGATTGACTACACATTTTTTTGTACATGCTGTTTTTTTTATTGGGTTTTAACGACGCACTATACTGATGACTACGATCTATTGGCGTCGGTGAATGATGAATGAGATGATGGGATGATGAGATGAGAGGTTATTTTATTAGGTGTTTTGGATGGTGGGAAGGAGTCGGTCGTGGCCTGTTGTTAAGGAACCATCCCAGTATTAACCTGAACGACAGAGGGAAACCACGAAAAACCCCTGTCAGGATGGTCGACCATGGCGGGAATCGAACCCCGGTCTCCTGAATGACGGTACAGTGTATTACCACTCGGCCACGCGTCTCGGTTACATGCTGTTGATTGAATGCATCCATCCTATGAGTGTGAATATAACCAACTCGGACAATCCTTCAACTCAATAATGTGATGATCTTATATAGGCCTATATTTATGTACCTATTCTGTCGATGCTACGACAAGGTGTGAGCTTGATGAGATGTATATTACAGACCGGTGTTGTCTGTTGAAAACAGATTACAGGTCTCTGCTATGAGTAACTGATAGATAATTGTGTTTTCGATGAACTCACTCACTGTTCGTCACTCGGTCGATCTGGCCTGACACTTCCACCTTCCCACATGACTTCCATCTGCATATAGGCCTATAGGCTGTATCACAGCTCGGTTATCTGTGGCTGTATAGCAAACGCAGCCCAGAGCAAACTGCATGTTGTCTCATCCTTGACCAAGAACCTCGGTCAGGGTGTTGGATGAGCACACTTGAAGAATAAATGATAGATTTAATGATAATGTGACATTTGCATAGTACATACCGGTAGTGAAGAAGTTGTTCGGTAGCCATCAATTAAAAGTAGTCATAGATGTATGACTATACTATGACTATACTATACTATGCTATTTATGCATATTTATGTTCTTAGAATCATAATTTATTTAATATTTATACATTTATGTATTTGAAAATTATGACTAAAGCATGGTTTCCAGTTCCGATTTTTTTTTGGTCGTCCGACACGATATCGGTACGATGTTTTACAGGCGTGTTTCCACATCGCCTCTACCGTAATGTTTTCGTGACGTCATAGTCAAAACCTCCATTACCTCTATATATGCACAGGCTTCTTTGAATGTTAGGAATTATGTTTAAATCGCAGTTTTTATGGATAGATGAATCGATATTTTGGGAGTCGATTCTTTCTTTCATTTTTTCGATATAAAGCCGAACAACCGGAAGCAGATGAATTGCAATCGCAGTGTAACTTCCGGTAAAATCGTAATTTCGGCCGACAAAAGTTGGGAGTTGAGTCAATAATCACGACACCGTATCGGTTCTGAAACGATGTCGAGAACCGCTATTTTTTAGGTGAATACTGGCTTGTGAGTGGGCAGTTGGGAAAATCGTGTCAGACGACAAGAAAAAATCGGAACTGGAAACCCTGCTTAAGACGAGTAGATCCGTACAAACCATCTATCAGGAGACCAGGGTTCCATTCCCACCATGGTCGAATTATCGAATATACGGGCAAAGAATTCACAGTGGTTTCTCTCTGTTGTTGATGTGACTATATGTGACTACCTGTCCACTGTCCCGAAAAAAGTAAATGAAATAATTGTCATCTCAATCTCATCTTCACATCATCTCACTCGATCATCACTCACCCATATAGATCACGGTAATCATTCACTCGTGCGTCGTTAAACCCAATACAAATGCATGCTAGGTGTAAGACTTTCGTTAGCTTATTTTATTGGGTAGGCCCTATACTAGTCGAGTTTTGAATATGATTTCACTGCAGTGTCTAAATCTTACCAGAGCCTATCATAATCCTGAATGTCACCTCACGCTCAATATACACCCCGCCCTCCATGCGGCTCTGCTCTTTTCATTCTTCTGCTCGCCATATAGAATTCCATTCTGTATTCACACTGCACATGCTCGATGCTAAACGGTCTTGGTTCAGAAGTTTGCCACAACCATGACACAGCCCTTCGATTTACAAACGGGTCGCCGGCCACCCAATGGATTCGTTCGGGAGGGTTCGGCTCTTGGTCCGAGCTCGAGTGTTCGTTCTTTGATTCGGTCTTGTCTAAGTAGGCTCACTGAATCGTTATCTACACTTATTCCAATCGGTCGCTAAACAATATCGGTTTAGAAAAAAAATCTTTCCGACCTATAACCTTTGACCAAAAGCATTTATATAATTTTTAAAAAGTAACAAAAACGTAGCATGGCATGGGAATTGAACGGTATCATACCGCTGAAGCCAATGAGACACTAATTTCCTCGGGTTATAAGCATATCTGAACGATCAAGGAGCCTAACCCTCCCGAACGAATCCGTTGGGAGGCCGGCGACACGCTCGTTCCGCTTTTCTCTTCTTTTATACAATATGCCATCACGACCCAGTTCTTCTATACAGCGCGTCCTGTAGGCCTACCTCTCTGTTCAGTAAATAGCGGTAGATTTTTCACCGTGGACAAAACGTGAACTAGTGTGTAGTTCCATAATATGTAGGTACTGTAAATCACGATAGAATACACGATCGTTTCATCTTATTATCTGAAGAGATTACGGATTGATAGAGTCCAGCCAGTCTGGATCCCCACTTATTTAAAATGAACAATGATATTCATGGTTTCAATACAATTGCAAGAATAGATTATTTACTTTTGATCAGTAACAAATTGAAACATTCAGAAAATGATCCAATAATTATTTCTGTTTCAAATATGTGTGATTATTTGCCAAAACATTTCAAAGATATGACAGGTCGCCTTTTATTTTGAGACAATGCAAAAGTGTTTTTGATCGAAATTATTTAATTATTAACAGGAACAAATTTAAGCAATTCATTTTCATATCAATGTTAATTTCGAATGTGACGATTTTTTTAAACCTGTGTACGCTCGTGTTAGGATTTCTGTAAGTTTGCCCAGTAGTATTTACAGAATCAGGTATTTGTAATTTACTATAACTTATTTGGAATGATAATGTTTTTTTCAGTTGACTTGGAACGAACTGTACTAGAAACCAACTGTCCAAAATCTCGACTTCTTGAGTACCTGTACAGAAGTTGAAGTGGGGGGAGGGGGAGGGGAGCAGGGGTGGTGGGCTCCTCTTACCAAACTTCTTCTGGCACAAACCTTACCCACAACCTTGACCATCAGTAAAAAAAACTAAAATCCTATATGTAACATTGCATGAAAATTTGTTTTCAAAAGTTTTTTTATTTATGAAAATATTCATCTCTGGAAAGTGGTGAAACGGATCGCAGAAACAAAAAGTATTCAGATCGAGTTCGATGAATCTGCCTGTCCCAAGGGAGTTTCAGGTCGATCAAGCAAACCATTCGTCCTGTAGAGTGCATTACGTTGCAATGTCTTCGAAAAATATTCAAAAAACATTTTCTTCTAAAGTGAAAAACTGATCACTCTCAAAAAGTATACAGTTCCAAGGTGGTCAAGTATACGTGTCCACAAAAAAATATCGATCAAACAGACCATCCGACCTGTGTGATGTATACAAAAAAAAGGAAATATACATCTTGGACCGAATCTTGGCTCAGGTTCATCCAATTATGTGAATTTCATTCAAAGTGCACTATCATTCACATCGAAAGTATCCTATAGTCGTTAATACTTCAAATTGCACCAATTGAACAGGTTGATGGGGCTGTAGTCTATATGAGTTTTATGTGCTTTACTTTACCTCATACCCGTCTTCCGCGTTAGTGTAAAGTAGACGAGTTACTTTTTAGAAATACCGATTTACTTCATTTCTACTTTAATCTGGCCTACTCCGGCGTACTACGTACAGGAATGCATCCCCAGGAGTCACTGCGCTACTGCCCCCTACCACGTCATTTCTCGTCTGTGGTCTCCATAATTCAGGCGAGGCTAGCTCGGCTAGCCAGTGAATGGGATCAGGGAATACGAACAATGCAGAAGAGTTAAAATATTTAAAAGCTCTAGTAGTTTTTGTGTTTTACGGCGACCGAAAAAGCTAACCGCAAAAGTTGGGACGCAGTAGCTAGCGCTGCAAGCAAGTGTTTCGGGCTAGACGAACTACGCGCATGGAAGTCAAGTAATGTCATCCGACTAAAAGGTAGCCGCAGCCACTTCCGGAATTATTGCAGAGTCAAACCGGAAGTTCGAAACCTGTCAACACTACGTTTCTCCTGTGCCAGCCTCACGAAACTGTCATCGGCTTTTTTGTCGTTTTCTGTAAACCGAATAATATTGCGCTTTTTATCGTGATTCAGTTTATTAGACCGTTACATGCAGATTCTTTGATAGCTATGAAACCAGTTAAGTGCAGATGATTATGATTACTGTTTCCTTAAATACCCCACCAACAGCCAAGTTATCTTGGGGTACGAATGACCAGGTAAATAATAAAATTATATAGGCAGTGATGATGAGTGAAAGGACGAGTACAAAAATCAATGCTTTTGCCGGATTCGAACCCACGCCCAACGGTGAATTCAGTTGCTAAAGTGGTGTATTAGCTGACTGAGCTACATGGAGGGCGATTAGTGCGGCGAAAACAGACTAATAATTGTTTTTACTTGTGTATTAGCTCTCTGTGGTAACTTTGAAGCTATATCGTGGCCAATCGCTACGCTGAACTAATGGCTATCGACTAATGATTATTGGAGGTGTAATGAGTGTTAGCTTGCAAAAATGCTGTCATTAGGGGAAAAAAAAGATTTTCACACAGAACACTCGAATAGAAGTGGGACGAAATACGATGTAACAAGAGTTAGTCACCAACTACCGGATTGTTCATAGACATGCAGTAAAACCTAGTTATCAAATTCCTGTCGCGCTCCCTTGATATCCCCTTTCATCCAATTGGGAACGATGGTATTTGAGAGTTACTAGAAAAACACATACACAATGCAGCTGGTATTATTTTAAGACTATAGGCCTACATCCTTGTCTCCAGCTTCTAGCATCCCAGCCTCCAGATCTCAACCTCGCAACGTGCTATTTGTTCGCTCTTGATAATTGTTTGCACAACGATCCAATAGTTGGGTTGAATTTGGGGATACACTTGAGCGGATGATAGATGAATGATGATCTCACCTCCAGTTGTAATTTTTGGCGGTTCGAACGAGCTCATAATGGATGGATGATGTTTGCTTAACGACCCCGCCAACAGTTGGGTTATTCGGCGATTCGAATAAGTGCATAACCACATTTTAGGTTGTTGTTCAATAAATATGTATTTAAATGCATTTGTCATCATGAGCACATATTTCCTTCATTGTTCCATAGACATATTCTATGTGTTCAAAATTAGGTTTAGTGCTTGCTTCCTTTTATATTCGATAACCAGTGTTCGGAAAGTAAATTACTCCGATCAAAAAATATACATTGCGGGAGAGTATTGGAAAATCCATTTAGTGTAGGCCTATTTGGAATAAGTCAGGATGACTTGCAGTCACACCCCACTTCATCTTAGCTAGCATCAATTTTAATAGACATGTGTTCAAATGTTCAAAAACCAGTGTAATTGAATGAAAAGTTCACATCTCCAAGATAATTGTATGCTCTTTAATTAGTATGACATTCTATTTCAGTGAATTCAATCAGTTTTAAGATAATACGTCAATGAATAAAAAGAATGTGATAAAATTCATTGGCGTATTATCTCAAAAGTTACGGAATTCACAAAAATAAAATGTCGTATTAATTAAGGAGCATAAAATTATCTTAGAGACGTGAACTTTTCATTAAATTACACTGGTTTTTGAATATGGAAAGAAATAGTAAAGATACAATTCTCGATTTGTGTAGGCACCGTGCACCCCCCCCCCCCCCCCCCTCCTTAATGATCCCACCAACAGCTATGGTACGTGGGTACGAATGAACGGGTGATAATGAAACGATGAAGTGATGATGGGTGAAACGACGCTTACAAAAACTCATGCCTAATGCGGGACTCGAAACCACGCCCCCGACCTAACTTCAGATTCTGTCGCAGTGCGATAGTTGACTGAGCCACGGAGGCGGCTTAAGTCGATATATTTATAACGGACGGACGACTGCAATTATTGTATGAATAAAGTAAAGATTCGCGATCTCAAATAATATTTTTCATTTTTGATTAGTTATTGAAATACAAATGAAATAGATTCCAAGATATAGACATGACAATTTTTGAGCAAATGTTTTGTCATTTTAAGCACATATAAAATACATGCTTCTTCTTCTTCCAGCAAATAATTGTCGTAGCCTTACTTATTAGTCACTTGCACAGTGTGCGCAACATTTTTTTGCACCATCCAGTTTTTCTATAGAATAATGTCAAGTGATGCAGTCATCGAGACTGCAGAGTACTCAACGGCTCGACGCTACACGTTCAGTCACATTTTGTAAGACATTTTCCTCGGAACGGTGTTTCAAGTCTGAATTGTCACGTTAGTGGCGCCAGTAGCGTTAGTGGCGGATAGTCGGAACTCCTGATTAACGGAGCTGCACGACGCTGGAGAGCCATACTATGAAAGAAAGTGGCCATATAATGACTTTCTTTTGGCAAAAACATGGTGGCCGTTTTCTTAATGTCCATTCCTTGTCATGTATGTACAGCTTTCAAGTGTCACTCATTTACATGCAAGTAATGATGAGTTATCGATTCATTCAATTTTGAGCTGATGATACATTAGAAATAAATAATCGCTTCAGAATTGGAAGACCGTATTGGCAAAAACGTGGCTTCTGCAGTTTATATTACCGCCGTCTTTCATGTACGTTGGCGCCGTGGTAGTGTGCTTGCTTCGAGTGCTGCTGCACTGGCGAACATGTAGAGCCAACCTAACTGACCGAAATGTACTCCAATGCATTCAGTTCCCACTTGGCCCTGTTGTGCTCGATTCAGTTCTCACTTGGTTATATTGTGCTCGATTCAGTTCACACTTAGCTCTGTTGTGCTCGATTCAGTTATCACTAGGCTATTTTGTGCTCGATTCAATTCTTACTTGGCTCTGTTATGCTAGATTCAGTTCTCAGTTGGCTCTGTTGTGCTCGATTCAGTTCTCACTTGTCGCTGTTGTGCTCGATTCAGTTCTCACTTGGCTCTATTGTGCACGATTCAGTTCACAATTGTCTCTGCTGTGCTCGATTCAGTTATCATTAAGCTCTTTTGTGCTCGATTCGGTTCTCACTTGGCGCTGTTGTGCTCGATTCAGTTCTCACTTGGCTCTGTTGTACTCGATTTAGAACTCACTTGGCTCTGTTGTGTTCGCCTCATTTCCTTGTCAACACACTTTTCACAATCGGGTATCATTATCTCATCCCTACTCGCAAATAGTTAGCTCAACAATACAGTAATCATCTTTTCTATCATTATTATTAATTATTATCAACGTGGACATTATGGGAGTGTTTATCATCTGCTGATTAGCATTCACACAGATAACGCATCTGTTAGTGGGGTCGCTATGAATGCAGTAGTATTGACATAAAACAGCAGTACTGCAATTTGGGGTCACAAACCACTGCCTTCTGCATTGCACTAACTACTACCACCGACTATGTGCTACTACTAGAGGAGATTTCGATATCTCGAGTCTTACAATTCACCAAGTATCTTTGTAGATGGTAAATACAGGGAGTATTCTTCCTGTCGTTGCATCAATCAAATTCCCCCTGTGTCTCGATGGGGATGTGGGATGGACGCGGAGTCGGGGAGGCGGTAGAGGAGGGACCGTGAGGTTGTTTAGAGGCTGGGGTGAAATGAAGGGGGTAATGTGCAAGAAAAGAATTCCCTTGGTCCGTACCCCCCACGCACGCACGTAGTTCGAACGATACACCCGAGAACCACTTAGGAAATACATTGGGGCAAGTTTGATGGGTCGCCTGAGGGGTAGGCAAGTTTGCGTACGGCTCTGTGCAACGGGTTGACTTGTAAGCGTAACGGGCGTCTCGAATAGAAAAAGACGACAACAAAGTAAAACGAAAGGGAGTGAGTGCACCAACTGTTTGAGAAAAAGCGTTTTAGAAAAATAAACTGTTCGAAAAAAAAACGTGTTGGAAAATAAACTGCTTGAATGTTCGAAAATAATTGTTTGAAAGAAGCTGTTATAATAAAAGAGATCTTTCTGGGGTCTATGCTGAGACGTTGTTTCCTCCGAACTGGACTGACTCTCAAATAGGTCTTAACGTGGAGGCCGAACGTCGAGGATTTTTCATTTCACACGACGCGATGAAATCACCTAATATCAAATATACCCAACAACATTTTTATTTGAACCTTTTTTTCGAACAGTTTTTTCGCGAAGATTTGTATTCGAAAGTTTTTCAAACCAAAAAAAGCAATCCTCTGTGATGTGTTGCAAATTATTGGGGAACTGATGACAATGTAAATGTTTCGAATTATATGTTATGAGCATTGTACATTTGTACAGCCATATTACAGTATCCTCAACAATCTTGTGGAATCATTTCACCAGATAAATGCCATTTTCATGCCTTGGTGTTCCGAGATCATCACGTTGAAACTCATTGCCCTTTTAATTCTCAGTACCAGTACCTGTATGTATAGCAATTATCAGTTATAATAATATCAAGAAACCAACATACTTCTGCCAGATGAGAGTTCATATTTTTATTCATTCATATTGGGTTCAACAACACATGTATGATCACTAAAATCTATTTTTGCCTATCAGATGTATAGCTTATTTCACTACGTGTGTTTTTCAATAGTAGTAAGGAGTCGGTCGTGGCTGTTGATATAAGGAACCATTCCAGTATCAACCTGTAACATGCTTGTTTTTCAATCAGATTTTCATACCTCATCTTCCAGCAACACAAAAGCAGCAAATGCATCCGTACCTGCAGCAAGATGCAATAAAATGCACATGCACCGAGTCAACCAAATTGTGGGTTAATGATAATTAAATGTATATCATACACCTCTATTCATTGACAGATGACGGTGAATGGTAGTATTTATATTATCAATATTATATTTTCATTTTCATTTCAATTTCACCTTCACAAAGTTTTCTCTCTATTTTTCACGTTTTCTTATTTAATCTTGGTTAGTTTTTTGTCGTTTGATATCTAATAATACAAAACAATTCAAATCAGCGGGAAATTAATTAAATTGATTCGGAATCCCAATGGCGAGAGGCATATCATATGGCCTATCAGCAACACTAAATAAAAACACCCGGCTAACTGTCAGGTTTACCAAACTGCTAATTCGAGGATTAGTGTTGAACCTAGGAGCAATGAAAATATAACACTGATATCCAGCAAGCTAATCAACAACTTTCATCTGAACTTGAGGAAATCCAATGTCGAGAAAATCGACCCTAGTTTTTTTTTTTTTTTAATGCTGCTGAACGACCCCACCAACAGCTGGGCTTTTCGGGGGTACGAATGAGCGGGTGATTATGAGACGATGGAGTGACGATAGGTGAAAGGACGTTAACAAAAACCCAGGTCGAACACTCGAACACACGCCCGACCTGACTTCAGTTTCTACCGCAGTGAGCGATAAATGCCTGAGCCACGGGGGTGGTTCCTAGTGTTGTTCTACTAGGTATTATTATTTAGGTTGAACCCTAGTAAACGCTGAGTAAAACAATATTACGTACGCAGTAAACCATATTCAATTAGTTGACCTTTTGGTGGCAACGTCGGGTCGGGGTGAATATGGGTCGTTGGGGTCCAGAGAGCCGTTGCTACACATTTTGATATTCATTTCGCCTAAACCGTATGTACCGGGCATCGCGCGGTAGCCCGGTGGCCCAGTCTGACACTGACTTTATCTTCAGCTGATCTTACTTAAATAACGAAGTCTTTATAACGTAGCTGTTCGTGAGGTCGATGAGCAACCAATACCTGATTGAAGGTGATGAGTGTATGATGTGGGGTTTGTGACTACTGGAGTGGCGAGAGCAGTGCGCTGTCAGTGTTCGATGTAGTACACTCATGGTCGTATAAAATGGTCGATCAAGCCACATTAAAATGCATCATAAAGAAATTTTACTCACATTATACGCACTGAAATTAGTAATTAATTTACATACCAACTCCACCTTACAGTGTGCGAAAAACTATCATTAAAATATGATGAGATTTTATTTAAAAATAAATTTCGAAAAAAATGCATTTGATGTGACCACGCGTGTACTGGTACGTGTCTGTTATGTGAATGTGAGGACAAAGTGAATGACTAATGTTCCCGGTCATTGAACAAGGTGGGCTTCACAGGTGTTCGGTCTTCCGCATGACAACTTGTATGAGCTCCGGCGGATCAGTCGATGCGCCGACCCCACGTCTAGCGCAGTGCACTAGCTAAACTAGCGGCAACTCATTCTAACGAGCCAAAACGCAGCATATTAGGTATTGTCAGATGCGCGAGATTATTATTATATGAAATATATTCGAAAATTCCACACACCTTTTGCTTATCAAGTGAGAACTCGACTCAAACGGGCCTACCCCAAACCTAATATGATCTAAAATAAGACACCATTATAGTAGGGCCTAGATTAAATCATAAATAGCGGTCAGTAGTTGAATTCTGTCATTCTGTAGTGAAGAAATAAATGATATTTATTTTAATGCTACTTAACGACCCCACCAATAGCTGGTTATAACGGGGTACGAATGAGCGGGTGATAATGAAAGGATGAAGTGATGATAGGTGAAAGGACGTTTGGGAAAAAACATTCCTTATGCGGGACTTGAACCCACGCCCGACTTGACTTAAGCTTCTAGCGCTATCTACGATAGTTGACTGAGTCACGGATGGTGGATGAAAATTCTATACACCTTGCTTGACTGATACTGGATAACTCTGCAAATCTTGGCTTGGAAACGGTCGAGTGTGGAAAGCCGTGAATCACTGCGCCGTGGCTCTGAATAACTATATTTCCAGTAATTTGGCGTGGAAAATATATGTAATACGTATTTTTCTTTATAACGCCTATTTCGATCTTGGTGATAATTTGTGAACATGTGGATATCTTCCATGTTTATACGTTCAGCGGAAAGTTGAATATTTTCGAAGATTTTTTCCGATTTTTTCCGCCCTGCTTAGTCTGATGCGGTTTTTCAAAATTCCGTGATTGATTTTCTCAAAAGTGCTTCAACCAGAGGTTAAGGGTCATATCATCAATTCTGTTGGCAGTGATCGATGGGATAACTGAATTAGTTTACTATTTTGTGACCGGAAATTGTTCTCACACGCGCAGTTGATGACTTTGGTAATAACGCCTAATAACGCCGAGCTGGTCTTCTCGAAAGGTGTGCAGGTTCATACCCCCTGTGCTCGAGCACTTCCAAGCTCAGCACCCACTCAACGACGAGTGGTCGAGTGGCTAGCACACTGAACCGACATTCAGGAGACTGGGGTTCGATTACCGCCATGCTTGACCAGCCTGACGAGGGCTTTTCATATGTCGGGTTTCCCTATGTCGTTCGAGTCAATACTCGGATGGTTCCTCAACAACAGGTCTCGACCGACTCCCTCCCACTATCAAAAAATACATGATGTATAACCTTTCGTCTCATCATCTCATATCATTCACCGACGCCCAATAGATCGTCGTAGAAGCGTTGGTGAACCCAATATAAAGCCGTGCTCGTTGGGTCAGTCAGCTGAGGCACGCTTCAGACACTGAAGTCACCGTTGGGCGTGGGTTCGAATTCCGCATAAGGCGTGGGTTTTTGTAAACGTCCTTTCACTTATCACCATATTCACCCGCTCATTCGTACCCCCGTATAACCTAGCTGTTGGTGGGGTCGTTAAGCAAACAATAATCATCATCAATATAATTGAAATGAAGATTCTCTTTCGCCTTGCGACCCGTGGAGTGCGCCCATCAGTAAAATGAACAGAGAACCCACTTGGAACCAAATGGGGGACTTCGCGTACATGCTCTCGTCCAGTTAGTGTCACATGTGGCTGGTTTTAATGTATGTTTTTGTTTTGCTTTCAGGTAAGCAAACTCCACTGTAGTTCTTGATTTGTTCCATCTTTCCGCCGAGTTCACTTGTTCATGGCAACTCACGAGAGCGTGAAGGTAATGTTTTCTTATAGAATGTATTGTCTTCCTTGGACGTAATCACATGGAACTTGTGGTTACCATTTGGTGCTGCCGGAAAAAAATTCATGTGGACCGGTTTATCCTTGCAAAAACAAACGTACAAAAAACAAACAGAAGTACAATATTTGGACATGAGCCTACGCTCACGTCCATCCAGTGACTATAATAATATTATTAATAATGATTTTTTAAACTGTCCCAAAGATCATGAAGATCGGGAAAGTTCCTTGAATAACGGGCCACGACCGACTCCTTCTATCCAAAACACGTAATAAAATAACCGTTAATCTCATCTCATTCATTCAGCCGCCCCCGTGGCTCAGTCAACTATAGCCTTGCGGTAGAAACTGAAGTCAGGTCGGGCGTAAATTCAATTCCCGCATCATGGGTTTTTGTAAACGTCATTTCACCTATCATCCCATCATCGTTTCATTATCACCCGCTCAATCGTACCCCCGTATAACCTAGCTGTTCGTGTGGTCGTTAAGCAGCAATAAAATGAAAATTAAACTCATCTCGTTCGCCATTCGCCGACGACAGTAGATCTCAAACACGCCGTACTCGATCAACATTCACCTGTCAACATGTTGACTCAACATGTTGACAGCTAGTAGGCCTAGATAACCCGTATTTCTGATCTTGCCTATACACGACTGCAGGCCTGCAGCCATCAACATGTTGCCGTCGTGTATATAGTTGAGATTAGAAATGCGGGTTATCTACTATCGGTCAACATATTTAGTCAACATGTTGACGCGTAAAATGTTGATCTTGTACGGCGTGTTTTAGTCATCATCATAGTGCGTTCATAAACACAATATAAATTTAAATACATGTATTGGCGCAAGATATGCAGCTTATTTCTTGAGAAAAGATAGATGAAAATCGAAATTGATATTTCTTAAACTAATACTTACACGTTCAACAGACGCATGTGGACTCGTGATTAATTATACATGCATTGCTAATTGTGTGCCACGTTCTTTGTACCTTTCATTGTTCGTAACCTTCTTCGTGTGTATTTACGTAACTGGTTGAACTGTCGCAATGATGGCCGATAATACCCGATACGTGCAGCACGTAGCACGTACTTAGGCCCCAGCGTCGGTCAGCGATGGCTCTCTGGACATGCTTGTGTATGCTAGAACTGTAGTTTTTAAAGAAGAGTGTGCATGAGCCTATATATTGGTGTCTGTTATCATTGAGTAACATCACTTTATGTATCACTATATAAATATATATTTATGTTGTCGTTAACCAACGACAACATTACTTATGTCCGCGAAAACCTAAGATTAAACATATATATATATATATATATATATATATATATATATATATATATATATATATATATATATATATATATATATATATATATATATATATATATATATATATATATATATATATATATATATATATATATATATATATATTATATATATATATATATATATATATATATATATATATATATATATATATATATATAATATAAATATATATTCATGTATATATATTCTACATTTGTATGTCTCAACATCAACTAGCCAAAGTCGGGTCGGGTTTGAGCCCCCGCAGGAGTGTTTGTGTGTGGTGTTGTCGGGGAGTATGTGGAATTTATGTCTTAACTTATATGGTATCGAGTTTTTGTGAAAGAAGGGGCTTCATGCCTCTGCTATAGTATAATTCTTACGACCGTAGTTTTTCAAATATCAACTCGATTTTGAATTTTGTTCCAGCTCTTTATACTAGAGAAGAATTTGCTTGGTTTGCGCCTATACAGAATTTTGTTGAAATTCCACGTACTTAACTCGGTGCCCAATTGAGCACGCGAACGATTGTCTTCGATTCGAAAGTCTTAAAAACATGAACTTCTGTTGGCAACATCAAATAATGTATTGTGGCAGTAAACAAATCATTCTATTCTAAATGAATACGGTACCGAATTTGAGCGGAGTTGATATACATAGACCTATATTCCTCTTAGGAGAATCTTGATTTTTAAAACAATTCATGGATACCAGTGCCTGAGATATTACTGCAATAATGTTGTTTGTAATTATAGTGAAAACTTTTATTGATAAAGTTCTACGACGAGTGATCAATCGCACAAGTGCGCCGAATCGCCTGTCATTCAGGAGACCAGTGCTGGATTACCCCCATGGTTACCACCCTATACCTGAGGTAGCATCGTGGTTTACCTCGGTCATTAAAAAATCAATACTACGACGATGGCCACGACCGTCTCCTTCCCATTATTCGAGGAGATTTCCAAAAGATCAGTTCCACACTTGTGTATGAACTACATATAATTAATATAGGCCCTATAAAAAATTAATACATATACTAATGAAATATGTAAATTGGTACCAGTGTACCTTATCGCTAAATGTAACTATAAGTTATATATAGGCCTACTTTGTACACTGACAGTAACAATCTAAATACTATCTAGAAAATGAAACATGGTATTTAGGCATGTATGTATGTATTTATATTGGGTTTAAAGACAAAATGTACTGATAACCAAGATATATTGGCGTCGGTGATTGATGTATGGAATGATGAGACAAGAGGTTATTTTATTATGTGTTTTTGGAGTGTAAAGGAGTCGGTCGTGACATGCTGTTAATGAACCATCCCAGTATCAACCTGAACGACAGAGGGAATCCACTGCACCTCTTTCAGGATTGTCGACTATCCCGGTCTCCTGAATGGCAGTTCAGTGAGCATCACAGTTTTAGGGATAGTATATATTTCTTCCAGATTGGACGTATTTGATTATATTAGGCAATAACATGAATAAATAATGATTATATTAGGCTACATAATGAAACTACATACACATAAGTATACAGTATAGATCCATAACGAATACAGATACAGGAACAGTAATGTTCTTGAGAATATTAGATGAGTGGTTAATAAATAATAATACAGTATGGAATCAAATATAAACTTATTTCATATAGATGTGTGTGTTACAATGCAATGAAACTTTGGGTTTCTACAATATTGTTGTCCCTATATAAACGTGTAATCTCCACGCAAGCTGACATCGATATGAAGTAGGTCTAAAAGCCGATTATCAGGGACTCGCAAGTTCGAGTATGCGTGGGGCTTTTCCGAGGAAAGTGGGTGGGCAGGGAGAGAAAAAAAGACGCGTCTAGTATCAGTACGAAACCAGCGAATTACGTGTCTCATAAGGACTGGAATTGAACATTTACTCAATTTGCTTTACTATTGATCATTATTACTTACTGTGTGTATTACTCAAATGTAGACTTCGTAGATGATGTGATGAAGTCCAATTACGATCTCTAGATGAATCTGACAAACAGAACGCTATAACATTGTAATTGAATTTTCGTATTTCGCTATTTGATCGTTATTCTGCAATCTCATCGATAGCCTGCGGCTTGATTGATAAACAGGGAAATTCGAGATTATAGCTATAAATGCAATCTAATTACAGAAGTAAATCAAATACATCAGGTACTTATATTGAATAATTCCATTTATGTAGCTATACATCCGGAATTGAATTCGTTTGTTCGTTTGGTATGAAGGACTTTTCAATTAGTTCGGCAGCTACAATTTTGTCTATGAACATAATGTCTAATAATTTAAAGCCATGTTTAAATAACTATATATTGAATACATGCTTTTACTCCATTCAAGAGTTTTTAGATGGCAAGAATTAACTTTTATGAATCTATAAATGAGTAATTTATATTCTGTTTTTGTTTTCTTAAATGTATATGTGTATGTTATCAATAATGTAAATATGTTACCTGACTGTTCTTATATTATACCTACTTGTTAATCGATCAAGAAAAAAAAACTATTATTATTATTATCATTATTATTAATTAGATACCGTGGACTTGCTGTAAAATATGTTTTTTTCAATCTAATCAGTGAATATTCAATTGACAGTCTCATTATGTATTGTTTCTACTAGGCCAAGTTATCAGTTTGTACTGATTTGACAAATGTATGAATAATCGCATTTTTTATTGTTATCAGTTTTTAAAACTCTCTTAGTCCATACAAATTATCTTTGGTAATTCGCAACGAATTGCAATTATGCCGTAACCGTAACCTACCTCTACAATACAAAATGAAGTGATTAATTCATTGCATAATATGTTCAGTTTGTTCACGCCGCCCTCCGTGGCTCAGTCAACTAAGGCATCGTTTCAGAAACGGAAGTCTCTGCTGAACGAAGCTCAAACGCCCTTTCACTTATTATCACTTCAGAGTTTCATTATCATCACCTAGTCATTCGTACCCCTAAATTACGTATAGTTATTGGTGGGGTCGTTAAGCAAAGAATAATCACGATGATAATCGTCAGTCTGTTCACTCATTTTGGTACGGGGTTCGACCTTTTTGCGTTAGTTACCTCGTTGACTGCCTTGAGATCTTAAGAGCCTAATGTTGTTTTCTTCCCATCTAGCTCAGGCATGCAAGGCACTGCTTTGGGATTTTTTTTTCAACGCGGCCGACCGTTCCAGTCCTGCCTAGAGCGTCCAGTTTCTTTTACACATCATGCATCAATATCAACTGCTCGTTCATAGAACCAAATTACCTAGTTCTTAGTGGAGTCGTTAGGCAGTCAGTAATCATAATCAAATCTGAAATTCATTCATTCAATATCATTTACATAGCCTCTTGAGTTTCTATTTCTTTTGTCCGATCCCCGTGTTTGTGTCGCTTCTTATGGCTATTCGATATCGACCATAATTCTTACCGTATTTTTACTTTTAGTACACATTTCTGAATGATTACTCAGGAAACCTGGTTTCGATTATCGCCATGGTCGACCATCCTTACAGAGGTTTTTCGTGGTTTCCTTCTGTCGTGAAGATGAATGGGATTCATAGCCGTTTACGTCCCATGCACCATCCAAAACACAATAAGATAGCTTTTCATCTCATCTTCCCTCACGTCATCCATCACTCACTGACACCAATAGATCTTGGTCGTCAGTACGGTGCGTCGTTAAACCCACAAGGCCACACATAAGTTATATACATTATTTAGTGTTCAATTGGTCTGGCCTTCTGTAGATGGTCATTTTGACTAGATCGATGCTTGAAGTGAAATTGAGTGATCTAAACGTATGGTTGCGGTCACATAAAGTGGTCGATGAAGCTACATTGAAATACATCCTGAAGAAAATACAGTGGTGTTATACGCACTGAAACTAGAGAAGGCAATGTGCGTATACGCACTCCATGCATATAGCCTGTGAAAAAAATTGTAATTAAATGTGGGTAGATTGGATTAAAATGGACATTTTAATTTCAGATTGAACCACTTGATATGACCGCAAGTGTATCTTGGTAATTAAATCTTCCATGAGCCAGTATTATTGTGTGCCTAGTCAGCCAATCTTGTCAAGTGCGCGGCACGGAGTGTTTGAGAACTTGACTATATATAGGTATATAGCTTATCGAATGGACAGAATGGTTAATTTGAACGTGATGTATACTGTACTTGCGATGCAGTACTACCATTGACATGGTACTACCTTCACGATAGTACTTACACCATCTTTTATGTGGAAGATTGAAGTATGAAGTTAGTTGGCTTTGTTGGCAGCGCCATTTTGTGTTTTACAGTGAGCATTCAGTTTGACAAAAATCGATTATAAGTTATAAATTGTAATTTCATGTTTCGACGTTTTGGACTCTCGTCTAGCAATCACGTTCATCGATGAAAATGAAATAGATAGCTGCTTCCTTTAGCGTGTAATCTGATTTTTCTATCCAGGTTAAAAATTGAAAACAATAATTATGGTACAATATTTTGTAAGAATCTTCCAATATTAAGCGACAGAAGGAAGAGTTAGGGAAGAACTTTATAACTTATCTGTCATCGGCTCTCCGGATAAGCTGTCGTTCAATATCCAATATATGAGAGGAAATTAAATGTGATTTTTTCCATTGCCCTCTCTTTTTTCCCTGGACCTTCCGCCAGGGAGATTCCTTCCATTCTACGCATATTTCAGCTCATTTTCTGTCACTTATTGATCACCTTTTTCCCAAATTTGGTCGCGTTTACTACTTTTTTGAGGCATGCAATGCGTTGAGGCCGGTAATCTACTTTCTTCTTGTTTCGTGGATACAAGTGTACAGCGATCTGCACAAGTGGTATTAGATGAGTCGCTTGCGCACTGAACCGTCATAGAGGCGACGGGGGTTCGATTCTCGCCATGGTCGACCATCCTGACATCAAGGTGCATCGTTTGATAACCTAACAGGCCACGACAGCAACCTTCTCACAGTCTCGCTGCCTAAATACACATGATAAAATTACTTTTCTCTACATCTTTCCATCTTCTCATTCATCATTCACCGACGCCGCTAGATCTTACTCGTTATTACGGTGCGTCGTTAAACACATCATGAATAAATAAATAAGTGAAGGAATAAGCGTAGACTGGGGCCGGCACATGCTCTTGACCAGCTAGTCAAGGGGGTGCATGCACGTTGCTTATACACTAACCAGTGTAATTGAATGAAAAGTATATCAACCCAACCCCAAGATAATTGTATGACCTTCAATTAATATGATATCATACTTTTGTGAATTCAATCAGTTTTAAGATAATACGTCAATGAATAACAATAATGTGATCAATTCATTGATGTTTTATCTTAAGACTGGTTGAATTCACAAAATAAGAATTTCATATTAATTGAAAATTACTTTTTTTATTCAATTACAGTGGTTCGTGAACATGGAGAATAATATATGAATTTCTAGTATTGTATAAGGATTGAGGATGCATCCCCTTAATGATGTCAACGGCGCGAATCTAACTCTATCTAACAGTCATAGGTCCCATGTGTTTTTATATATGTGTGTGGTTATCACTTAGCTAATGCTGACTTATTGTGCGGTTACATCCATTTGTTTAAAGCCCGCACAGTTTGCCTTGACAGCGTTACCAAGCTCGCATGCGACTTCAATTCGAAACATTTAGTATATTTAAATGCATCATGTCCGGTTTCCTGTCACTTCCAATTTGTCTCGCCAACTCGTTAATCGTAATGAAAACCTTTTCACATTTTAGTTTGTCGGTAAAGCAGACACTGCTTTACCGACAGTCAGCTTCGTGCGTTACAACATAGAGTGAGTGGGCTTGGTCTCGAGTCGATAAATGTAGTTTATTGCTCACGTCGGTCGAAGCGACTCCTGTTACGCCGTTTCTAGTAGTATCCCTGTTGCTCGCTGTGTGGCGGTAGTGTGCTATATTTAAACAGAGTGTTTATTTTTTATTTCAGCACATAGAGTAATGAAGTCCTTGAACTTAAACTTGAAGTCCTTAAAATGAAGTCCTTAAAGTCCTCCACTACCTCCTTAATCTATGATCGTAGGCCCTACGCGAGGGGTTTACAACTCGCAAATTTTGTGTACACCTGATTTCAGGGATTTCAGGTGATTTCAGAGATTTCAATAGAGTTCAGGGATTTCAGGAGATTTAAGAGCTTTCAAGAAGAGCTTTCAAGAAGAGCTTTCATAAGGCTTTCAAGAGATTTCAGGGATTTCAAGGATTTCAAAAGATTTCAGGGATTTCAAGAGATTCCAGGGATTTCATGGATTTCAAGTGATTTCATAAGGATTTCAAGAGATTTCAGGGATTTCAAGGATTTCAGAAGATTTCAAAAGATTTCAGGGATTTCAAGAGATTCCAGGGATTCCATGGATTTAAGTGATTTCAGGGGATTTCAGGGATTTCAAGGGGATTTCATGGCAAGTGTACACCGGATTTCAGGAGTTGTTAACCCCTCGGCCCTACATATATAATAGAACTTATTAGATTGCTGATAATTAAGCGTGCATGGCAGTCGATGCAGCGAAATATCAGTTTTTGTGATACTTTACGAACGGTTTGATGTATCAAAATTAAATACAGTGTAAACAGATATTTTTAATACCCTCAAAATGGTATGAATAAAATTCTATTCAACATATCGCATATTGTCAAACGTATACGGCTCTAAAATGCTTTTGTTTCAGCTGTATACGTTGGACAATATGAGCGATATGCGATATGAGTTGAATAGTTGTTATACTTATATCAACTTGAAGGTATTCAAAATACCTGTGATTCCCGGTATTATAATTTTGGTGACTCATACCGTTCTAAAGGTATCACAAAAACATGATATTTCGCTAAATCGACTGCCATGCACTCTTGAAGTAGCTCATTTCTTCAACTCATAAAAACATTCCCACAAGAAAAATAAACATACTATAGTATATTACGGCACTAATAAGGCATAATAGACCTACTGTATAGATTCGAATATTCGTCTTTTCTCTTTCTCGGAATAGGCTCAAAATGAACCAGAAAAAAGTGTCAGAAGAATACCGAAGAACAGAAAAACAGCGAAGAAGTGATGTATTCCACTAAACAGCTCCCATGCGCACTGCTATAAGGTGTATATTTTCTATGAAATTTATTCACTGTGTCTTAATTATTTCCGATGTTTTATCTTCTTCTTTTACCCTCGCTTTATGTGGAGCACATTTAGCGTCTTTTCTGATAGCAATAGTTATCTATAACTGCACATCTTTTATTCATATACCTCCTTGGTATATCTCATAAATATAAAGATATATTTATATATATTTCCTCTATGATATCTTTATTATTTCCTTATGAACGATGTACTTCTGTTTATCTCCCTTTGCGATCAGCGTGTTCGTACTGTATGTCTCTATAGTGGAGCGCTCTGCTCATTTTATTAGCCACGTTTTATTTTTCCGCATCATACCATTTGGTATTTATTGGTTCAAGTTTGTTACTCATATTCTCGCCTCAGCCCCTCTATGTCAGTGGCTGCCGTTCTATATAAAAATGGCAAACGATACCGAAATTGAATAAAATACAATTATGGCTAGGAAAGAGAATGGTGCTGTGAATAATGCAACTGGCTGTATGAGCCTTCACTTCTTTGTGTCGCAATACGGGACTCCATGTAGGACCGTATCACTTTGGATTTAGATATTTTTCCATTTTGGCAGTTATTGCCGACATTATTGCTTCCATTGTTGGAATTAGCTCTTAGTGGAAGTTTATGAACCTCTTATCACAATGGTTGCACTTGCGATTTATTTAATCAATTTTCAATTTTTTCAATTTTAATGCTGCTCAACGACCCTGCCATCAGCTAGGTCATACGGGGGTACGAATGAGCTGGTGATGATGAAGTGATGATGGTGAATGTACGTTTCCAAAAATACATGCCTTATGCGGAACTCGAACCCACGCCCGACCTGACTTCACTTCCTACCGCAGTGCGATAGTTGACTGAGCCACGAGGGCGGCTTATTTTATCAACTCTCAGAATAGGGTTGACTGGATTTGGTAGTACCGGGCCTTAATCATATATGATATACTAAATTAATTATATACATGACTCTCATAATTAATTTATTAGTCGAATCTGTATTTCAATCTCGATGAAGTGGTGTTTTGGCCAGTTTGCGAAAAGGTATATCGGGAGGAGTTCACCCGAGTGAACTGTTGTTAAAAGTTTCCCATGTAGACCTAAAGCAGCTTCCAATATCGTCTTGTGGCTGCATGCGCGAGAGCTTTACTTGGGGTCACAAAGCAGAGTCACACCGATTTAAAAAAATGTTCAATGTAAATTTCAGTGACACATTGTAATCAAGAATACTGTTTTCGGACATTGATTGTCCGAAATGTTACTAAAAATAGATTTGTTGTTAAGGGGGTGCATGTACGCGGTGTCTCTGGGACATTCATCTTCATCCCATTGTTTCTTTGTTCACGAACCAGTGTAATTGAATAATAAATTACATTCCCTTTCTTGTGAATTCAATCAGTTTCAGGATACGTCAACGGATACCTAGAATGTGATGAAATTCATCGACGTATTATCTTGAAACCGATTGATTACACAGAAGTAGAATGTCATATTATTAAAGAGTGTAACATTATCTTGGGGTAGATATACTTTTTATTCAATTATAGGTTCGTGAACAAAGAAAAAAATAGTGAAGATGAATTCAACTATTTTTAGTTTTTATAAGCACCGCTCTTGATGCCATTCTAGTATTCGAATCAATTCTATTGCGGCACTTCCACTGCCTGCGTGACAGTCCTATAGCTCTCGTATTCCAACCACGGACCGCGTCTATATAGGCTCGTTGAATTATTGCACTCGATGCTAGAGGGCGCGGGAACTGATCAGCTGTCAATCGATGATTCTATTACCGGCACATGTAGCTCAGTTGCTGACGCACTTGCTTCGTGTGATCCGAGAGTGCCATATCGAGCCTCGGTTCGTACCCCGTCACAGCCTATCTCTAAAGAGGTTTTTCTAGTCCGGGCTAATGTCGAGATTTTTCCTATGCAATATAGGCCACGACCAATTCTTTCCCACTATCATTCCCATTACCTAATAAGAAACCTTAATCTCGTATTTCCATCATATCATTGTTCTTGCAGTCGACGCCAATAGATCTTCGTCATTTTTACAGTGCGTCGTTGTACCCAATATAAGTAAAAATGCTTCTACCAAACACGAAAGATATACTACCAAGACAGTTCACTCGTATGGCTAAACCAGAATAACCCCCCGCGCACACCTCCATTTCTCTCGCCTACGTCTGCAATTAGTAATACATACTTGCCACTGAAGGAACTGCCCTGGTGACTGCTCGGTAACAGTACAATCCAGCATGTCTGTAGCGCATTCTAGCGCTCTGAATAGTTATACAAGTATTACAGGGGCGAGGGTTAGAAGAGAGTGATGATGTAAAAGTGGTGTTCAGTTTTATTTCAACATTGCGTGACATGTCTTGGTAGTGTATCTTTCGTCTTTGATTCTACCATAGAATATTATTATACGTAACAGTAACTGATATAAGGGATAAAAGTAGTGTCGTATAAGGCATAGGTTTTTGTAAACCTCCCTCCACTTGTAATCACTTCATCGTTTCATTGTTACCCCCGCGCTTGTTTCACTCTCGTAACATTAGTTGTTGGTGAGGTCGTTATCATCAAAATAGAGTAGTATTGTTTTTCGATTTCTATGGTTAAGGCTGCGATTCAATAGCGAATGTTATTTCATGTTAGTCTATTTGGAATTCAAAAGATAATCTCTCTATGTGTAGCTCCTCTGTGATGGGATGAGGGATACAGCGAAGACTTCAATTCTCTGTTTGTTCATCTTTTGTGCGCGCTTCACAGATCCCAAGGCTAAACTGATACTCGCAAAACTTTTGCAAGGAATCACCCATAACTTCGAACTTGGAACTCGTTAGATTCTGATGATATTCGTACAGGTGTAGAATTTATGAAATTGGTGATTGAAATTTTGAAATTACGTGTGAAAATAGCATGTACCGACGTATTTTTTTTTCATTTACATCGAAACTTGATATACCATTATTGTTCCCCAATTAAGGCTATGGATGAGAGTATAGGATCGTTTGGACGGAGCACCAACACAAGGGCGATCTTATACTAGAAGATGAATAATATTTACTCGAAAAAAAATCAAATTTGAGGTGTATTAGAGGGGAATATGACGGACACTCAGATAGGCGATTTCAAAACCAATGTGTGTAACTGCTTGCATATAAATATCTCGCTCGTTGTACATATAACTTGAAGCCTTGAACCAATTAAGGGAAAAGTCCTTCTCCATCTGGCCATTACACCTTTGTGATATTACATGGGATCTAATTGGTATCAGGGGAACACAAAAATAACTTTTACCTGTGTGGTTTAAGCTCTGTGACGCCTACGCTGCGTTTGCCGAGTATTGAATTATTTAGCGACTCGACCTAATGACACGTCGCATATAACATGGCATGGTGAATGATGACTTTCGTTGAGCAAGCAATTTGTAGAAACCGCGTGTGAACGCCTCACGTGTTAAACACAAATCAATTTTAATCAGGCATTACTTTCTGTTAGTATTGACCAGATGAAAGCTCGAACCATCCGTTTGCTAGTGGTGTGGAATAGGGGGTATGGTTGTTCGGAACTTCATTTCTCTTGGATTCAAGTTACATACGAGAGATGAAGGCTTGAACCCTTGAGCACTAGTGGTGTGGGATATGGAGGACGGTCGCTCGGAACCTTCATATCTCGTGGGTACAAGTATATTTTAGGTTATAATGAGTGTTTGGGCTGTGAGCCTGGATGTGAGACTATGTGTAAGCGTACGTGTACGTGCTTAATTAGCTTGTTTATTCTAATGAACAATCGTCTCGAACACTTTTCATTTACACGTATATACGTATACGTGTTCTCAGTAAGGACATTCCAGGTGTACTCCTATTTATAACGAAACATAACACCGAATACAAGTTGAAGAATATTATATCCACAAAGAGATATGTATGCATTTTTTTTAAATTTCGCATTTATAAATATACACATGCGAATAGAAGAATGAAGTGTTGAAACATTGACCGATTCGACCAAGAACCCAGATGGTCTCAATGATCCCATTTACGTATTGCACCAAATTACCTGATACAGTGAGTTACATGCTAATGAAATCGCCTGTTTCTACTCTAACACAGCCCTATGAAATTATCATCGTAATCACAGTAATGGGTCACAATAATTCGATCAGGATCACATGAATAAAAGCTTTGTAACAGGGTTGAGGGTGGCTCAATGGATTAGAGGCAACGCGTGCAATCGCAAATCAATCATAACTTAATGAAACAAACTCTGGTACCAGTAGGGTTACTCGACCCTCAACACAACAGCCCTCTTCCCCACCTCTTTACCACCCCCTCCCGCGTGCCGTGATATGTAGAAACAAGGGTTGGAAACAATAAGATTGCACGAGGTATACGCCTGTGCTGGACAAGATACGGAATTAGGGTTTGCACTAGTCCAAAGAGTCCGGCACGCAGCCGACGAAATCAGTTTTGATTCAAGCCCCTAGATCACACGTTTGCAATAGTGTGTTGGAACAAATTGTTGGAACAGTCAATGCGTCACAAACTAGCTATCCTGCGTCCAATCGACCTACGTTCGCCGAGCTGTTGAGAAGAATCCCTGATGATGGCAGGTCACATCCTGCGGAAACGTTGGAACAGAAGGCAAGGTTCCGAATGGGATCGCAATTTTATCTCAAAAGAGCAAACGCGGTCAACCCAAGAAAACGGCATAGCATTTCACCCAATCTGCGAGAATTGTCGTCACATATAAGTCTTATACATATATTTGAATGTATACGTATAAATATATATATATATATATATATATATATATATATATATGTATATATATATATATATAGGGGCCTATATATATATATATTTTTATTTTTTATTTTTTAGGCCTATATATATGAAAATGTTTGTGCCTCAATGACCTCAGGTCTAGGTTATCACCTTTGTAATAACTGGCTCAACATCTCACTCATGTATAATTCATTCAAATGAGAACTATCTCGGTGGAAATTTACAAATCAACTTTTATATTCCATCGCGAACAGTCGGGTCTGAACTCGATTTTCCTCCCCCTCAGTACACGTCCATTGTCAAGCCGCGGCCGACCCTTGCAGACAGTGACGTCGTCATTGCAAACCCCTATTGACAGCTCCGACCGAATCAGCTCATTCAGCTGGAGAATACTAGACTGCTGTAGAAATCTAGTTTTTATATTATTATTATTTTGTTCAGAACTAGAACCCTTTCTGTTGAATGTCAACGAAAAGCTAAAACACTCACAAAAGTTGTAGTTTGGCTTATACTAGTTTTCGTTCTTTCATCCCTACAAATACAAACATATGTGTATATATATATATGCTTGTGTGTGTGTGTGTATAATTCTTCATTTAATGGGGGAGTTCATTATGCAAACTAAATTGAGAATTGCAATTGAAATAAATTTGCCTTTGATGACATATCGAACAATATGATACATAATACTAAGTGATTTGCATTACATGTTATGTTCCGTAAATCTCGATTGTCAATGAATGTCAGATATATAATAAGTAGGCCTATTGTATATTAAACATGAGTTACAGCCTGTTGTTTTACATTTTTTTTATGAACATCTGTCCTTGGACACGAGCGTAATGTACGACTGAAATACTCTATTGTTGATTTGTATATCAATGCGAGCAACATTATTTCACTGTACTCTATTATATACTACTAAATGTATTATTGTTGTGAGTACACGTCGGCTTCTCTTACAATTAGTATTGGTTGGCTTTGGGCTAGCTAGCTATTCAAATATATATTACGTTACTAGAATGCATAGCTTACTGCATATATATATATATATATATATATATATATATATATATATATATATATATATATATATATATATATATATATATATATATATATATATATATATATATATATATGTGTGTGTAGATATATACTGAGACGTGTGGCCGAACCGTCATTCAGGAGACCGGGGTTCGATTCCTGCCATGGTCGACCATCCTGAAAGGGGTTTTTCGTGGTTTCCCTGTCAATACTGGGATGGTTCTTTAACAACAGGCCACGACCGACTCCTCCCACTATCCAAAAACACGTAATAAAATAACCTTTCATCTCATTATCCCACCATTTCATATATCATTCACCGACGCCAATAGATCATAGTCATCAGTAGAGTGCGTCGTTAAACCGAATATAAATAAAATGAATATATATATATATAGGCCTATATATATATATATATATATATATATATATATATGTATATATATATATATATATATATATGTGTGATATATATATATATATATATATATATATATATATATATATATATATATATATATATATATATATATATATAAATATATGTGTGTGTATATATTTATCAATACTCAAGAATTGACTATATTCAACACTCGTTATAACAATATTTCAATGCAACTTGAGATTGCACTACAGGCATATCTTTTATGGATTTCATATGGATTCACTATTCACTCTCTTAAACATTCGATCAACTCTATACTAAGAATTGTTAGCTAAAAAATTGGTAAAAATAATTGTTGCTCAGCTAAAAAAGCTCCGATGTCACGTCGGGCGTAGAGCCTAGGTTCGAGTCTCTCAAGGCATGGGGTTTTGTTAATATCATTCATTTATTACACGCTCTTTTCTTTTGTACCCTCAAACAACAGAACAGTTGATGGAGTCGTCAAGAGTGCATGGAAGTCGATTTAGCGAAATATCAGTGATTCGGTGATAACTTTCAAACTGTATGAGGTGTCGGAATTCTAATACGGGAGAAACACAGATATTTTCAGACCAGTTCAAACTTCAAAGTGGTATAAAATTATCAGCCCTGGATTCTAATATTTCTTAGGTATACGGCTTAAAATTGGTTTTATCAGCTGTATACCTGTTGAAATTATGCGATGTAGGCCTATGTTGAAAAGTCATGTTGCACACGTATAGCTCAGTTGCTCGCGCGCTCGCTCAATGTGACCGGGAGATGAAGGTTGATCGAGCTGCAGTTCGATCTCTTCCACCAACCATATTTACATGGTTTCTCTCTATATAGCCCATAGGTAATGACGGTTATGTTTCCTACAATATGGGCCACAACCGCTTCTTTCCATCTGTCTTTCACATTGCCTAAGAAACCTTCATCTCATCAGCTCATCAATCATGTACCCGACATTAATAGATCTTGGATATCATTACAGTGCGTCATTATACCCAATATCTATAGATGAATAAATAGATGAATGAATGAATAAATAAAATACCCGATTTGGATCGAACGGGGGTCTTCGCCTACTGTCATCCAATAAATGTTGTCTGTGGCTGGTTTTAATACATGTTTTTGTTTTGTTTTCAGGTAAGCAATATAAAGTTGACTTATTCGGTCTTCCGGCAGCATTCACCTGTTCTTGGCAACTCACGAGAGCGTGAAGGTAATGTTTTCTGATAGAACTGATCGACTTGGTCGGATTTAATCACTCCACATGTATAACGTGCTGTTACGGCCTGTGGAGGCCTGTGTAACGATTTGTCGAAGAAAGTCTCCGTCGCAAGGAAGTATTTCACTTTTCATAGCGTTCGTCCATGCGAATAATAATAAATATACGTACTAATGTAACAAAAGTTAATGTACAATAGAGCTGTTATAATATACCAACATTCTAAAAAGGTAGCCTACTCTTACATTTCAGCAAATCCAAGTAGTAAGTCGGCACTTATTCGAGTGTATAGACAGGCTTGTTTAGATCTCAAGGTAAGGGAGTCGATTTAGCCGTCAGCGAAATATCAGTTTTTTGGTGTAAGATATAGGCCTATATGAAAATTCAATTTTAATTGCTTCAAGTTTGCAAGTAATAGCTATTCAAATTTCATCATATAATTTTCACAGATATAGACTATACCACTAAAAAAACACAAAAAACACATGCTTGTGGCACTCACTATCTTTGTTACGAAAATATCAATTTGATTTTTGTTTGTACTCACAGCTGAATGAATTATCTAACTGAACGCTATAGAACACATGTACTGAACTCGGCGCCTGATTGTGTACGTGAATGATTGAGTTCATCTCGAAAACCTGCCCGTTCGTAACGATTAATCCATAAATGTCATCAATTTATTTTGGATATGGGAAGGATTCTGTCATGGCATGTTGTTACGGAACCATCCCAATATCAACGTGAACAACAGAGGGAAACCACGATAAATCTTTGTCATGGCGAGAATCGAACACTGGTCTCCAGAGTGACGGTCCAGTATAGTAACCACTCGACCACACGCCCCAGTGACCAAAGTACCGTCGGCTCAGCATCGCTGCATCAAGATGGGCGAGCTTTATTCATCCTGCTTACGCCAAATGAACTCTTAGTCCAGTTGATCTGGTCGCCAGTCGCGACACATCCACATTGCCTCAAAATCCGGCTCATCTTCACCCAATGATAAGGGCAATGATTAGACCATTGAATAACCATATGGAAGCAAACAGGATACATGCGCTTGTCCCCCAATACACCACACACTCACTTATTCTATGGCGGACAGGTTTTCGGGTAGAGGACGACATATCTACAGGATTTGCCTCCAACTTAGCTATGTTCACATGGGGGCTTACCCTCATGTCCTTATTCTTTCAAACATCAAAAACTCGTTTAAATAAATAATGTTTTTTTGAAAAGGGTTATGGCCCCAACGCTCTCTCTCTCTCTCTCTGTGCCCCAATGGCTATAAGAGCTAGTTGCAAGTATATAGCCTCTATGTGTCTAGTAGTTTATTGTATGGATCTTGGTTATAGTTCAAGATTGCCATACGCAATGTGCAACGGTGTATCTGTACGGTGTGCCCGGGTGTGGTCGCCGCAACTAAAATGAGCAAACCACGCTCTTTAACTCGAGGGTTGATTCGAGAAACCTGCTTGTAGAGAGCTGCAGTTCGTTTTTAAATATGAATTTATAATTTAATGATTTTATTATTAGGGGTTTCTTATATATATATAGGCCTACATATATCTTATAGTCAGTTGATGTTTGCATTCCTTGTAACTTATAGCCTATATTACTGTTTTTAATTTTAATGCTGCTTAACGACCCCAACTACAGCTAAGTTATACAGGGGTACGAATGATCGGAGTGATAATGAAACAGTTCGAAGTGATGAAAGGACGTTTATAAAAACCCATTCCTTATGCGGGACTCGATCGCACGCCCGACCTGACTTCAGCGTGATATTTGACTGAGCCACGGGGGCGGCTTATATTACTGTGCTACGTATCCCTGGACCCTACATTATTTGCATTCTAAAAAGCATACTAAAAACACGTATTTTCAGAGCCAATTTTTTCAGACATTTCGTACATTACGATTCTCGTACTTCTTTTATATGGCCGTAGGTATACGGTACGGTGTTTGTAGATTAAGAGTGCACGGAAGTCGATTTAGCAAAATATCCGTTGTTTTGTGAACTTTTGAGCGGTATGAGATATCAAACTTTAAATTCTCAATACATTTTCAAGAAGGTATAGAAGTTCAAATTTTTAAACGAAGGTATATAGCCCCCAAAAAAGTTTTGTTAGCTGTATTCTTCTGACAATGATGCGATATCAGTTGGAATTGTTAGACCTATAACTTGAACGTTTTTAGTGCATCTAGATTGTAGAAGGTATCTGTGTTTCCCCCGTATTTGAATTTTGATATCTCATGCCGTTCGAAAGTTATCACCAAAAACCGGATATTCCGCTAAATCGACTCCCGGAACATACAACATTTTCACGAACGATGCCATTTATTTTCAACGCACCATACTCTTATGCCCTATGGGTACATTTTAGCAAACCAGCTATTATCTCCTTTAGTAAAGAATTAATGCCTGGTTTTAGGTACGTCGGCAACAATGTTGTGCTAAACAATGTACGTATTATAGACCAATGATCGACTAATAGATTGAACTGTAGAAATGAGAAATCGATGGATCCTTCTCGTATCTCGTGCCTTTGTATCTTGTGTATCTGCTCTCTCTCTCTCTCTCTCTCTCTCTCTCTCTCTCTCTCTCTCACTCTCTCTCTCTCTCTCTCTCTCTCTCTCTCTCTCTCTCTCTCTCTCTCTCTCTCACACACACACACACATGCATTATCCCTATCCACAGAATATAGGTTGTATATGCATTACAACCTGCATCAGTCAAATTGTAAACCTATACTAA
Organism: Brachyptera putata; assembly: GCA_907164805.1. Taxonomy (NCBI): domain Eukaryota; kingdom Metazoa; phylum Arthropoda; class Insecta; order Plecoptera; family Taeniopterygidae; genus Brachyptera; species Brachyptera putata. The sequence goes on along the minus strand of OU015463.1, from coordinate 23,328,162 downwards.
CAACACATTTGCTCCCCTTGATCTGGCCTCAATCCTTTATGCAATCATCATCCAATAAAAAACCGGTGTTGTCCGTACGGTTTGAAATATTGTCCGAAGCTAACGGACCGTTAGTTTGGTTGACACTAGTTAAACCGCTAATTTGAAATGAAGCGTGAAACCGAGATATAATACAGTACAGTCTAGTAGGTGTCTGTATGTGAAACTTGCTCGTCAGATGTGTTTCATAGCATGAGGGGTGGCCTAAAAGCCTTAAGGGGGTGCATGCACGGTGGTTATAAAACTAGAGAAATTCACCTTCACTAATTTGTTTCTATGTTCAAAAACCAGTTTAATCAAATGAAAAGTTCATCTTCAAGATAATTTTATGCTCTTTCAATAATATGACATTCTATTTCAGTGAAGTCAATCAGTTTTAAGATAATTCGTCAATGAATGAAAAGAATGTGATGAAATTCATTGACGTATCATCTCGGAACTGATTGAATTAACAAAAATAAAATGTCATTAATTGAAGAGCATATAATTATCTTGGAGATGTGAACTTTTCATTCAGTTGAACTGGTTTTTGAATATGCAAATAAACAGTAAAGATAAATTTCTCGATTTGTGTAAGCACCGCGTGCACGCACCCCCTTAAGGCCTGAAACGCTTCGCTCGTTGTACGTCACCAGGTGTGCCCCCGACTAGCCACGCAAGCTAATTTGTATTGTGAAATATAAGAAGCACTTGAAGGACCTCGTCGAATTGTTGCCGATGATAATATAAGTATCTTGACCAACGCTGTGTGATGGCCCAACTTGTCGCGTTGATCAATGAAAGACGTGTGCTGGTGTAGATGTATATAAAATATAACTTGTTTTTTTTTGTTAAAACTCTAACATCACTCGAAAAATATATAGGTTTGGAAGCTACCTTCGCGTATTGAAATTTGAGAATGCGATTCTGAAAAAACATTTAAATGTTGACGAACATATTATATTTTGTATGCTATGAGTTTGATAAGGAGGTAGGGGGGAGGGGTATTTCGTTAGACTGATTATATTGCAATGTTGTTACTGTTACTGTTATACTTGAAATTTTAGAATGCGATTTTGAAAAAACATTTAAATGTTGACGAAAATATATTGTGTATGCTATGAGCTTGATAGGGGGGGGGCGATTTTATTGCAATGTTGTTACTGGTCTATGTTGGCACACCGCCGTAGCGTACAGTCAGGTGGAGGATGCACGGATACATTAAATGACGCTATGAAGCTAAGAGCATTGCACGCGTTCCCACGATACCGGATACCAGTGGTTTTACGTGAGGTTAGCTACTTTTTTCTAGAGATTAAATGTTCTCGTCAACCGGAAAAGTTAAGTCGTATAGATATAATAATTGTCATTTTCAGGTGTACTCTAAATTTGAATCGTTTCGGAGAAGAAGCATTTCCATTTTTATCCTGTTTCATTTCTCCTGGATTTTTTTACACATTCCATCACATTTTTCTGAAAAGTGATCGAACCGAGTGTGTCCCAAAACTGTATAGTTCCAAGTTTGGTGAAACGGCAAAAAAAACGGCAAAAAATTTCGTGGTCATCAGTTCGGGCGTCTGTCCCAGAGTGTCGCTACAAAACAAAACCGGAAGTTCCCGTTTTGTTCGCAGTGTACAGGATTTCACTTCGTGCACCAAACGAGGCACAAGCCATTTTATAACCTTGTCATGAAAAAGATTATTTTTATGTGTTTCTTCAAGGGGTGGTAAAATAGATAAATTGTTGAACATTTTTATGATCTAGTCTCTATAATAATAAAGTGCTCCGGTGTTGTAACAGGTGATGTTTAGACAGATGCAATCGTTTGTAATCGCTTTATTAGGGTAAACAGTGTCACAGACTGTGATAACCCAAGTTCACAGAGCCATTATTTTTCCGGTTTGTGGTTGATTCGTTTTCGTGAGCTAATCAAGTTTATCACCACGTTTTGACATGGTGATACAATGAATTATTTGTCAAACATCGGTCGTTGGTGTGTCGTTTAATCGTTCAGTCTGCTAAATGCGCATGTCAGATGCGATTCTTTGTGACTAAATTAACCACAATACTTGGATCACGTGTTTCCCAGATAGGTAGGCCCTATATTGCTTCTTGTGATCCGAGAGGTGAGGGGCATATCATACCTCGGTTCGATCCCCGCCAACGTCCATCTTGACAGAAGTTTTTTTTCGTGATTCCCCTCTGTAGTCCTAAGCTATAATGCCTGGATTGTTGCTACAATAAAGGCCACGACCCCTTCGCTTCCACTACCATTCTCATTACCTCGGAAATCTTCATCTCATTATCTCATTAATCATTCATCCGACGCCAATAGATCTCAGTTATCATTACAGTGCTCCGTTGAACCCAATATAGGCCTAATTGAATAAAAATATACATGGAAAATTATAGCGAGGATGGAGAGGTTTTTCGTGGTTTCCCTCTGTAGTCAGGCAAATGCCGGGATGTTTCCTACAATATAGGCCGCGACCGCTTCCTTTCCACTATACCCTTCTCGTTACCTCAGAAACCTTCATATATCATCATCACATCAATTATTTACCCGACACCAATAGATCTTATAGCTACCATTGCAGTGTATCGTTAAACCCGATATAAATAACAAAATATCTCATTTGTCGTGCTCAAAACCACGAGTCGGTTTCTGCTCGTCATTGCATTTTAAGTATTTATAGACTATCCCGGATAGCCCAGACGTACACAGCGTTGCCTACATGCCAGGAGTAACTGAATCATCTGGGTGACCCATTTTCACTGAGACGGGTGGGGTGGATCCGTCGCTATATCGCGATGGACCGGGGTTCGATTCCCTCCATGGTCGGCTATCCTGACTGAGGTGTATCGTTTTTTTCCCTCAATCGTCAGAATGAATACTGGCCAACGACCGCCTCCAACCCATCATTCCAACGTATTACAGAGGGGCTGCTATATTCACTACATAGATTAGCCATAATTCGAGTTGTAGGAATATAGCATATAGTTTTAGTTATGGTAGCCTATAAGTATGTGAAATGTAGCATTTTGTAGCAAACTACCAGAAAAACAGGAGCTGCAAACTCCAGAGCAACAACTACGGGATTATCAACGAAAATTACACATTCTCTCGGATTTTCAGTCTGAGGCAGTAAGTTGTCCGAATACAATTTTTTTTTATATGTATATTCAAGGGAAGAGAAAACTATTCTTTTCAACTTGACATTCGGTTTTTCCAGTTAATTTCGTATTTGGACATTTTCAAAAATAATATTTCATACGATCCAGCTCAGTATTTTCAAAATCGTGCAAATTTTCACTAAATAGCTACATTTAGTCAAATACTCTGAAATGGACATTTATAGTGAAAAATATCGAAATAGAATTAGATTTCAAATAAATCGAAATACCATGAAACATAAAAAATACCAAAGATATATATATATATATATCCTCGTATAATATTTGGATTTGATAATATATTTCATCACTGCTCAAATCCTACAACCTGCCACAACCTGCAACGAATATAAAAATATTTTGCAGATGTATGACTTGAAACAATAGTTTTGTTCGTGGCTTTTCTTGAACGCTGTTTAACTGTAATTTCACACGGTCTAAGTAAGTTTCTATGTATCAAAAAGCTGACTTGAGTTTCACGTGTATTGTGAATCTTCCAAGCTGAAATATTCCCAGTAAAAATGAAAATTTCTCGAATTATTCCTTATGTGTATGACGTGAGTCTTTTGTTTGGATTTGTAAGACCGAGAAGAAAGGAAGTGCATACATATACCAGTTTCAGTGAGCACAATCTAGTTTTCAAACCTCCGATGCTACATGCGTGAAAATGAAATAAATCTACATAATACGTAAACTCGTTCGTATGGATGGTTTAATCTCTTATTTTCTATGGAAACTGGGAATATAGCTCATTATAGCGGAATGAAACCGGGTCACAAATATGTATTGTCAACTTGTTCATTTTCTGTCTGGAAATATTCCTTTAATACCTGCAATTCCCTGAAGTGCAATAACGAACGTAACGAGTTGAATCATAATTAGCCATATTTTAATAATTCCAAGAGTACTGCCCATGGGTGATAAGATATTATCGATTTTTTTTTTTCATATTTTCATTAATTTTGTTCATAGTACTCTGTATCATTTTGTAGGTGTTCATCAATAGAGTAGTCACATTTTATAAATGTTCATAGAAATTGTTTCAAAGTGTGTGTATAGATAATATGTATTGATGCTGTTAGTCTTTTTTGAATTTCCTAACCGACAGCATACTAATATGCCTCTGCCTATACCTACCTTGGACGACATCAATTGCTTGTGGAACGTATCAAAATACAATACCTATAATTGGCGCATGTAATATCGTTCCGAGCTTTCGACCCACACGTCGGTTACAAGAAATAGGTTCATGTCGAGAAACGATCACATAATGCCTTTTGACGGTGCACACTTTTTAACTGTTGGAAAGAAAATACAAAAACAATTTCATATTCACATAAGTATTTTTGACATGTTGAAAGACAGCTGACATGGTATCTCGTTAGCCCCTATACAGCCCTTGCGTAAGAACAACTTCTTTTCACATGCGTCTCTCGTACACCCGACGACATTCAATGCCAGCATGAAGAAATGTTTCCGCCAGTTCTGTCAAAAGAATTGCAAACCTGTTCATCTATACGCAGATTTTTATACATCTCAACTTCCCAGTTGGTTATCTGCGTATTTTGTTCGGGCCTTAATGTATACTAGAAACTGGAAGTATACTTTTCAAGAGTTCTCATAACATTTTAGTCTCGCAGTTTCAAAAATTGTACAATGTGTTGAAAGTGAAATTATTTCCAACCGATACGCATTACAGAATCTGTCGATGTGATTGAGACATCAGCTGTAATCTGTCAGCATGGGTGTGGACATCAAAACGCATCACGCAGACAGACGCATTTTCAGTAATGAATAATGACGTCAGACGTATAGTCCAACGATTGGATGCAGAATTGTTTTAATAGTGTGTTGAGCTTGCATCGTGGTGCACATAATAGCAGACCTACTGGCAAGATGTAACCATAGACTATATAAAGCATGTAACGTTGTTTTGAATGACCCGTCCTCAAGAGGAACCCACACAAACATGTGTCGAAAGTTTTTGTTAAATTTTGATGTACCATAATGTCAAAATAGAATATCGAAATTGAAAGAAAAAATGAATCAAAATGCAGATAAAATTTGGGAAAAACGAGTTGAAAATACGTTCAACATCAGTATAGCAACACCCATAGCAGAATAAATAACTCATAATAATGCGTATACTTGCGGTCACATAATAGTGTTTTCTGACTAAATTTAAGTAAATATCACGATTGTTTTCCAGTCAATTTCAAATCGTACAGACTACACGAGGTGTGCGTATAATGTCAACATTTTTTCTTGATTCGTTTTGAATTGGCTTAATCGACACTATAAATGACCGCAAGGTATATACATCATTCAAGCATCAGGTTTACAATAACGTTTTAATGTGTAAGTATGAAGACACCCGTATTACCCATTACTAATTAATGTTTGCCTTGCCCGATCGTATTATAAATTGAAATTGGTATTTTTTAGAAACGTTTCGTAGAATATTTCTGTAATAATATATTATAATTATAAAAACTAAATGTCACGCAGGTAAGTTATTATTAATAATGTCTTACCGACCAGTATAATATAAACATTCGATTTTCGACAAGTGCGTAACGGAAGACAGTTGTATTTCATACGGGCATTACATTATATGGAGTATCATGACGTATTCAAGCTTATAGCTTATATTAGCTATTAGCTTATGTAGCTTATATTGAATATGATCCTTCTGAGGGCAGTGTAGTCTAATATTGTGTTTCATTCTACTAATGACTTGAGATGGATCTGTCTATTCTGAATACATCCCTTACCACCTGACCTAATTGTAGTATTTATTAATTCGGCTGGCCGGATCTCCGGATTTGCTTTATTAACCTAAGCTTGTATACGGCGTATAGAGAGAGTATTTCGTTTCATTTCCCTCTCTGAGTATCTCGGCAAACATCTTTTTTCTATACCAAGGCCCGATAGAACTATATATATATATATATATATATATATATATATATATATATATATATATATATATATATATATATATATATATATATATATATATATATATATATATATATATATATATATATATATATATATATATATATATATATATATATATATATATATATATATATATATATATATATAATGTATAAGGGGTGGCTGGATTGGAGCTTGGCTGGAGTGGAAGGGAGTCTTCAGTACCTACCCTTCTCAATTCAAACTTATGTTCTATACCTTTATGCTTCACAAACATTTCACTAGAGGTCTTTGGTCCTTTTGTATTCGAAAAGAGATTTTTGAACACCTTGCAGTAAATTGCGTCAGCTAGCTGGAAATTGTGTTGCCAGTTCGAGCGAAATGTATTTCCTGACTATATAGTCTCCGACTGCACAAGCTGTCTTGTGCCTGTATCTAGCTCGTCTGTATACGAACCATAATAGGGTGGAATCTCGAAATACTGCTACACAGATTGCCAATCTTGTTTCCATTTGATTTTCAACTCGAAGATTCGGATTCGATTCCGGGGTAAAAACGTGTGAAATGTATTGAAGCTGCTTGACGTGATGATGCAATGCATTCGCAATTTGGGTTTTAAGAGCTTCTACATAATTATCTAGTGTATTGGTAAATATACGAGATAACATGATTTTGAAACTACAAAATTACATTTCAAATTATGCGTGAATATTACAAATCATATTGTGTAGTTCCTTGTGATAATTATATAGATAATAGATAATACATATGCTCTGTCTCCCATAAAATTTAAGAAGAGCCGGTTTCTTCAAATGAATATTGAGTATTAAGTATGGTTAATTATTGCGAAAATTCAAAATAACATGGGTAACCCAGGGTGAGAACGAGTTACGGCGTCCCCAGTCTCCATAGGGCAAAAAGTTCCCATCAGGGTGATTTTGCAGTCATGAATGTTCCTAAAACTTGACCAGTGTAATTGATACTAAATTAACAAATACTTCGTAATATGCAGACAGTATTTGTCGACTGAAAGACTTTCGTCTGCTTCGTAAAACTATGGTCACAGCACAGTCCTGGTGTCAAAGTTCACTGTTTTTAATTTGAAATAATCTAAATGGGGATGTGGTGAGAGATGTGGTTTATTCCACATTTTTCTATGTGATAGTCCCATTAATTACACTGCAAATTATCCACCATTTTATTTCCGTGTGTAGTTTTTGTAAGTCACTTTATTATGGCTGTCAGATTTACGCCAAATACTCGATCGTCAATTATTCTCAATAATCTGGTTCTATTTGCACCCGACAGCCAGCTCAATATTTCCCTCGTCTAGCAATAAGTAATTGAACTAACATCGCATCTGGCTGCTGTACACGTCCGTGGTCCAGCGTGTTTTTAAATCGATCGTCGCGTCCAGAATTATCACATCCCTAATCGTTTCAGAAGTATTTTGATAATACTTCGGTTTTATGATCTTCCCGTGTCATCGTAGTGTCATTGAGCAACAGTCTTCTATGCTCTACAGATGCGATGTGCAGCATCCGTTCGAACCGTCTTCGCTCAATGCCGAATTATAATTTGTTAATGTGTTCATCTGATAAGATCAAATTTGGTAGTGGTGGTAGGTAATAGTGGTACTAGTAGTAGTAGTGAATATTTATTGCATCCTTGGACATTTTTGTCAACATGCTAACAAGCAGACACTAACATTAATAATGAAAAAGTACATAAAATGAATAGTGCAATTTACAGTAAAGAACGAATATTGAGCATACTAACCAAGCAATAGGATTTGAGGCTATATTTGTAATTATACTACTTCGTATAAAATATATTCGAATTACATCAAGTTTGTAAAGATATATCATTATTGTAAATAGTACGTATAGTCAGGACTTGAACCCAAAGTAAAAGTCCGTTTCTGTTCGTTTGATACCTCCTTCCTATGCAATATCACAAGGTAGTCCCCCTCCGTAACTCAGTCAACTAAGACACCGCTTCAGAAACTGAAGTCACTGTTGGACGTGGGTTCAAGTCCCACATACGACATGGGCTTTTGTAAACGTCCTTTCACTTATCATCACTTCATAGCATCATTAATACCTGCTCATTCGTACCCCCGTATTACCTAGCTGTTGATGGGGTCGTTTAGAAAACAATAATCGTCATCAATATCACAAGGTTGACTGATTTGATCAGGTAGAAAAGATACTTGTACTTTTGGTTCAAGCTTTACATATAAGTTCACTCGCCATATGGAAACACAAGACAAACCAAAGTTTTTCGGTTTTTCTCGTCGTCTTCTGTTGGGCGATGCATGGACCGCTTGAAATGTAATTAACATATACACAGTGTGCAGATGCAGGTCGCAAGCACTATCATTCACATCACCCTTATCCAGAGATAGGCCTAAATAGCCCCGAGCAGGAGACATCAGGTAATTTCCATAGATCTACCTTTAACTAGCTTCCCGCCTTTCTTTTGTGACCGTTGCTCGCGACGGATGGATCGTTATTTCATTAAAAGGGGTGGGTTAACATTTTCATTTTTGATACTAAGGGGTGTTACTATAATGAATACAGTGTGGCTAAGTGACACTTTGTATATAAGATCGAGTTTGTTACAATTTATTGATGTGTACAACTATGAAAGTTTGTGTTCAGAGTGTATGGGTGTCGATTTAGCGGAATATTAGTTTTTTGATGATAACTTTCGGACGGTATAAGATATCAGAATTATAATGTAAAGGAAATACAGATATCTCCAATATCTTCAAGATGGTGTACGCTGTTATTATTGGACTAATAATCGCACAATTGTCAAACGTATTTTAGCGTGTATTGACAGTTATGGGATATAAGATGAATAGTTTTACTGACAGTCTCGAAGGTATTAAAAATATCTGTGTTCCTCTGGTATTAGAATTCTGGTAGGCCTATATCATAGGCCTACCGTTCGAAAGTCAAAATCCCAAAAACTGATATTTCGCTAAATCGACTTGCATGCGCTCTTTAGTTGATGACTGATTACATCACAACGTATGCGCTGTCATAAATTTTTGACTGCACTGAAAATATGTGTTATCATTTTTCAAATTGATATTAATATCAATTGGATGAAAATAGCAACTAGTACTTTGATTTTGTAACCGATACTCGTCCTAACCTATGAGTCATACTGTGTTGACACTATTGAGTAAAAACTCTCAGCCTTAAATCTCACACCATTAATGTTTTTTTAAACGGAGCCCCCAAACTATACCGACCTTGTGTGTTCGCTATTTTTCTCACAACTCCTTTTCAATGCGAATGTATTGTCGGATATATATATATATATATATTTATTTATTTATTTAAACACACACACCAATGTTCATTATTTCTACATCCGTGAATTAGTCACCGAAAAGGATCACATTAGAATCAATTCATTTTTTCAGTATAAAGGAAGCATTTTATTGAGGTAACAAAACCATAAAACACAATCGAATCCTACGTAATATTTATTTGGTGACGAAACGGCTGGCGTTTCCTCCCTGTAAAGTTTGCAGGTAATCATCTCCCCTATCGTCAGTTGTTGTCATAGCACGGGTTTAGATGTCGGTACTCTTGGGTGCCTTATGCTGCCCAACTAGAGAGACGACAAACGTCCTCATCGAGCTATTCCAGCTATTATCAGCCTAATGAATCTGTCCCGTTGCATTAGCATTGCATAGGATGACCCACACACTGCTAGACCTCTATGCGGCCCCTACAGTCACATTAGGGCGACTTTTAAGGGAGGGCGGGTATATTATCGCGTGTCAAATAACGCAGTAATGACGTACTGAGCCCTTTTCATTTTCGCTATAAACCTTTGCTGTAGTTGGTATAAGGGTTCTCCTCCCTCTCCCACCTCCCCCCCCCCCCCCCCACACACACATTGTTGTGTAGTTGACACATGTGACAGCTAGACTTCACCCCATATTGCTTTCTATTAGCAAATGGTATAATCATTTTTTGACACAGTGTATAGGCCTACAGTCGAGACGCGTGAGTTTTGTAGAAAGGCATTCAGTGATATAAAGACTTGTTCACTGTGTGGGTATATGGTGAGATAAATTATGGTGAGATAAATATAAATAAATATGGTGAGATGCCGTAGGCAGAAAATTTGGAATTTTTTATATTTATTTGGCTCATTAAATGATGAAAAATGTACGTAATTTATTTATTCATATCATCAGCCCGACTCGTTGTATACAGCTCAACTTGAGTTATTATATTGTCGATGTATGCTATTTTTTTCTATCTCATTTGTAACTAAACTTTTAATTCTTCTTCTTTACTCGATAGTTTCCCCCCATCGACCATATAACTCCAGTCGGTTGTATAGTTGACTGAAACATTTTGTGTTCACATTGATATATATATTACTTAGCTATAGTATAATGAAATCAATAAATATAGCCTAGGCATATGTATACGGGTGAAACGAATGTAACGTTCTGTAATTGTTCGGTAATGTGTAATTGAAATGATCAAAACATATTACAGAAAATTAACAACCACTTATCAATGAAATAATATTGATGGTTGATCGGTGCTATCAATTACAATATTATTTTATATTACATTTTATACTCGATTGATAATCTAGTCCATATTATGCTTAGCTAGTTTGTACAGCTATTTAGTAGGTAGACGTTCTTCTACTTTCGTGGATCCAAGTATATCTGCTCAAATATATGTACTAGAATAACTCATGGGGAGACGAAGAAGTATGAAGCCACTTATTATTCACTTTATCTGGATTACTCACGTTTTTTCTCGGGTATGCCACGCAGCGCGGTGCGTCCGCCTCCTTTGCGTCAATTAAATCGGTATTATGCATTAATTTGTTTGCCGCTTTGAACACCATCTGTCCAATAACGAACTGAGTAACTGAAATAGTAGGTATTAGGCTCTATGTGAGATGCTATTAATATTATGCACCGTTTGTCGTGCACCGAAATGTACTACACTTGTGGTCACGTCAAACAGTTCGTTACAAATATGAAACTGAAATGAACTGTAGGCCTAGGCCCTACATATGTATTTTAACACTATTTTTTTTAGATATTTACAGAATTGGTTTTCATAATAATAATTTATCTGTGTTTTTCGATCTATTTACATGATCGAGTATGCAGCTTTGTTTTCTAAAAATATATGTTTTTTCATCTTTTTGCAATATTGAAAAATATTTGTATTAAAGGATGTTTTCAAAAATAATGTATATATTATATATTGGGTTTACCGCCGCAATACGTATGAATGGCTATATGTATTATCGTCAGTAAAATGATGAATGAGATGTTGAGAAGATGAGATAATAGGTTTATTTCAACCCTGTGGTTTTTAGATAGTGGTAACCATTCATGGATCAGCCTTCAAATTACAGAGAGAAAATATATAGAAAACCTATATCAGGATGGTCGACCATCACTGGAATCGAACCCCGGTCTATATATATATAGACTATATATATATATATATATATATATATATATATATATATATATATATATATATATATATATATATATATATATATATATATATATATATGGGTGTGTGTGTGTGTTTTCGGACCCGGTTCGATCCCCACCGCCGTCCATCTTTACAGGGGTTTTTCGTGGTTTCCCTCTAATCTAGGCTAATGCCGGGATGGTTCCCACAATATAGGTCACGACCGCTTCCTTCCCACCATCCTGCCCATTACCCAAGAAACCTTCGTCTCATCATCCCATCATCTCATTAATCATCCTTCCGACGCCAATATATCTTCACTGTCATTACAGTGCGTCGTTAAACCAATATGAAATATATATATATATGTGTATATATATATATATATATATATGTGTGTGTGTGTGTGTGCATATATATATATTTTTAAATTGAATAACAGCTGGCAATTGAGTGGCATTTTCTAATTCCCTCAATTCCCATCAGTGTGCATTGTAAGCCATCGGTCCTCGAGTCACTACTATGTCAGCCTGTCTCGGGCACTGATGATTCATCAACGCCTGCAAGGAGTGAAGTGTTGTGACGTCATTATGCGAGGCTGTGAGCCGACATCATTAGGACCCACCCTTATCTCCAGCTCGCATGACGTCATCCATGCTCCCACCCTCTGTTCATAATAGACAACAGCGAGGAGAATGACGTGATTAGTCGTGGCTTGGTGCAATTTCTCCTTCCATTTTGTTTCTCGAATAGGATTGACATCAATATTTGATCATTATTTTCAAGCTTGGGTGCGTGTTCAATATAATAGAAATAAATGTTGAATATATAATTGTATACATCCAGGAACAGTGGGCCGGTGGTTATCGAAGAAGTACGGTCTATACAGTGCAATACCTACTAAAGGCAGTGTATATATATGATGTTACTTAAATTTGGTATGTTGGGTCTTGTTTTTCAGGTTAATGAATTAAAAGTTGAAGCAAATCCGAAAAGTCAAATTCTTCACTCAAACCCCCGTTTTGAGTGGTGGAGGCACGAAGGACTGTTATCTCAATAAGAATGTATAGTTGTATGTAGGGCCTACACGGGACTTGGCCTCCATCGAGCTGCCGCCCTACTAAATTGCAATTATACACACGTATTTGGATTTTCACTTTCTACGTACTTTTCTTCTCAACATATGTTTCAAGAGAATAATAATTGATCATTTTGATTTTACAATAATGATTATAACCTTTTTTTTAATTAAATTTAAAAAAACCTTATTTGTATGATGTGAAGAGGGGGGTGGGTTGGTGTAAGTTCACCGTTGCATCAAAAGTTATGTACACCAGAAAGAAACTTCGGTAGGCCCTATAAAACATAATTTAATGAAAAGCATACATTTCTTCTTCAGTGTCTGCCAATTCCCACGAAAGTAATTACTTCTTTGTTCCATTTTCCTTTTTTTTTCTCTCTATATAGTCAGTCATTTTCACTGAATTTTTAATGAGGGTATAAATATGTATATGCGTGGTGTGTTCTTTTTGTTCTATACGGCAGCATTTCAACCAGCAGTATTTATATAAATATGTTTTCAAAAGAGATTTCTCGCAAGGCTCACAAATGCTATTTCCATTCTTACAGTGTAGGCCTACTATAACACCACTACAGAAACTGTTCAACTTCCTTTACCGCAAGAAGTAAAGTAAAAAACGATATTATAGTTGGTTCATATATCGCACAGTTATTTATTTGCTTTTGTTCGTTAGACGATGTATGGGGTTTGAAAATATACGGGTAAATATTACTTCTTGAGTTCTCTGCGTATTTCCTGGTTATGATATGGGTTATTACACCGTTTAGTTGCTTGGAGAAGGCATGTGGAGAACAGATGCATGTCGAATGATCTGAGACGCTAGATGTAAGTGTACGTTACACTTCTCGTCTGTGAAAACAAAATGTTGTAGGTTTGCAGTTCAAGAATAGGTTTTGGCGTACCGTCGTGCCTCCATAATTCCCAACTAAAGCAGGCTCACTTGTTTGTAATAGCAAACCCATGACGTATAGTCGGCTGTATAGGTAATGATATATTAATTTGATTTCTCGAATCTTTTTCATTTTGTTCATAAAGAAATGAAATAGGTTCACGGCAATACAAATTTTTGATGAAATGCAAGTACTGATTCGGCGCTTGAACCATAGACGAAGGATACCATGGCTAAACTAGAAGAAATCCCTGTGCACATCTCGTCTACTTCTGCAATTAATTAGTACCTACGCTCGCCACTGAAAAACGGTTCTGGTGACTTCTCGGTAGCAGCACAACGCAGCATGCCTAGGTAGCGCAAGGATTTGAGGGAAATTGAACGTTCCATGAAACTGGAACTCCCCCCTCCCCCCCCCCACTCCTCCATTGAAGCACTAAATATGTTATACGTACATTACACCATTTTTTGCTTAATTAATCGTACTGAATTCTATACTACTTGTCCCATCATTAGTTTTCTATTAGATTATTGCACTTTTATGGGAGGGGAGGGGGGGGGGGGTGGCATCATGTTGCACCCCCAAAATAGAACTTATGTGGAATATTTTTTTTAATAATCTCTCCGCTTCACCTATTTTTTTATTTATTGCTGATAATTGTCTGCCACGTGCCTGTTCGTGCAGCCCTCGAACAGCTGTCATAATAATCTTCTCACTCATCATTTATTGATTTCTCTCTCCATCTCATCACGCCGTGCACCGTGTCAACTGATTCGACTTCTCGAAAGGGCTACCGACATGGAAATTGAGGAAGGAAGTGTATTGGGGCTGCTTCGCGTTTATACCCGGTGTCGAGTTTATTTCCAGCCAGGTTGCGAGGATTGTGTGCTCCATTGAACCGACCACTTCCATACTTCTTCCGGTCCACGGAGCTTCCCGATGTGGTATGACAGAATTGACGAAAGATATGGCAAGGCTTCTTTGACATATTACTCGACTTCAGTGTCGATCCTCTTCAACATATTGCTTACGTCAAATTGAATAGAATCGATTTTTCGAGAAATTACCGAGTAAATACAGTTTTGGCAATATTGTGATTATTATTATTAGTTGTAAAAAAAATATGCTATATATAGGCCTATATTATATACGTATTCCGTCAAAATGGCGCTTTTGACCGAATTATTTTGTGTGAGTGAATCTCGCATGCTATCGACTCTGATAGGTCGATTTCTGTAATTTTCTACGTTACTACCACTACTGCTATAAGTATAGTGTAATATGTTCCATGTCATCGTGAACAAACAGTTTCTGCTTTTCCAAGATTACGGCCAAAGACATGGTTACGGCTAAGTTGCGGGTCAGGTGTCTGCTAGGCGTGTAAGCTGTTAACGCCGTGTACTCTTGCACGACCGTAGTTTTTGAAATATGAATGTAATCCTCGTTTCTTCTTTTTCTGATATTTATATATAGTATTGGGTTACGAGGCACATAACTGATAACTAAGATCTGTTTGCGTCTGTTACTATAATGAACTAGCTGTCACCCCGTGTTTGAGAAACACGGGCCTCTCCTTTTCTCCTATTAACGCTACCTCCCTCCCCACTACCCCTCCTCACTCGACTTCTCCTCACCCACCTCCTCCTCCTCCTCTCCATGCCCTCCTGTCATCGATTCCCTCCCCCTCTCCCCTTTCTCTGTCTATCTCTCCCTCTCTCTCTCTCTCTCTGTCTTGCTCTTCTTTTTTCACTCTGCATTACACTTCCTCTCTGTCTCCCCCCCTTCCCCCTCACACGATTCGACTGTGTGACGTGTCATTGCCACGACATGGCGTATGAAGCACAACGGTACCAGACAGCGGAGTGTCTGCCATCTAGCGTGTACTTCCGCAACCTTAAGCGTGACCGCAGGAGAGACAGAAGGACAGACCTGGGTAATTCTATTTATAATGAGATTATGAGATGAAAAGCTATAATTATCAGTTGTTTTTGGATAGTATTGGAAAGAGTCGGTCGTGCCCTGTTGTTAAGGACCCACCCCAGTAGTGACCTAAAGGATAGAATTGAACTCCGGTCTCCTAAACGACGGTTCAGTGTGCTAGCCGCTCGACCTACCGTTTCAGTTTCTCGTTTCGTTTTATTACCCAAGTTGTAAGTTAGGTTGATGCCAACGCCCAACTTTTATAAAATACTCGTTCGCTCTTCATTATTGGCCACGTTAGCGATTGAATTCGTCAGTTCGTCTTAACGCCTGCAAGCTCTCAATCTATATTGTAACCTGCCGCCCGTGTGACGTGTACGCAACACAACTGTCAGATCACTGTGAAGCTGCTGGCCTACCAATTGTACCCTGTATCAATTATACATTCACTGAGAACATTGAACCAGTGAGTAGCATGCTGAACCGTCATGCAGAAGACTGCGGTTCGATTCCCGCCATGGTCGAACATCCTGACAGAGGTGCATCGTGGTTTTTTAATTGGATGGCTCCTTGAAAATAAGGAACTGACTTTCCAATATGCACTATTGATGCATACATTTCGGAAATGCATCATTTTGAAGTTTCGTGAAATTCACGGTAATTTTCAAAATTTATAGTTGATATTTTTTTCGTGTTTGCCTTTGAGTCATATATGTATTTAGCTATTTTCAGGCTCACAAATATCCATGTAGCTGTAAATGAATTAATATAGATTTAAACTATCACAACTCAATGTGTATCGCACTACCGCTGTGCTAACTACAGAGTAAATGTGAGGTTATGGTCCTCGGGTCCTGTTTCTTTGTCTTAATTCTTGAGGACAGTGAGATGAAGTGCAAATGGAAAGTAAATCATATATTCCACCCCATTTTGAGTGTTACCTGGTATTTTGTCAAGTGTTACATTTTAGCTCAATCAGTGAAATTATAATACAAATCTATGAATTTAGAATATTTCGGAAATTAAAGCTTCGCCTTGAAAAGATTCTGGAGTTTCGAAAACTTTCAAAATGGAAAGTATCAGGCAGTTTCGCTATCTACACGTAATGAAATGACCTTTCATCTCATCTTTCCATCACCTCATTCATCATTCACATAGCTCCGTCACTAAAAACAGTAGAAATAAATCAAATTACGCTTTCAGTGGCTACACATATAGGCCTATTGCCCGTTTAGTTGTGCTGTATGTCGATTACTTCTCCAATAACATTATGTTCTCTCGTTTGATAGAAATGCGATATTGAACAAAAGAACAATACGACATCGCGAATTGAGTATTGACTTGACTTTTTCGACTGAAAAACTGTGGTACATTTGCGAGCACCTGGCAGCCCCAACACACACACTCACACACATGCAGGCATGTGTATGGATTGAATGCCAGTTAGGTTATGTATTGAAGCCGATTCAACCTCTATTTGGCGAACAAAGGAAACAGAAATAGCACATAGCAGATATTCAGAAATACGTTGGAAACAAACCAATTGAAAAAAATTGATTGTTTTTTTAATCCTGAATAATTGACAATGTCCAATATTTTCATAATTTGATCACACTGTCGCTAGCGCGATGAACCGCGTCATTCAGGAGACCTTTGTTCGATTTCCGTCATGGTCGACCATTCTGACGAGAGGATTAATGTGGTGTTTACCTCTGTCGTTCGAGTAACACTGGAGTTCCGCCCGCTCTCTTTCCACTGTTCGAAACATCGATTAAATTAACCTATTCTCTCATCTTTTCATCGCCTCGTTATGCCAATCACCGACGCCAATGGTTTTCAGTTATCATCGCAATGCGACCAATATAATAGATAAGTATAAATGGCTTAAATGCTTCGCCAGCAACCAGGCATGAACTAACGAAACCATTTGTATTCTTTCCTTTTTAAGAGAAGTTCTTGTCCTATAACTTATTCCACATAAAATTGTAAACTATGTCAATATTCGATATATATATATATATATATATATATATATATATATATATATATATATATATATATATATATATATATATATAGTACACTAGATTGTGACAAAAAAACGTGCAAAATAAATGGTGTACCTATAGAACCATTGTACGTTGTAGACCAGAAGTACTAGTGTTGTACGCGGTACCATAGAATTCTGTACGGTATAATCAATTCAATATAATTTCCCTTTCAAAGTAAAACATGATTTTTACATGAATGCTCATCCTCCGTGGACTTGTGTTGTAGCTTTCGCCTCGGTGTCACTTTATACAAGTTTGATGTTTCGTTTCGTCGACGTGAAAGCTGTGGAGTGCATTGATCATTAATGGCTATGTGTATCGCTAAAGTACGAAGATACATAAGTCAATGGGAAAAGTTGGTATTGAACTATTGATACGACCAGGTTCAACTTTCGGATATAAAATCGAAGTTAGCTAACCTTTTGATCTTTTTTACAGCGGAGATTTATATTTTTCTTTATATTTTGCTTTACGTTTCTTTTTCAAATCTTGTTGTCATTCGACTAATGCTCATAAGAATAACATGCAGAGGTATTAGAAGTTCTCTCTTTGAGTGTCCGAATATCATTGTTTGTTTGTCTTTGTGTGTACGTATAGTTCGCATCCCTCCCTTCCTGATTATTTATAATCCAACATTACCTGAAATGTCTTGATTGAATATATCTTTCCTCTATTCTCATATGGGTCTGGTGTGCCGTCTTCGCGTTCGTCCTCTCTCTCTCTCTCTCTCTCTTTCCTCGTCTGTATTCTCTCTAACCTCGTATCCGTTTTCTCTTTCTCGTACAAGTCAAATCTGTTCGTAATCCCTCTCAAATCCATTGAATCCCTTTAGTGTCACTTGACTTGACCAGATAATTGAATTAGCTCCTTCGCTATCTTTCATGTGATATTTATCCATGGATAAATACTGTGGTTTGGTATTGTGCCTGATAGCTATACCTAGCTATATTCATGGTTGGTACGTCTTATGTCTTGAAAGAGAGTCATTATAACATGCATGCATGTTTGATTGGTTTTCTATAAATTTAAGAGCTCATGGAAATCTATTGAGCGAAATGTCAAGTTTCTATGATAATTTTGGAACGGAGTGATAGGGCCTATATCTTTAGTTTTACTAACTGCAGACCTTGTCTTCACTAAAGAAACTAAAATGTTAATATCTGGAAAGCCCGGTTAATTGGGTGAGTGTCTTTTGTGCACCGGGTCATCCATGAAATAAACAAGTGTGCAGGCCATCTAAGACCGGGCCATCGGAGGGAACACCACTGTATACTTGCTCATATTGTTGAATTGTATTGAATGTTAGAGTTTTAAGGCGCGTCGACAACGAGGTCATTTTGCGCCTATAATATTGTTCCATATCTTGTTTTAATACTGTTAATAGTATTATTATTACGTGTTCTTCAAGGTTCCGTGTATGTGTGTCGCCGCTGTTGCTCCGTCAACTATCACACTGGGGTAGGAAGTAAAGTCAGGTCGGGTTTGGGTTCGAGTCCCGCATAAGGCAGGGTTTTTGTAAAACGTCCTTTCACCTATCATCCCTTCATCGTTTCATTATCGCATGCTCATTCGTATCCCCGTATAACCTAGCTTTCGGTGGGGTCGATAAGCAGAAATGAATAAAAAAAAGGTTTCTTGTGTATACCTTGGATTGGCGCTGATCTATGTGTGACATGAATATACTGAACTACAACTATTCTTCACAGTTACATCGCGAAAGGTGTAGTGCAGTTGATGAAATATAAAGCCTAATCATGTCTTTCTAATTTCATGACCCACCTCAGTCATAAAAAGAATCGATCGATTAATTTGCTTCACATATATCATAAGTATAACTTCTTTGACACCTGTATAGGCCTACATCTATACATGAATCTAAATGTATTTGTGCATTTCTATAAATTGTACATTTGAATCTAGGTTGAATTAAATTAATGTTTGAATAAATATTTATACGTATACATTTGTAGATTCCTATTAGGAAGTAATTTATGTATTGCTTCTATTTTGTCTCGTAATTTTACCCGCGAGTCATTGAATAATCAACACATAATTATGTACGTGGTATTAAAATAGACGTTCCCCTTCAGCTCCTTATACATTGGCGATTTGTGTTATTTGATGTAAATCTGCTGAAGGTAAGGTATGCATGGCAAATGAAGAAGGAATATGTTGACAAGTACGATTTAAAATGCCATAAGCTACACTTCGAATGCATCATCAAACGCCTTGATAATTTACCTTATACAGTGGACCAACCCCCCTCCCACCTTCAACTTTAATGATGTTTAATGATGTTTACCGTGATGTATACTTGATGTATAAGTGTGTGCTGGGGTTATTACTTTATGAGTTACACGCTAAAACTAGGAGCTTATTGTAGTAAACTTACCTGTAGATAATTTCTTTTCTCATTACATTTTTGCTTTTTTTACTTTCTTGTAACGATTTTTGCTTAAATTACAAATATCTAGGCCAACCGTATATATTTATATCGTAATGATATTGTATCATTGACAAACTCCTTCTCTGGAATAAGTTAGTGGTGTATTCATTTGTCAGATGAGTCAGATATACGATGCGCCTACAGGAAAATTATAGGTATAGGGCAAGTTATAAGTATTTAGTTCACATATCGAAACGAAATGAACAATTTGGTAATAAGTAGGCCTACAAGAAGAGAGAAAAAAAAAACATCCCGAAGAAGATCAAGATAATGAGAAGTTTGAAGATTTTTTCTCCCCACCGGGAATTTTTGGATTGTTTTGCACCCTGATGTATTCTTTGTAAATGAGTTATCTTATTTTTGGGGTGGTAAGGTCGCCCTTGTGGTGCCCCTTCCAAGCGATCCAATCTTTCATCCATATAACCTTAATTGGGGAACAATGATTTTGTATCAAGTTTCGATGTTAATAAAAAAAGGTTTTAATTGCCCTAATAACACCTGATAGGCCTATATATTTTACATGCATCTAGCAAATTACTTATGTAAATCAATTAGGACTTGATAAACAATAGTCACAATTACAGAGTTTGAACGAATAAAATATAGATCCATTATCTTATGAAGAAAAAAGAATTTGAAATAAATAAATTATATAGTAATGAGAGTTGGAAGTAATGTGAAATAATTATATGGTTACGACACCACAGATGAGTCAAATCTAGATAATAGTGGGCGTGAATTACACCTTGTGGTATTGTCTTGTAACCGTATTTGTGCAAATAAAAAAATGTAAATAACCATTTATTATAGACTAGGCTTATAATCAGAATATCAAATCACATGGTAAACATTGAAACACATGACACATGACTCGAAACACATGAGATGTGCGCAATTTTTATTTTAAAATTGATTGGTTTTATTGATTTTATATGCTTGTTTGAATTGGCTATCGGTTATTAACTTATTAACCGGTTTTTGGCGATACGCTATCTCTTATACAAGCAACTGAACGAGTGGTGCACTTGGGCAAATTCACAACTCGATACGTGTATACTTGCGGTCATTGAAAATGTTTGAAACAATATTGAAATTTGAATTTGAGTCAAATCTTCACACATTTCATCACTATTGTTCTCATAGACTATGCTTGGAGTGCGTATGCATGTTGTCTTATAGTTTTGAGGCGTCCCCAGTCACTATAGGGCAAAAAGTTCTCACCAGGGTGATAATTTTTGAAAATATTGTGAATGTTTATTATGGATCGACCGTATTTTATAAGGTACTTCTTTGCACGGTGTGAAGCAGTTTTACTACAATACGTTCATCCGGAAAGCCACTATACGATTATTTATGCTTTATTGCCACTGAAAATGGTCACAAAACATGCATCTCCCGTTACATACTACACCATTTGATTACTTCTTGAGATATTTTATCGTATGTGGTTTCAATGTGTTCGTAAAACAACTACCTTTGAGCTGAACTATAAATACACAGTTCTACCATATGTGCTGGGCATATATGATCAGGAAACGTCACGCCATTTTTTGTTGTGAATCAAAGTACCGGTAACGGAAATTATTTATTTGTATCAAAATGGTTGTGGGTAGGTATGCTGATGAAATTTAGTTCATCTCCTAGAGGAAGGTTTACTGAACCAATGTATCAAATCTCATCTTCATGCTGACTACTGGTTTTCCTGTATGTAACGGTTTAACTAATTTTTCAACTAGTTTTTCCCAAAAATCATCGGAATATTCAACTTTTTTGCCATTTCATTTTTAGTATACCGGTTTTTAGTACGGTTAATATTGATACATCAATAAATTACAACATATTCTATATATTTTTGTGGGTGGGTTCCCCTAAAGTCGTTTAATGTCACAGTAGGCCTCTATATCTTCTTCCGGATGCATTTTAAGGTAGCTGGATCACCACTTTATGTGACCGCAACCGTACTGTATAGGCCTGTATAGATCAGTATGAGGAAATGTATTGCCATGGCTTAGAGATTATTGCGGCTATAGATTTATCTTGATCTTTGGTTGTATTTGAATTAATTGGTAGTATTGCGGTTCTTTTCGACCTGCGTGACTTCGGTCATTCGGTAAGTGTTCATGACAGCGTGACTGAGATATGACTCTATCCTGTTGATAGCGTTCCGAAAACCGTAACAAATTGAGCTGTATATAGGGAAGAGGAAGGCTGTAAATAGATAACACAATTATTTGTTGCGTTATAAATGCACTATAGGCAAAACGCATGTGCTGTAAGACCGGCACAGGTAACTCAGTGCTGTCGCGCTTGGTCCATGTTATCGGGAGATAAGGGTAGGTCGTGCCCCTGGCCGGTCCCCCTTTACAGGGGTTATTAGTGGTTTCCCTCTAACATTTAGGTTAATGCCGGGATGAGGTTCCTTTCCTATACAATATAGGCCACGGCTGTTTCCTTCCCACTATCCCTCCCATTGTCTAAGAAACCTACCGTCTCATCTTCTCATCATCTCATTATTCATTCATCCCACGCCGATTACACCCAATTACTGTTACGTGAAATGTAATGGAAATCCACACACTTTGGTTCTGAATCATCACGTCACAGTCAAACACTGGCTCCCGTATGTCTTTATATATATTGAATAGTTGGATTGATCGACAAATGTGTAATAACGTGTAGACATATAGCATTTGTTGTGTTTGAATATATAGTACAAATCTAAAATATTATCGACGAGATGAAAAGATGAAAAGATGGGTTGGTCGATTGGTTGATCGGACCGCCATTCAAGAGACTGTGGTTCGATTTCTGCCTTGGTGAACCATCCTGCTAGAATTGGGTAGCTCTGTCGTTATCGCACTCGACCGTCTTGCAGGAGGCAAGAGTTCGATTCCCAACATGGTCGAACATCCTGATAAGAGGTGCATCGTGGTGTGCCTATGTTATTAAACTGAAGTTTGAGATGATTCCAAACAGACCACGGCCGTTTCCTTCCCACTATCGAAAGTACCCATCAAAATTGACTTCCAATGATTATGTTGTATTACCAACAGCTAAGTTATTAGGGGGTATGAATGATAATGATCGGAAACATGTCTTATGTGGGACTCGAACCCACGATCGACTTGCCTTCAGTTGGCAACAGCTATGGAAGGCAGCAATATTGTCTTTTGTATCACATTTCCCCATTATTCATCTATCACGGACGCAAATATATCCCTGTTGTCATTATAATGCGTTGGTGAGCCCGATAATAATAATAATAATAATAATAATAATAATAATAATAATAATTCGATTTAATAATTGAACGAAAAAAAAAATTGCATGTAATCATGATTGATGTGAGCGTGATTGTGGTGCATGCCCGTTTGTTGTACGCGCATGCGCGAGCTTGCACTCCTCGTGGTCGCATGGTACTGCCAGCCTGGGCACCCCTACCACACGTTGCTCACTGTTACCACCGCGCAAGACTAGGACAGTCGTACCGACCGACCGCGTGTGCTCATCCGACATGCGCTTCCTAGACTCGAATAGCTCACCTTACGTTCATGTCAACACGTGTGTTTTGTTTGTTATTTTAGCTACGTCTAGACGTGATTGTATGTGAAACATTTTTTATAAGTGTGTATAAAACATTATTCAGTTTGCTCATTGTCCTGATGTATTTACTTATACCGCGGCAATTATTTGTCAAACTTGGCAGGATATGTGTTTATCTAATTGAAAGTGTGCGTTTAAACATAGAGACATAGAGAACTCTTTTTCCATGTGTTTGTCTCTGTCATCAACGATTTCATTTTAACTTTAAGTAAAACGTCAGTAGATATAGATTTGTGGTGAATTTCGAACGGTGTCCGAATATCGTGTTCGTCGTCGTACCATATGTGCGCTGTCAGTAGGCTTCAAATTACTCTACCGTAGCTTGGCTCGAAGTGTATAAACTTGCAGTGTTATGCGCCGATAACTTCCCATGTATGAATAAATAATTTGAAATATATTTTGAGATAAGTGAAAACGTATAAACGGCTTTAGCTACGTGAAAGTGTTACTGTGTGCAAAGGAAGAGTTGCGTTCTTAGTGTTGCCGGTGCAGGCAGTTCTCTGGGTTGGATGCTATAGTGGATTACATCAGTGAAAACAATGGCTTACTCGTAATGTAAGTTGTAAATTGTCGTGATTAGTTCTTCTGAGACTCGTCGAGGATTTTATTCTTGTTGATCCGAGTGGACGAACGGCATCAGGCTGTTTGTGGTGACGAAGTGGTTGCTACCGGAGCGTAAAGCTCCGGTGTCCGAATCGCCAAAGATCAAAATACCGGAGTCATTCCTGCGGTCCACATGGCGCAGGTCACTGCGGGTCAAACGTTCAAAGTCACTAGTCATCGAGGAGAAAAGGAAATCGGGTAGGTTGACTGTTTTCGAAGGTTAAAAATGGATGAGAATATTGTTCATTTTAGACTCGCATACTGTTATTTTCTTGTATGAGCGCGTGATGTATGAGCGAAAGCGAAGGTTTCCATGTGGTCTTTCTCTGTTCGATACTTTTTTCAGGCATTACTCATCCAACTTTCGAACTGTATTGTTTTTTGTGAAACAATCTGTAAAATGAATCATGATAAATAATTGTTGGTTGAAATTTTGAAATGACCGTGGCGATAAAAAAAAAATGGAAAATACTTTTATCCGAATACATTTTAATTTGGAGTTGCTGTAAGGCGACATTGATGGACGTGTTTGATTAATTTTATGTAAATCGAGCAAATGGTTTCAAAACCAGTGCGTGTATGATTTCGAGTAAGCCTACATTTCGTACAAATATCTCCCTATCACACATATGCTGGATTTTCTTAATCTATGAACAGTTCTCGCTAAATCTCTCTCACTTGTTTTTTTAGATTTTGCATTTGGATGATAAACAGTTTCCAAGTATTTTGCTCTCATTCATTCCTCTATTTGTAGACAGTATAGGCTTACAAGTACAAACTAGGATTTTAAGTTAATGACTTGTTTGCCATCTTGTTAAAATTGTAATCTCATAACAATAGTATTCTCCTTTGCAAATGGCGTTCAAGTTGTATTTCTGACATTTAGCTCGTTTAGATGTACATTTAAAGCACAATGACATACAAAATATGTACTTTCGAAACGGTATAAAGATACAGAGACACATTAAGTACTTTAAAATTGTTTTCTTATGTTTATTCATTTTTCTCATTGTATAATTTTCGAAGAAGTTTTTGCGTTCACTGTCTTGTAATGGTCTGTGTTCGACTTCGAGATTTAAATAATAACCTTCTTATATTAATTTCATCTTGCGTTCATCTATCATCTCATGCTCCTAACATTGTCAGATCAACACTGCATCACATCTGTTTCGATCACGAAGAAAATTGTTCCTAGACTTTTACGAACATTGCGGAAATTCGAAATTATATAAAAAAAGCAACAGACAGATGTTAATTCTCTCCACATCCCGCTCTTCTGTGTACTAATCTGCATTCTGTATACCCTGCTGATTCGTGTAGTTGGAAGACCGCTGGAGGTATTATTTCACAACAAACTAGAAAACAATCCTTTCTCTGCGTTTCCATACTGCGACTCGTGCCTGGAATAGTTGAATGCTTCCGCCACGGGCTTAATCTGGTCTAGTGTTCTCTGTTGTCAAACAATGAAACTCCTGCCGCGTTATTGTGACGGATGGAATTGAAAGTACAAAAGTAAAGCCTGCAGACTTATTAGGACCATCCTCTCCGTGTCTCGTGTCAACAGCGCTGGAAATAACAGGGTAGAAATCAACAGTCGCTAATCTGTGTCCCTGTGACTCGATGCCAACTGACTGGGGATATGTCAACATACATAGCTAGCTTTGACAATGTAATAGATTGCACGAGTCTCCCCCATCCCTCTTAGCTGGATTGTCTAAGAGTATAATCCGTACTATATATTATTTGGCCGTATGTAAATGCAGTTGCTTGTTTGATTATTTTTTTAGGCGTCACAGCGTATCGCGTGACTGCATGGCATATAATGACTTATTTATTGTTTATCGTTTTCATATATTTATACATATATATATATCCATAAATATAGTGTTTAACGACGCACTGAAATGATTGCCAAGATACAATGGCGTCGAATGGGTAATTAGTGCTATGAAGGTGTCTTGGGTTATGAGAAGAATAGTGGGAAGGAAGCGGTCGTGGCTTATATTGTAGGAACCATCCCGGTATTTGCCTAGGCTACTCAGGGAAATCACGAAATATATATAGATAGAATTTGAGTCACTATTTTAATGTAGTGAAATGTCATTTTCTTGAATCGTGCAATTAATTCATCGTTTTGATTTTTTTTATCGCATTCTCAAATATTACACTAAACAGTCTAGATCACGTAATGCCCGCCATATGCACCTGGTCGAGTTTCACTATCCATATCTAAGGTAGTCTACCATCCTTGCGAGTAGGTGTTCGCATCGAGGTTGCGGTCGAGGTGTCGAGAGTAGTATGGCGACCGCATGGGCTGGGACCACTATGGCTGGGACCGTACCACCGCTCCGCTGTGCACTCGCTGCCAGCCGAGCCCCGTGACTATCTCGTCTGGAATATCTAATACAGGCTATACACCGCATGCTGAAAACACAGTCCACAACGTGGCTGTACACTGAAAGAAAACACTCAATTGAGACGGGTCATCCGAGGGATTTACAACTCGCAAATTTGGTGTACACCTGATTTCAGATTTCAAGTCGGGGATTTCAGGAATTTCAAGAGATTTCATAGGGATGTCATGAGATTTCGGAGATTTCATTGCAAGTGTGCACCGGATTTCAAGAGTTGTTAACCCCTCGGGGTAATCCGATGGCTAGCACGCTGAACCGGGTTCGATTCCCGACATGGTCAAACACAGTCGACAACGTGCGGGGCTCCTGAAGAGCATGTACCGACATGAAGTATTATCAGGTTGTGTGACATGGGTTTGGGTGTCCAATCTGGACCCCTGACCACTTTTACAAACATCCATGGAAAAGTACCCTTGAAGCCCATGTACACGACTGAGTATACTTTATTCCGGTATACGCTCTTCAGCGCCACCCAACGAGCTACAGTTACGAAAAACACTGTTATTGAGATAGGTGAACCAATTACTAGCACGCTGAGGCGATTGATACTGGGTTCGATTCCTGCCATGTTCGACTGTCCTGACAGAGCTGTGAGGCCACAAGATTCCTTCACAATATCCTAAAACACCTGATAAAATAACCGTTCATTCCATCATCTCATTCATTATTCACCGATGCCAATAGATCTCAGCCATTAGCACAGGGCGTCATTGAACGCAATATGAATAGTGAACTGGATACTATACTATCTTGAGTGACTATATTCACCCCTATCGATTGTAAATGATTGTATGGTGTACCTGTTAGTTTGAGTTTGAATTGGGTAGTTTGGTTAGGTTATAGTTAGATTTCATTAGTTCGAGTTACGCGCAGTAACACGTCCGCTGGCTGGTGACATGCCCAGAACCCAGGTATGGGTGCTAATAGTCACTGCATGTCTATATGCATACTGCCATCTGATGTTGGCAGTATTCTGACCGAGTAAGGCCCAACTACCTATTTTATTGTTTTACCTAAAATAAAAGTAAACATTGGATATTAGCTGGATTTCATGCAGATCGTATGGTTTCTGTAGTATTGAAATCAAAAATCAACTTTCTCCATAACCCTGCTCGGTACACATTTACTTATAGTTATACTTCATTTGAATATTTCTTTTCGAATGTGGTGCTCTAGAATACTCGCTGCCCGCGCCTGCAGCGATCGGAAGAGGTGCTACTAGTTGCAAACATGGGCAGAAGGAGTAGAGCTGTTTTGCACTGCGCAAAGATTTCAGTTTTGTATTGCCAATAGCGTATAGTGTCTTGGTTGTGCATGTGTCATGTATATGTTTGGATATCTAGACTTTTACGGGGCGAGCGCCGTATCTATTTTCAGTTATAACCTTTATGTGTTACCCGGACTGGCTTCGCCTCCTAGACCAACTCATTCACTGTTGATCACCAACCACCGATTCACTTTCAACATTGGCACATCTTGGCCGCAATTATTGTCATCGCTTAATCAGCTCATTTTCTTCAATAATGTCATTGTTTTGTGGTTGCTTTCAACATACATTTTCACACGTTCCTTTTCTATTTCTCAAGTTGTTTTAATTCATTCAGATATACCAACTATCATTATGCCTCGTGATAATGTCCGAGTCATTTATTCGCCTTGATTTGCCATTATGCACGCGTTTCATCCGGTCCCACTCCCGTCATTATTCAGCGCGTATTCACTCACCGTCGACGCTCATTCCACTGTAGGGCATGGTTATTTGATTAGGACTTTCAGTAATTAATGAAATATACTTTTTTTCTTCTTGTGTATGTATTACTTATATAGGCCTATATAATGTGTATGTGTCCGACTAGTGTTATCACTATAGAAAGATATTCTATTGGATCATTTGAATGTTTTTTATTAGTCGTGGTCTGCTAATTGTTGTAACCATAGAGTCATATGCCAGTTCTACCCGTAGTGCGGCCATATAGCCATCTGCTGTTGTCAAGGGTTGTGTGGGGCTGTTGGCAGGTGGGGTGGTCGGTAAACGACTAGAGGGTGGGGGGGGGGCATATGCGGTATGGTGGAGTGTTATCAACGGACGTGCCTAAATCATGGAGATCGCGTTCAAGTGATTGTGCATGGCAGAAAAAGGGGGAAACAAGAAGTGGTCAGAAGAATTTTTTCGCATCGTTTTCAAGTTTTACTTACATGGATTTTGGCTATGCTTGTACCTCCGAAATAAGAGGACTGCTACGTACAAAACCAACACAAATATCACTGTTCTGTTTGTATCACTTAGACGGGTAGAGCAGTCGCTATCGCACTGAACCGTCAATCATAGGACAGGGGTTCGATTCCCGCCATGGTCGATCATCCTTAGTCCTGATTCGTGACATAGTTGCATCGTGGTTCACGTAACCTGTCGTCAATGTGAATACTGGAATGGTTAGTTAAAATAGGTCACTATCCCTTTTTTCCCACAGCCCAAACTAATAATGGAGTAATATTTCATTCCATTTTCCAGTCGTCCAGATTCTTCCCATTAGCATCCACCGACGATAATTCGGTAGACCTTAGTTATCAATACAGCGCGTCGTTAAAACGAGCTTTACGATTAGATCCATATCTACATCTTTCAAATGTGTTGAAAGCTGCATGTAGTTTTGTTGTTAATAGAAGTTTTTACAATTATGTATAGTTAGTATAGGAGAGCGTTTACATTCGTATAGGGTACGACATGTAATAAATAGTCCTTGGTCCAGCTTCTTTGGGGGCTCGAACTATTACCTTCTCGTTCTGCCACATCGTGCACATTCAGCTTTTAGTCCTTAGCAGTAAGTCGATATAACCGTACGCGTAGATATGTGTAGATATATTTACGTAAAGTTCGATAGGTGTCAAGCACTGCGATTTCGGTATCTCTTTCAACCAGCTGTTCGGCCTGGTAGCTGGGTGAAGGCGACGGGGGGGGGGGGGGGGGGGGTACCTAACAGCGCGCACGGAGGGCGGACAACCCAACAGCTGACTGCTGGCCTGTTCCCTGTGGAGGGTGGGAAGGGGGAGAGGGAGGTGCACTGGAAGACGTCAACAAACAAACCGGAAGCTGGGTCCATAAGGTCACGAGGTCATAGGGATTAGGCCTGCTACCTCTGCAAGAATATTCTATGCATTCTATTCATCGTCTTTTTCTTCTATCTCTTTAGTTCGTACGTCGTCTAATTACATTGCTTAGTTCGAGAAGCTGTTTCTTTATATCTTTGGAACAATGTGGCTTCCTTGCATGTCGAGCTCGTATGTAGTGTGGTGAAAACGCGTGACCGGTTTCGACGGGAGGCCTAGAAGTGATGGATATGGTTTCCTGGAGGTGAGCGCATTTTTTTAATAAGTGCCACATTCTGAACAAGTTTCATCAATCACATCCGCTTTCACAGTGAGTTGTCGGTTTTATCTGAAACTATACCATGGATGTATACTGCCGTGTAGTCCTGTCCAGTGGTTTAAGATATGATCTTACGATTGAACTGAAGTGAACATGTCAGCAATCGGTTCGATTGGGAGGGGGGAGTATAATCTGCTTTATTTCGTCCAAAAGTGTGCAGTAAACTGTTTTGAAGACGAATCGTGTGAAAATATAACATTTTTTCTATTATTGGAAACCTTTTGGATCATTTTTCCATAACCTCCTCTCCAAAATTCAAAAGACACTTCACTGAAAAAGGAAGTTCGGCATATAGTTAACAAGAAACAGGCGGGTATCTATTTTCACAGGTCCTTACATGGTCGGGTCACACAATAGGATGTTGATTTTTCCTTCCTGTCTTCATATTTCTGAATGCATCTCGCGTGTGTGTTCGCCCACCTCGCCCCACCACCCAACAGCTGAATCACGGCACATGGGTAGCAACAGCAAACAGCTCGCCGGTGCCTGAGCTCTGTACGATTGTCAAGGGAGGAGGGGGTATTACGAATCGTGTCTTTTTACCTCTGATCTCTCTATATATGGTGACGTAGGATTTAGAGACCAATTAAGTGGGTTGCACTTAACCCGTATATTCGCGCACGTGCTGTATATGATTACCCCGCCTGTTGCATTTCTGGCGTGCGAGCTTTCAGAACTGCAACCTATACCAGTCGACTCTCATCGACTATCATGCACTCTTCTGCACTGATGAAACACGTGCCTATTGGCAAATCAATGCGAAATCGAATATATATATATTGGTTCATTTTTATAGATAGGCACATATATATATATATATATATATATATATATATATATATATATATATATATATATAATTATATATATATATGTATATACATAGGCCTATCGTGCTTTGTTCGATTGAAACACAAAGCCAAGCTGTCACTGAACACAACCGCGGGCCGTGTCACCACAAATCACGCTCGACTCATTAGAAGCTCTCCGATGGGATGACATTTTGATTCAACAGATTTGTATTTATATCTACCCTATTATACATGTTATCTCTTTATAGGCCTATATGTCAAACCGGCAATGATAGTGTCGAATAATCCGCGCAATAGCTATTCATATATATTCATATTGGGTTCAACAACACACTGTAGTGATGAATACGATCTATTGGCATCGAATGCATGATCAATGAGATGATGTGGTGGAAAATTTCCTAGGTAATTGGAAGGAAGCTGTCACCGGCACATGCAGCGCAGTGGTTAACGCACTCGCTTCATGTGATCCGGGAGGCGAGGGGAATTCCGAACCCAGTTCGATCCCCGCCGCCGACCATCTTTACAGAGGTTTTTCATGGTTCCCTCTGTAGTCTAGGGCTCTATGCTAATGCCGGGATGGTTCCTACAATAAGTCGGCCATGACCGCTTCCCATCATCACATTAATCATCCATCCGACGCCATTAGATCTCAGTTATCATAACAGTGCGTCGGTAAACCCAATATAAAAAAGGAAGCGGTCGTGGACACATTGTAGTAACCATCCTGGTATAGCCTAGACTACAGAGGGAAACCATGAAAAAAACTGTAAAGATGAACGGTGGCGGTGATCGAACCCGTGTTCAATATGCCGCTCGCACCCCGGATCACGTGAAGCAATCGCGTTAGCAACTGAGGTACATGTACCGATAATAAGTGTATATTTGCTCCTGGAAGTACTTGGGCAATATGGCAACGCCGCAGGTGTAGCTTGGTTTTTAATTGAATCTAGTCAGTTTGGGACAAGATGATTTGGTTGGGTTGATTATAGGTAGGTTGGGTACTTTGGGTTGATATCCAGGGTGACATAGTCTGGTGGTTGGACCAATACAGGCTGCCGCAATATATAGACTAATAAATGACGCGACCTGTCATCGACGTAGAAGGAATCGTTGCTGATTTTATACAAGGTTGAGATGTTATCTTATCATAACGGATAGTGCACATATGGTTTCTCGAATCACCTGATAGCAGTGAACCTTCATCATAGACAGCTATAGAGAACCGACAACGGCGTAGCATACAGAAAAAAAATACACTCATTTACCTAAATTGTGTGGATCCTGGATTCCCATACGTGATTTATATGTTACATGTATCCCTTCGTTCACATATCTTCCCCATCCCTACTCATACATAACTTATATATAAGAATAAAGAGCCATCCCTCGGGTTACATACAAAGGAATTCTAATATAAAAAGAAACCAACCCATGTATTATATTCGAATGATCTATATAATATATATTCTTGGTTGGTGTAAGGGTATCCCTCAAAACTATTCACAGATGCTACTTCTCGACGCTTTCGCCAGGCTACGTTTTCACAAACTGTTCACCTTTTACCCATTGGCATGCGAATAGAGTTACGAGCGTCAACTCTGCCAATGTATTGTTGATAATCGTAGTATTGTTAACCGACAACTGTCACACTCTGCCTGGTTTTGCCCTAGTTTAGTCCCTAGTTTAGTGCCATCTAGACCTTCATTGCGAGAAGGCTCGAGATGCTATTAGAAGAGGGAGGGGGCAGTGGTAATTCATATATCAGGCTCCAGTGGGCCTACTCTCATCTTGTTAGAAGAATGAATTATGTTTTGAGATTTATTTTTATCGGTGTATGATTGGTAATGTTTGATGTACAGGTGTTCGTGGGTATTGTGTGTTGGTTCTTGATCTAGTTCTTTACAGCCCTTGAAATTACACGTCTAGTACCTACACATATGTACGATTAATTTAGGCAAAAGGTGCGTTTAGGAAAAATTGTGTGAGAGTAGAATAATGCACTCATAGCCCAGTAGAGATGTTTTTCACAAAGAGATTCGTTGTGATACTATGATTTGTCCAGTGTACACGGTGTGAAATTTAAAATCGTTTTCTTAGAAAATTAATTATTTGGGCTTAGGTTAGTTGATGTCGTTGATCAAATGAATTGGGTATATAAACCACGTGACTCAGGGCAAGGCAAGTAGCTCCCGCTGCACTAGGAGAATCTAAGGGATATCTTCGATTATAGCTCTGGATACGCAACTAGTGCGTATGCCTGATGCAGACGCTGCCCAGAGCTAAGAAACATGACTGTTGGACTTTTCAATTTTGCGTGGTGTGATTAAAGCTCAATTCATATTGTGAATCACATTAGTGTGTTCCTCGACGTACTCTTGATCAAGTAATGTAAAGTATTTTCGGGTCGATGCATGATATGTACTCCATAGAGGACTTGAAGCAGTCAAAAGAAATACTGCGGGAAAAACTACGTTGCATACGTATATTTACGTTTCTGTTTTTAGGTTTGAAAGGGTTATAAGTGGTATAATTTCAGCTATCTGCCGCGTGCAATATATAAGAAAGTAATGACATTTGTACCACGGTGACGGCACTATTTTGTTTCATTATATAACACATTTATTCTTACTTCTAACTCTTACTGATCGACCTCCATTTCCAGTTATTACATACATTTCTATATTTGCATCTCTCCACATTCCAACTTTTCCATTTGTCTAGACATGTGAATAAGATGCATAAATGAGGGTTTCTTGATTAGACAATCAATTCATGTTTCATTCAAGAGGCAGCACATCAAATTATCGAAAAACCAATGTTCGAAATCGGAAACCCATACCTTCGGAAACCCATTTCTTTGACAGTTCGTATATTCAGTTTGTCGAACATTTGTTTTTTCGAACAAATGGGATTCCGAAGAAATGATATGTAGCCATTCAAGGTGGTCAATTCCACCTTGATTGAACCGTTTCTCTATCTGAAAAGTCTCATTACAACATGGTAGCTGCGATAATAATAATGCCATTACTATTTGCTAGTGTGCCAATTGACTGTTTACCGCCGAGTTCCGCTGGAAGGTATAGGTTCACGCCCATGATTGTCTGTCATTATCAACTGTTGAACATCTCTGTGGAGTACCCCACCCTACACACAAGACACTAATCCTGTATTGTGATCACGTGGTGTCACGATTCCTTCACGACTTCCAGTGCCACCCATCAGCTGGGATGGAGTTCGTCGCACCTCGTCCTTTCCAGGTTGATTGCCTGTGAGAATCTCTTTCCATACTCTGGGTGTATCATTGCGACTCATTTTTAAAAGAACCGAGAGGATACATTTCTTTATATAGGTGAGTTTCATCAAAGTGAAGTATGGTTGCCGATTGACACATACAACAATGATCGAACAAAGTCCAGTTGTTCATCTTTATATTTGGTCTCTTCCCACACACAAGTTTCGGCTAATGTGGGTTGATCATTATTTTCAAACGTTCAAAACACAAAAAATATTATTATTTTCACTGTTGCTATTTATATTTATTCCGTTATTATTTTCGTATTAATTTTATGTGTTAGCATTTATACGAATGTATTATTATTTAGTTTGGTTATTTTGTGTAATACTTTAGTGAGCATATGAATGTTGTGGTGATAGAATATGATGAATAAATAAAATACATATATAAGAGGTGAACAATTATCCCCATGCCCATGTCACACGGCCGAGTCGCCTTGATTCCGATATACGCTCTTCAGCATCCCCTTTAAAATGGCTGCTGTTTTGACTTTCTCCACATCATTTCACGGCAACCCAACACTGGCTGACTGATCTCTGACTGGATCTGACGGGCTTGTTCGAAGTTCATGAAGTTAAAAGCATGCTTAAGTCCTCTGTTATTCTTCTAGTAGCCGTTGTCATCGCGTTACTCAACTTTTGATGGATCTATAAGCTGTTATGTCAACATTGATTGATCTCAACACTTTACAGCTCGTACAGTTCAATCAACATAGGGCTTACTTTGTCGGGGAGAAGTTTTTTCTTGTAAGTTTATTCTCTTTTAATGGTTTTGGTCAAAAGTTTCGGCAAAGTCATGCCTTAACTTTGTCGTGTCTAGTATTATTTCGTAGGTCTCACCCCAATGATGTCAGCTTGCATGTCACTCCTCACTATGTATAATGATCTACACAGGTTTTATTAGTACGTAACCCCATATTTCAATTAGATGTAGGGGCCTGTAAGCTTCAAACTTGAAAGGGGAGTTGTGTGTGAGGACAAGCATATTATTCCAGTATTTTTATTAGTGCGTCATTCCGAAGCAAATGATTTTAAATTAACCACATACACTCGAGGTCACTTAAAGTGGTCAATCAAGAAACTTTGCGATGTATCCTGAAAATATGTATTGACATTGTACGCACAAAAAGTAGCAAGATAATGTGCATGCGCCTTCGACGCTAATAAGTGTGTGAAAAAATTAGTGGCATAATATGGCGATTTTGATGATTTTCAAATATATCGACTCAAATTAATTACGATACCTGTGAACAAGGAAATAGAAAATTCTCACGAAATTGTAGTTTTAATTTTGAATATAAATACATATGAGAATGTAGTTAATCTTCCGAAAATAACAACATATAAAAAAGTGTTGACATTCTTCGAACGATTGTCTAATATAAACGTTGCCAAACAGAAATTGGGATGCATAAATCCAAAAAAATATATATATCATATATTTTGATATAACAGTTTAAGATAGTTTCATACGGATTAGGAATAGTCAGCGCCAAATTCTTAGTCAAGAAAGACACATTTGGATAACAATATAGATTTAAAGAAATAGCGCGGTCTCATTGTTACTAAGCAATACTAAATACTAAACAACAATACTAAACGAAATCACAGAAAGAAAAATGTATTCAAAATGTAACTATAACAATTATATACATTATTTTTACATACTATAAGATATAGTTTTTACACAGTTTGGTTTGTAGTGTAAGTTAGTTTGTTCGCTTAACTACCCCACCAACGGCTGGGTTGTGTGGGAGATTCTGTTACTTGTAGGTGATGTGATCTCGACGAGATACACCATCATCCCCCCCTGTCTCCCCATTGATTCGCCTGAACCTAATTATAGGTTATCGGTTCAGTTCTGATCGATCGTCCCATTTAACTCTATTGCCCCTGACGTTCAAGACTTCCAAAACACATAATAAAATAACATCTCGTATTTTTTCTTATCATTCACTGACACCAATTGATCTTTGCTATCATTATAATGCGTCGTTGAACCTCAATATTATATATATATAACTTATATATGTGTTTAAGTGAGTTATACACTGCAAGTTTCCAAATATAACCAACTATTTGTATATAGGCCTATACCAACAGCTCTTGTCGCCCTCTGTAGCTCAGTCAGCTAAGGCATCGCTTTAGAAACTAGAGTCACCGTTGGGCTGGATTTGAGTATCGTTAAAGGCATGGGTTTTTGTAAACGTCCTGTCACTTATCATCACTTCGTAGTTTCACTACCACCTGCTCATTCGCAAATCCAAATTACCTAGCTGTTGGCGGGGTCGATAAGCAAACAAATCAATTCGACGGCTCATTTTATATAATTCAATAATATTGAATGATTTTTTTCATTTGCATGCTCGAGAGCATGATGTCTACTGCAGGGCCATAGAACATTTTCCTATGCCCTCTAGCCGATCATCTCTTTTTTTCGCAACTATGTCAAGTTCGAATCGCCCGTGCCCCTTGTGGATAGACAACACTGCCTGCATGCGTGTAGCTTGTATGGCCTAGTTTTCGAACTGTAGATGCCTATCTCGGTCGCTACTCAGAGGTGTTGACTGATGTGTACCGCATGTTGATGTTATTAGTTCATGATGAACCTTATACTATTATCCACGAGCGAGGGATGTTGTATCTCAACTTGATACGGTAATTGTAAAAACTTCTTTAATTGCGCACAGGTTGCGGTTCTTCTCTGAAACCTCGTCCTGAAACATCACAATACCCTTAATATACCACGGCTTTACAAATTATTATTGTCATTATATTGGGTGTAACGATGCACTGGAATGAAAACTAAAATCTATTGGCGTCGGATGAATGATTGATGGGATGAAGGTTTCTTGCACTAGAAGACTAATACTTTCACACCCATGTCAAAGGAGGGTCGTTTTGCAAGGTTTTGAGGATATCTTCGATTGTTCGACAATATCTTATTGTAGAAATTGAAGCGATCATCTTATTGTTTGAAAAAAAATTATCGTAATCGATATTTTGATTATTGTTGACAACCCTACTTGAATCTCTCGTTCTATTCGCAAAATGAACATTTAATATAATTTTCTCTTGGATGAATATAGAGTATAAACTCTCCTGGCCCATTCTACGCAAATAAAATGAGTAATCAACATATACTAGGGAAATATTATAGGAGACAAAGTTCAACCCAACTAACCCTATCTCCCGAATTATGTCACTTTCACGGCAATATTACATTATATATTATAAAATAATGTAGTATTTTGGAAAAACAACGAAGGATATAGGAGGATATATATAAGCATGCTCGAACGGGCCTGACTGGGCCACATTTGTGCTACTTGGGAATGATATTAATAATAGTGACATTCCGAGAAGGATACTTCCAGATAAACAATTATTGTATATTATACTTCGTGTAGTCTGTACCGACATCAATGATAACCCCTATAAATGCCTGATCATCGTTTAGATACCCCTTAGTGTTTGGAAATTTAATGAAGATCATTGATGCGAGAAAAGTCACGATTAACAATGCATTGATAATAATATTAAATAATAGAAAATAGGAGTCAGTAAACTCGGTGGTATGTGTGTAGTTAGTTGAAAGAACTCGCTTTAAAGGTAGTCAGTCAGTCAGGCAGGCATTGCCTTCAGATTACGTGCGTTAGTGTATAACGTTGTTATCTCCAATGACTGTTGGCTTTCGCTTTATTCTAATAAGAATATTTGATTAGTGATGTCCAATAAATTTCCTGTTCAACTCGAGGATTATAAGGAGACTACGTGAAGGTTGTAAGAAATATGTGTTTTATGTTTGTTTTTATTTTAAAATTCCAACCCAATGTGTGTGTTTTTTTTTGTTTTTTTTTCTCAGAGTTTTATCATCAAATTTTAGTATTGTCAAATGTAATGTGAAATGTGAATGTAGTCGTCAGAGCATGAATATTTCTATTATTATTATCATCAATTCGTAGGCCTATTATTAGGAAACAAAACTTTTTGATGTAGGCCTAATTGTTTTGGATTTTGTAATGTTCTTAGCCTACATGAAAAGCATGGAGTTGAAGAGTATATTCCAAGTTTAAATTTGAAACAACTGAAACTTGAACTTTTAAACTTTTTTAATCTTTCAAATAAGACTATTGTTGGGATCTGAACAGGGTTTAGTACCATTATTGATGATTTTGAAATGAGGGAGGCCTTATGTGTGTTTTTTATGGGAACGGCAACCTCCCCAATATGTAGTGAATGGTCTTGATCTATGTATAACTGTATACAGAGTTGTAAAACATGCAAGTTGTCTTCAACTTCGTATGGTTTGAACAAATATTTGTCAAAAGGTATAGAAAATCGGTCAGCAAATTTTTTCTATCAAGTTGAACGAAAGCCTTGGACCATTTTTAAATCGAACACAAATTATATGTTTTAGGCCCTAGAAGAGGAATTATATTCTTTTACAGCTGTTTCTCATATAGGTGATAGTCCTAGACTTATACCATTATCCATATAAAATATATATAAAAAATACATTTTTGTATCTCTGGAAGTACATTAACCAGAACATAGTGTTGTTCTTGTTCAGTGACTGGTATATATGTATATATATATATATATATATATATATATATATATATATATATATATATATATATATATATATATATATATATATATATATATATAAACGATGACGCTAAGTTGATATACACTGAATTCTCTTCCAAAAGGCACAACTTCGACCTAGATGCTGTGACATACACAATTCCGATAAAACGACCCATCATAAGTTAGCCGTCACACAATATTATTCCAGTCCGATTGGCTTTATACCGAAATGAAGATCGTACTACATCATGTATATGTTGTAGCCCGCGTTGAATTGTGCCCCAGAGCTTTCCGTTGTTGTCATATTCGTGATATCCTTGGATGTTTACAGCTTGTAACAAACTACATTTCACCAACGCCCCATGGGACAAAGATTACGTTTTGTTTGCTATTGTTTTCATATTTTAACTTGTCTCGTATAAAAGTATGTAGTCATATATATATATATATATATATATATATATATATATATATATATATATATATATATATATATATATATATATATATATATATCTTGTACATTATCTGGTAAGGCCTGGGTCTGTATGTCTCCAGGTGGTGGAGGTGCCGGGTTTCTAAAGTCTAGAATATTGACAGCGCTGGAGCCGAGTCTCGTGCTAGCTCGACTTTTGTGCTGTAGGAGCCGGCTTCCTGCATGCATGACTCAGGCAACTGAGGCATTGCTTTTGAAACTGAAGGCAATCGTGGGCTATGGGATCGAGTTCCGCGTAATGCATCCTTTTTGTAGGCCTATAGTATTTTCAACCATCGTCGCTACATCGTTTTACTATCGCTCGTTCATTCGTATACCTCCATATAACCTGTCATTATTGGGGTCGTTAAACAACAAACAAAGAATACTGGTGAAGGGGACGGGACATGTTTTGTTTTTATGCTGCATCTGACATCACATTAGCCAACATAACAAGCTACAAACCTCAGTGATAGAATCTACTTCTGATACAATTGCTGTGAATTGCGATAATGTTCCCTCTTATTAACCATGCACTATGTAATAATAACACGAAGAGCAATTATTGAATCATATCATTTTGAATTCGGTATTTTTTTTATTTGTCCATTTTCATTTTGCTTTTCAAGTACGGTACAGTTAACAGCATGTTAGGCCTACTCGGTGTGATTTTGCTCAGTTTTCTGAAAGTAAATCTTTCGTTCATGAGTCCAATTTGAGTGAATTATAATAAAACTAACTCTTTTGTGTCTCTTCCTTGCAGACTCTTTCGTGAACAGCCAAGAGTGGACGTTGAGCCGCGGGGTGCCGGACCTTCGCCTCGGCATCGTCGGCTCGCTGTCCTCGGGCAAGTCGGCACTAGTCCACCGGTACCTGACCGGCTCCTACATGCAAGAGGAGTCGCCGGAGGGTGGCCGTTTCAAAAAAGAGATCCTCGTCGACGGGCAGAGCTACCTCCTGTTGATCCGCGATGAAGGGGGACCGCCTGAACTACAGGTAAATGATGCAACTACTTGATGTACCCCAGAGCCCAAAGTTATTCAAATGCTCACTAAGTTGTCTCGATGAGGGTGTGCAGGCGTCTTCTAAACGAGTCGCGTGACTTCCGGTGGTGATCGTAAACGGCACGATTTTGAACTCGACTGTGAGCACAACAAATCAACAGCCTGTCCGCAACCAAACGCTAACTGGCATTTTAATAGCCACAATCTACCATTGTCCCAACACTCCGGACCCCAGCTGACGTCACGCAGGCTCGGAAACGCTCGGAAACGCTCGGACTTGACTATGTGTTCCAATCAGAAACTAGACACTTCGGTCGTGACTGAACATGATATACTTTAGGACTTGATTTGATAGAGAAATATTGTTTAGTGTACTATAGCCACTTGACCACTCGTCTTAGTGTATATGATATATAATTATATATTCAAATAGATTTTACTATATTCCAATTATCCTCAATTTAATCATCCGTCGGTCTAAGTTAGCCAGGACTGCTCTGGAAACTGACGGCAAGTCGGGCGTGAGTTCGAGTCCCACATGAGGCATGGATTTTCATAAACTGTCAAGCACAGTACTCACGAACGATTCCAGTCGTCACAACTGTCAAATGGATTGGCCATTCAAAACTATCGTCTCCTTGTGTATGTTCCCACTTATCGCGATCCAACTGCAATCGATGACCACTTGGTAACTGTCAATATCTCGCCGTGTCAATGAATTGACAAACAAGGAATGAGTGTAAATATAGTGGAACTTCGATATTATGTAAGATCGAAGATCGAAGTTATTATAGCAGACGACAGACGTAACGTCACATATTGACTGCATTCTCATTGGTCGACTCCCGTTATAGTCGGCAGTTGGAGTTGGCGTTAATAGCGACCAAAACCTTCCCATCAACAGCGATCGAATTGCTGTCACGTCCAACGACCAATTCCAGGCTAGGTTGTCGCGATTGGGACATTGGGACAACTGGAGTTGTCCGTGGGTATCGTGCTTTAATCTGATCGTTTAGCAATCATGAATAATCAACCTTAAATATACAGTATTATTGTCGTTGTGTATTGTATTGATTTACATTGTTGTTTTTGTAGTTGGATTTAGAAAACATGCGTTTGAGCCTAAATCTGATTATATACGCTATTTTGTGTAATGTGCACTCTAGGACAGCACTTCGACTGATGTACTCATTGTTCCGATGTTTCTCTAACCAACAGAATGCTACCGGTACATCAATTATTCTTTACATTTTAGTTTTAGCATATGTAGTTGGATTTAGAAAACATGCATTTGCATTTGTGCGGTATAGGCCTATAGCCAATAGCATCATCTCACCGGCACATGCAGCGCGCGCTCGCTTCATGTGATCCGGGAGGCGAGGGGAATTCCGAACCCAGTTCGATCCCCGCCGCCGACCATCTTTACAGGGGTTTTTCATGGTTTCACTCTAAAGTCTAGGCTATTGCCGGGATAGTTCCTTCAATAAGTCGGCCATGACCGCTTCCTTCCCACTATCCTTCCCATTACCTAGAAACCTTCATATCATCATCCCATCATCTCAATAATCATCCATCCGACGCCTTTATATCTGCGCTATCATAACAATGTGTCGTTAAACCCAATATAAAAAAGCATCATCTCTCTCTATCTCTCTCTTTCTCTCTCTCTCTCTCTCTCTCTCTCTCTCTCTCTCTCTCTCACACACACACACACACAAGTACCAATGTGATCTCCTTTCATTATATAGGTGAAGGGCGCACAGCAGCTTGCGGGCTTGCCTACTTTACAGTATACCAGATAGATATATGTGGCTTGGTTATAGGTCACTTGGGAATATATAGGTCAAAGTGTACCGCGATTTCTAGTTCCTCTATGCGGTGCCGATATGATTTTCAAGAATTCATCTAAGCCTATACTTCTATACATAATGTTGAAATGGTTGAAAAGTTGAAAAAATAGTTCGAAAAATAAAAATGTAATATGTAAAATGTAATAAATGTACCACACCTCTCTGTTTTATTACATGTGAACAGGCTCTGATCTCTCAGGGATTTCTCTTATAGCAGACGTTCGGCTATCGAACGGACTTCGAAACGATCCGGCTGAAAAATTAACATGCAATATCGCGCCCGTGAAAAGTCTTGTCTAACATAACTCCAGTCACAGACGTCGTCACACATTTTCACTGCAACATTCTCTTCCAAGCTCTTCCATACATAATTCATGTTTGGCAGTGAAACTAAAGTTGTTGCAAAGTGAATGTCTGAGTTGAAATCAAGATGTGCGTATCTAGAAAAATTATATTTTATAGGGAGTCACCCTTGTGGCTCTTAAAGCTAAGGCTCTGCTTTAGAAACTGAAGTAACGGCGGGGATTCGAGTCCTGCATTTGATGGGTTTTTGTGTAGACCTACACCATGCATCTATCATCCTCTGATTCGTACTCCCGTATAATGTAGCTGTTAGTAGAGTTGTTGAACAAACAATAATTGTCTGTTATATTTCCGGTCAGCTCGCTTTATAACTTGTTGAAAATCGTACCTCTCCTATTTTTATTGGCGAGAGATGAGAAACAAGATGGCGGCCAGGAAAAGAGGTAAACTGTTCTGAAATTACCAAATCTATCATGCTGATGAGGATGAGTAAAACACATTTGCTGTAGGCCCCTAAAACAGTTGGTTTTCAAGTTTGATTCCATTAAGTATAGAGCATATGTAGATTCTGTCTCATCTCTCCATTCTCTCTATCTTATTTCTCTATCTCTATTCTCTTTCTCCATCTTATATTATCTTGATTTGATCTGCATTGGTTTCTTCATTTTTATGTAGAAATTTATCGTACCATTATTCAGACAGCCCGCACACAAGACCGTGTCTGCAACGTGTTTCTTGCAGCTTTTATAGCGTATATAAG
The DNA here is from genome assembly GCA_907164805.1 of Brachyptera putata. Taxonomy (NCBI): domain Eukaryota; kingdom Metazoa; phylum Arthropoda; class Insecta; order Plecoptera; family Taeniopterygidae; genus Brachyptera; species Brachyptera putata. The sequence goes on along the minus strand of OU015463.1, from coordinate 23,285,006 downwards.
CTTCAAAACTAATTCAATACTGATATAACCAACAATTTATATTATTTTACAACATTATTATTCTTAAAATTACGCATTATTATCACCATTATTGTTTTGTTTTTTTACTGTGAAGAAGTGTTATATTTTGTATTGAAAATTGAATATATATAAATGATTCGAAAATAAGTGAAAAAATTAAACTAAACCTTACGAATAGATAATGGAAATGTACCCTGATATACCGGTGAACTAGTTATCTCGGGTCCGAGAACGTAACATCCAACTTTTGACTTCCGTCTTTGTTCGCTCACTCGGGGAGTATCATGATAATCGAGTCAGGATTCAGGTCGTGGCCTACTCCAGTTGTTCGCAATAATAACCGTCAAGGTTGAGACGCAACTCGAAAACAAGTGAATATTTAAGTCGGAGATATTTTGAATAGGAATTGCTACAAATATGGAAAATAGTCGAGTCGTAGAGTATACCGAAGGAATGTATAATACGTGTTCAAGTTATATCGTTCTGCTTAGCATTCTGCCGAGTTGACACTTGCACTTATAGGTCTATATATAGATATTTGAAAGCTTGATTATATATATATATATATATATATATATATATATATATATATATATATATATATATATATATATATATATATATTAGGCTATGCGATATAATTTCACCGAGTTCAAGAAATTCTACACTCGAGTGTGATTGTATGAAACCCCCTGACCCAATACAAGTTGATTTGGTAGGCTAGATAATAATAACACTGAAGCGGATAAATGAATGTTCGATCCTTGGAAATGTCTTTGTTTCCGTGGAATAGCCTTATACACCGTGACTCTAAATCAGTCATCTTATTTCCCATCCTTGTTACACTTTCATATCCTTCTACCAACTTGACCGTTTACCCTTAGTTTTACCCGCCTGGAATAAATTCATTGATTTATTCCACCGGTACACAGGTCTCGGTTGCAGTTCTTGCACCACCAATTGACCATGTGCTTTTCATAGATTCAGACATCATGTCGACGCACGCGAGTGCCTCACTCGCTGTAGCCTCAAAGCCGCGCCTGCTTGTAGCTTTTGTCTCGGCTAATTTAAGGTGATGCATGCACGGTGGTAGATAAATTCATCTTGATCGTATTTTGCCATGTTTACGAACCAGTGCAATTGTATGAAAAGTGTATCAACTCCAAGATAATTGTATGCTCTTTAATATAAGGATGACATTCTATTTTTGTGAATTCAATCAGTTTCAAGAATTAATGTCATCACATTCTTGGTATTCATTCACGTATTATCTAGAACCTGATTGAATTCACCAAATAGAAGGTCATATTAATTGAAGAGCATACAATTTTTTTGACGATGGTCCACTCTTCATTCAATTGCACTGGTTCGTGAAAATAGGAAAATGTAGTAAAGCTGAATTCTCTAGGACCGTGCATGCACCCCCTTAACCGTTTCACCCCAACATGCAGCATGCCAACTGCGTGATAATGTACAGTAGGTATTAAATCAATTGCCTATAAGCTTGTCTCGATCTGATTATAATGCTCTGTAAGGGTCGCCATGTCTGCTTGGTATAAGCCCTAGACCAGTAATAGGCCAAACACAGGAATCGACCGTGAACTGGCACGTAATTGGCCGAGATCATTTTAATAATTGATAGGGTTTCACAGGTATTGTGTGCTAATGAATAGACTATGTATATTGGGTGAGTTTGCATGTAGATGATTGATGATTATTATTTTCTTAACGACAACATCTAGATTATACGGGGGTACGAATTAGCAGGTGATTATGAAACTATGAAATGATTATAAGTGAAAGGACGTTTACAAAACCCATGCCTTATGCGGTACTCAAACCCACGCCCAACGGTGACTTCAGTTTCTGAAGCGGTGTGCCTCAGCTGACTGAGCTACCGAGGGTGGCAGTTTGCATGTATTTGAGTAGTAATTATACATAATGCTTTCAATCTTTGACGGTTTCCTTTTGGTACGTATTAGGCCTGTTGTCTACCTAACGGCCCCATCAACAGGGTTATGACATAAATATGCTATTTTATGGCAACGCCGCGATTTTAGGTTCTAGCAACACCTCTGTTTTGAAACTCATATTTTCTTCAGCCTTTGCCACGAAACTTACCATTGTTTTAGCCTTTATTTTGAGTGACGTGTTTGTTGTTGTTTACTTGTGGTCATGTTCTCGAGCTTGGGTTCCGTCACTTTGTCCGTACATACATCTGATGGGTTTGCTAAGGGCTCTAGCGAGATGGTGTGCTCGAGAGAGGGATAGAGGGTGTTTCATATATCGATCATCCCCCTCCCGATGCCCACCACAACCGTGACGACGACGATGACGAGGACGCCGGCGCCGCTCTGCTACGTCAGAGAGACGCTCCAGGCGTCGCAATAGGACCAGTAGCCCTTCTGTAACCAGACAAATAGCATTACAGCTTGTTAGTGCCGTCGTCTTATTCATAGACGTTACACACATACGGTCTCGCTCTATCTCTCTCTCTCTTTCTTTCTCTCTCTTTGTCTCGTACATATCGTAATCACCAATCAAGCTTGGTATATCAAATCGGGATCCGTGGCGAAGTCAGTTATAACAACACCAGTGGAGTTCCTTGTGGTAAGTTCAGTTTCTCTCGTCGTTTTTTCCATCTTCGTATCTTGAAGACGTAAAATGATGAAGTCATAACATTTGTGTGATAACATCGCCCTTGTGGTGCACCGTCCGAACGATCCTACCTTGTCATCCTAAGCCCCAATCAGGGAGTACAGACTTCTTGTCAAGTTTTACATGTAGCTGAAAAAATATAAAAATTAAAAGTTGCTCAGTTTCTTCTTTGTCGAATTTATCCGTTATATAAACAAATGGAGGGGGGAGGGGGATAAAATCCCCTAAGTGGTAGTACATGTCCTCCCCTAAGCTGGGGACCAATCAATAAATTCAATAAGAACATGAATTGCACCCCTATTGTTTGTCTCTTGTATCGTGAGTCGTATGTGTTGGGGGTGGGGAACCTTCATGACGTAGTAGAAATACTATGTCAAATCGTTCAGCATTGGAAGTCGATTTTGAAAAATATCGTATTTACTTTCGAACGTAAAGATATCAAAATTATATTTCAGTAAGTAAACGGGACTCTTTGCTACGTTCTAATGATATTATTAACCTTGGATCCTAACATCTTATAAGATGCGATGCTCACTGGCATCCAAGATGCGGTGGAAATAAACATATGTGCTAGGCTTATAAAAGGGCCATTTACTATCAGTACAATTAAATACAATATAAATACTCAATTGTTTGGTGCATGCGGACTTCTCACACGATTTCGATCACTTGAATCTATCATCTAGATGTTAGTTACCTGCTGTATAACTTGCATGCGTTATTGTGAATCACTGCACAATTTAATAAGGTATATAATTTAACTTCACCCTCTCGATTTTCTGTCATAAGGGACTGTTACAGACAGCTGAGCAAACTTAAGGTAATTCAGGAACTATTTGTAAACAAAGTCAGTTCCTTCTGTCACTTCTAGATGACTCACGTTCGCACTTTCAGAGATTTTACGATAAATTGGTAGATATTTTGAACATTGGTGGAATGGCGAATTGAACCACCATAAGAGACCGGCCGACCAATGCAATCCTCAAACATCTTGAGATATGCTCACAATACTTCACGTCGTAGCACAGATAATCGAGCTATTCGGATGGTCTCAAGCTGGGTGATACCGTTGTTATGTTGCCTGTTCAATCAAGCCTGGATTCAAGTTTAGAAGCCGAAATGATTCAACGAATTAAGGTTCTTCTTGCGAGGGTGCGTCAAAAACATGTGCTGCATCTGATTGACATTTTGTTTCGTACAAAATATGTTAAATGTAACTATATACAGTATTCGTAATACATAGAACTTATTACCAGGTTCCAACTTGAATAACTTATATCTACTTTCTAAAAGAAAGAAGCCTCTCTGTTTCTTTCTTGTGTCAGTAAGCTTATTCCTATTCGGTATTTCATATCCTGTCTGCTGTGCATGCAGTCGAGTCTCTCCACCCCTCACGCGAGACTTCCGCAAAAGTTTTCTTCTCACGACGAACTTTCCGAGTAAAAACCTACACTGAAAACAAATAACAAACTAAAGATATAGATATAGAAGATAAAGAAAGATACAGCCGTAGGGGTGGAGAGCTATTGGATTCGTTTAAAAATATTATTTTATTGCGTAGAGAACCCCAGTTTTCTGCGGAAAGTTCTCAAGCCGCTCTTGCTGCTCTGTCAGCTCATGCAAATGATAGCTCTATGTAAATATATTATTAGTTTTTTTTTTGTGAATTATGTTCCGCCATTTCCATGTCATATTTGTGAAGACTATTTCCCTCACTTATTCTCAAATTAAATTCAGTCGGTGTCAGTACTGTGGTATTCTATAAAAACAATTCATTCTTGTCATTTTACCTGCCGTAACATAGATAAGATAGATACACGTGCGATACATTAGTAGCGGGTAGTAGCGGGACCAGAAATTCTATCCTCAATGCACGCCTGCAATAACGTGACTAGGCACTACCGCAATACAAGAGTGTGATACAAGTGGACTACGTACAACATTTCATGTGAACGTGCGGATCAGGCGACTGTTTGATGGTCAATTAACACGACTGGTAATGAACCTTCATCTAAATTATTTCGACAAAATTATACCTGACAATAATACCGACCTGCTCAACATCATCACAAAACTTGAACACTTTCCCCATGAACTTATATTCAAATATCAATTTCCTTATCATTATACCGCTCCAACCCCCCCCCCCCCCCTCCCCTCCATCATGTGAATGAATTCAGTTTTCAATGATGTTATCCAGTTCCGTATTTTATTTGTAAGTATGTTGTACAATTTTGTTAATTTATGATGATTTTCGTTGCTATTTAGAGAGCATTGAGCTTACTGGCCTTACTTCTTGGCTTCAGCAATATTCATGTTCCAGTGCTGTATTGCTTGATTGTGTGACTTTGCTAGTAGGAGGTTTATTGCAATAAGTATATAAGGCTAGTTGATCAGAAGTACTTGTTCCTCGTCCTAGGCCAACATCTTTTTTATTCATTATTTATATTAGATTTGTCGACACACTGGAATGACAACTAAGATCTATTGGTGCCAGATGATTAATGACATAATGGGGGATGATGAAATGGAGGTTTCTTAGGTCATTGGAAGGATAGTGGGAAGGAAGCTGTAGTGGCCCATTTTGTAGGAACCATGTCTCGGTATAAGCCCAAACTACAGAGAAAAAGCACAAAAAAAAACTTGTATAATGGACAGTGGTAGTGTTCGAACTCAGGTTTGATATGCCTCTCACATCCCAGATCACATGGAGCGAGCACGTTAACAACTGAGCTCCATGTGTCGTTCGTACGTCTTTCTCACCAACTAGTTCGATCCTGACAGAAAACAAGAAGGCCAGAGCATGACCCTACTGTCGTTGACCCTCTTTCTACTCAACCTGAAAATGCAGGTTCACAATCTGATATTCTCCTATATTTTGTTCCAGTTTACGGCGTGGGTGGACGCGGTCATCTTTGTCTTTAGCGTGGAAAACGAGTCCAGCTTCAACGCCATCTACAATTACTATACGAAAATGGCTCATTTTCGAAATTCCGCGGAAATCCCTCTGATTCTAGTTGGCACACAAGGTAAGATGATTGCTATTAATTGCTATGTAGGCCTACTCTTTTATATGCTGCTCGTTCGTAAAAAGCGATAATAGCGATTAGTATTGCCACGTATGTGGTTGCTAGCTAGCGCTTATGAGCGTACTGCACTGGCACTACAGGTGTTACGTGTAAGGGGATTAAAAGAGAGTGGTGATAAGTATTAAGGGTGAAATCGTAAAAGTGGGGGTCAGTTTTATTATTGTGTGATGTGTCTTGGTAGTATATCTTTCGTATATTTGTGTACTCTAAAGCATAATGATGGAATCAGAGGGGAGCAAACGGAGCTGAGGTTTTGATGCAACAATAAACTGTATGTCCCATAAAGACCTATCCTTTTTCATCTTTACCAATTTCATTATTGAGAACATCGATCATCTACAATAATTAATTTGCATCTTCTGTAATTGGATTGCTGGATTATCTAACTTACGGTAATCATATTGCCCCTATACAGAAATAAAACATCTATTTACTCGTATACAAATTACATTTATCATTGCACCACAAGCCTACTTGAAATCGTGTTGTCATTTCATTTGCATTTATATTTTATAAATAAAATTATTTTAATCGGCATTACTTTAATTGTTTCACTACAATTACTTTGAATGCAGAAGGATTTACTTGGTGATTCAAGAGCTTACGTATAGTCAGTCATTCATATGTCACTCCAATTGTGTTATTGTATCATACGGGTACTATAAGAAGTTTAATAATTAACTTCAATTTATCATTGGAGTGGTTGGCCAACACTCACCATTACTAATCTAATCAATAAATGTTGCTATTTTTAATTTACCATGCATTGTTATAGTATTTTTGCTGGTATGGTATATTACATCTAATCCTCCAGCTCTTCATCATTTCCTTCTTCGGCAGGCCATTTTTCTTCTGAGGATTTCTCTGAAGTGGTATTCTCATCTTTTTCTTCACTTGTGTCGTTGTCTTCGACTTCTTCACCGCCTTCTTCTTCTGCATCCTCTTCTTCTACTTCCTCCAGCTCTTCGTGAGCTTTGAACTGTTCGTGAGATTTGGGCTCTTCTTCAGATTTGGACTCTTCATGGGATTTGGGCTCTTCATGTGATTTGGGTTCTTCATGAGATTCGGGTTTTTCATGAGATTCGGGCTCCTCGTCGGATTCAAAAGCTTTTTCTTCGGTTGCTTCTTCAGACCGCCTGAAATCGTAAGATAAACCAAACATCATACACGATTCAGCTTGAACCCAGAGTACTAGTTGTTCGTACTGAGTTGTGACGAGCGATCTGCATTAATTCACCCTTATTGCAGAAGTTCAGGACATGAATCTGCATAAACTGACGGGTATTTGTTTGCTTTATCAAGTCCACGTTCTTATTCAGTGCTAGAAGTATAGACATAACTACTGTCACCTGTACTCTATTATCTACGCTGATATCATCTGCATCAGTCATAAGTGACTTGTTTATAATCGTAGACAGGGAAAATTTTAGTTTTAACCCTCAATACTGGTATTCATTATTTTCCAAGCATGAATAGATCAGTGCATTATAGCTGTCGGAGTACTTTTGGGGGGGTTGTATTACTTTTGAATTTACAGATAATAATGGTACGCGTAATATATGTCCATAGTTGAAAAATATACTACTAAGACAATTCACTCTTGTGGCTAAACGAGAATAAATCCTCGTACACGCCTCCTTCCCCTCGCCAATGTCTGCAATTAGTACCCATCCTCTCCACTGGAGGAACCGCTCTACTGACTGCTGGGCAGTAGCACAATTCAGCATGCCTGTAGCACTTTCTAGTAATCTGCACTGGTACAAGTGTTACAGGTAAGGATATTGGACGAGAGTGGTGACAAAGTAGTGGGGGTCGTCTATTTTTACATTTAGTGACTTTTCTTGGTAGTGTGTGTTTCGTCTATGATATACCCACCCAATAAAATACAGATACTATATATCCTGCACTAACTCGGAATGCCACGTTTAATCGTATCGGTCACTACCCTCACGTTTACCTTCGTCTGGAGAATGTAGTCATCACCGGGTTGTCCTGTTTCATTTGCTCTTCGCTTGATTTCGAGTCGTCCTCCACCCTCGGTGTCACGTTGGTGGTGCTCACTTCACGCCTGTAAACACGCAAATCGACAGACAAGCATCACTTTGAGTTGTCTCATATTGGAACTCAAATCAGAAGGGTTAGGAAGGACTGTTGCATTCCACTCCAGAGATTGACCCCAACATGTATACCTCTACCTATGATCAGCGCTTTATTTGGAGGAATATTTCTTCGCCACAAATTATTTTTAATTAGCTATGTATTGAGTTCGTACTCGAAACGTTCGTAACGGTATATACTCAAAGGCTGTAATATAGTACGGGCTAAACCTATAAAACAGGCATTAAAACTGCTGTTAATCGAACTTCTCCTTCCATCTCTTTCATCATTCATCGACGCCAATATATTTACATTATCATCAGAGTACGTCGTTGAACCCAACATAATTAAATAAATAAAGAAGTGAATATTATAATATATACTCTACCAATGTTCAAACTCGTTAGGATTGCTCTTGATGGTCTCAAATCAGGGTAGACTTGTTGGAGTGTATCGGTTCCTGTGTGATCGTGTTCAGATTGTCTCTCTCTACGCTCTGAAGAATCATCATCAGCACATCACATACCTAGTTTGGAAATCCTAGCTCCTACAACGTTTTACTAAAGGGCATTATTATCTATTGGTACTGTAGTGCGATACCTGTCACATGGACATATATCCATAAGTACCGCCAGTTCCATTGCTAGTGCATCGGATGTGACGCCTGTGCTCGTCTGTGTCAATTACACCCGCGCTTGCATTTAGCAGGCTGTCGAGACGAACTCAATTGGCCGCAAAGTCGAAATGAAACATCAGAAATCGAATTGATATTTCAACAACTATGTCGTACGAATTCACGGCGCGAAAGCTAAATTCCTTACCTTCTAATACTGAAGCGAGTAGGCAAACAAAACAAAATGAAGCATTCGCGTAGTCAATCGCACGCTTGATTTATTAAACAAGTTTTTATTATCAAACTTCTGTATTGGCACGTACCTAGCTCATCCTTTAAAAACAAAGTGAAATAAAACCACGGTTAAATACGTGTGCCAACTTCATTAACCGCACTTTGTTGATCTCCATCTAGATCAACTGCACTACGTTTTGTTGAAATCATTTCTAAACTGAATTTGTATTGAATGCATTGATCTCTTTTTTAGATAACCAGTCTTGATAAATCAACTGTGTATATGCTTATTATAAGTTATAACAGTGTATACAGTTTCCACTATTACTAAAATGAAAGAGAAGTAATGGGTGAATATTATTTATTCATTGTGTAATGTCTGCATCTCTCATACCTATCAAAAAATTTGTCAACATGATGGAAAACAAGCTTAACATTTTTACATTTGAATCTGTCAGCAATGTTAAGTTATTATTTAATATGTATGCATTCACCTGCTGTAGGCCAAGTTTATTTCCAATTATAGGCTTATAGTACCGGTATGATGATATTTTCTTTTAATTTTAATTCCGGTAATATTAATTTCAATGAAGTACGCAATAAAATCATCTTTCATTAGGTTTACTTGCATTCTGGGATGACGGATCTCTACTTGCTATCTCAGTTATTGAGACTGTGGCAAACCTATCAAGCCAGCCAGTAGAAATAATAGTCAAGCCCAGTCAGAAGCGGTCATTTCAAAATAATTCACCAATATGATAACAACTAAAGGGGGTACGCGGCTTGTGGCAATTTCAATAGTCGCTCGTTCTCCTTGCGGGTATTATTATTTCGGTTCTTGAACTGGTCCATTTTCGTCTTAGTGACCTTGTGACGCATCAACTTCCTGGCACCTTCAGCATTTGCAATATCGACAAACGTGTTGCTGTTGTTGTCATCCAGTTTATCCCTCACTCGTTTTAACAGTATTTCCAGGTAATTGGGGTTTCTGGAAAGCAATTAGCCCAACACCACATGTACATCAGCAAGGTGAAAGATTGGGGTGGCAGAATGATTTTGAAACCCTACTTCGACGGATTAATTGAGGAACTAGTGTGTGGTTTAGTTGGATCATAGACGAAAGATATGCTATCAAAACGGGTAACTCTTGGTGTTTTGTCTTGGTTGTAAGTCTTTCGTCTATTGTGGGATGAATAGAAATGAGCGTTCGTATTTTGAATGTTAGTTAGCATTATAATTAATATTTGATGTATTCCATTTTGTACGTGAGAATATAAGAATTGTTAGTATCATTAATAGGATGATGTGCAGTATTACCCTTCTTCAGCCACATAGGGTAAGGCGCCCGTGTAAATGACGACCACCATAATAGAAATCACAAAAATCTAAAACAAAACAATGGTACAATTTCGATGAAACACCATTTTATAATGTCCACTTCATTTATCGGTTCGAGTATTGCAAATTTTAATGTCAACACATTCAATATTAGAAAATTGAAAATTCTACAAAAATACTCTTTAGATTTTAGAATGTGGTGAAGGTACAGAGAACTACATTATTCCAAGTGACTAGCCTAACATTGCCATATAATTATACCATTACCGTACTCACATTGTGCCAATTCATAATTAATATGCAGGATGTTAATCAAAACAATCTGTGGGATAGTGTATTCCCTAATTAATCCAATCAAAACAATTGAACTTCCAGTATGTATTATAGAATTATGTGTTTGCCAATATGCAATTCCAATATCCAATCAAAACAATTGAACTTCCTTCCAGTATGTATTATGGAATTATGTATATGCGAATATGCAACTCGTCTGACTTGACTTCATAACTTTCCACACAACAATTGAATGAAAAATGTGTACCGTACTACTCGGTACCAACATTAGCAACCCACAACAAAGATGAGCTCACCTTGTAAAAATCACCTCTGTATTGTTTTGTCCATTGTTTATTGGTTTATTGGTTTATTTTCATTGTTGTTATTCTAGATTTCATTATTCACATATTATCATGGTGAAAACAAAGTAGGAGATAATATTAGAAGGCGCTTCCAAAGTCAATATGGCCAACAAAAATTACAAAACTGTCAACAATATAACATGTTTAATAAAAGTACTGTATGTAAAGTACTGTGTACTGTGTTATAAGCTAATCAACTGTTACTACCATATTGATGGTCAACCCTTAAATATGTTTGGGCTGCCTGTAAGATATATTGTTAGTGGTGGTACAGTTAACTGTTGAATGATAGACCTGTTTATAAGTGATATAAAAATCTAGCTTGTACTTACTATGTGCCTTGCCATGTTTTCTTTGGAGTATGCTAAGTTGTGGTGGTAACCAAGTCACTTATCTAACTGATGTGATAGTCCTGCAATCACTTGTTTAAATACTCTTCTTGTTTCTTCCTATTAGCATATTTCAAGGTAACACTGTCATAAGATTCACAGATCCACACAGATATGACACTATTAAATGAACATAATTAACAATGGGGTACTGCAGTATGTTTTTTTTATAAACTGCATTATGGATGATCCAAATTTAGGTTTTAAGTGATTGGTGCATCTACATTCACATCTACACAAAAACACTTCTTGTTTCTTCCTATTAACATATTTCAAGGTAAAACTGTCATAGGATCCATGCAAATATGACACTATGAAATGAACATAAAGTGTAACAATGGGGTACCGTAGATTTTTTTTATAAACTGCATCTACATTCACATGTTTTCTTGGAATAATGTTGTAGGCATGAGCGAATATTTTGATACTTCAACAGCTGCAGTGTGATCACTATTATTTTATAGAAGTACCCATGATTATTATTATTATTATGACTGTATTAACTCTTACAGTTTTGCATAAATGCATGGTGGCAAGTTCCCTATCCTTGATCATGACTGTTCGACCACCTCCCTAACCTTCTGACCAAAGAGAAATCACATTTATTTATCTGCTGTACACTATAGGCAGTGATCATTAGTATCCACTAGGAATAAGTCGGTGGCATATAGGCTTTTCGAATGTTTATATTCGTGGATTTAATGTTCTATTTAATGTTGAAACCAACTTTCTCACCAGAGGTCCCATTGTATAAGTATGCATCAAAAGAAAACTACTTTCCCCAAAATTGATGATGACATTTGAAAAATTCAAACTCAATACTCACTAATTGATTGAGTAAACTTGAGCCTACTGGGTCACATACTACATGTCCATGTGTATGGACATGCGCACAGTCATGTCCAGTAGTGAGTGACAATAACTTGGCTTCTTTTCAAAATGGTTAAAATGGGTGTAAACATTGTAAGTAAATATAGATTTATGTGAATATAAATTTATATATTTTCATTTTCATTTGTAATTTTTTTCCTTTGTGTGTGTGTATATATATATATATATATATATATATATATATATATATATATATATATATATATTTTAACCCGTTTTTTGCGGTAAATTGTATCATTTAATTAATAAAACTTGAATGAATCGGTTTTTAGTTTTCCTACGTTACATGTTTATTACAAAACAAATTTTCAAGGCTTAATTTTAGATGCTCACTAGAAGTATTCACCGTACTGGCACGTGTCGCTTGGCATCACAACACACAACTCGTCAACAATACGTCAACGTACTGGCACGTGCTGCCTGCCAACAATACACACAACTCATTCAACTGATTCATTTGAGTTTTATTAATGAAATACCTTAATACAAGTCACCGCAAATAACGCGATAAAATATGAATACTTGTAAAAACTCTCATACTCTACACACACAAAAATAAAAAACCTACTATACGTATAGTACTTTCGTTTGATAAAAGTAGTCTGGGGACTTCTCGTTGTGCTCAACCAAATGATCAAATAATAGCATTTTGAAAATATTTAGCGGTTCATTGATTTTCATAGCAGTTTTTAAATTATACATTTTCTCTTCTCATTCATGTGCCACATTTCAGGGTAATGTATTTGAAAGTTCATCATTCATATACTGGGCTGATGACCCAGATTATGCATTTCACCGTATTGCAGTATGTTCAGTGATAAAAGTGTGTTGGTCCAAAGTTTAATAGAACAGTAATCAGAATATCACAGCATCAGAGCCTCATGCCAATAGCTTTTGTGTGGAACATGCTAATTACTCTGCTCATGATTTGTAAATATATGTTACCGCTACTGTGATAAGTAATTTGCTAGTGCTAGATAATGTGACATTCAACAAGGTGAAATTGACAAATTAACACGTTCATTCAGTTCGAGGAAATCTCGTGTGTCATCTCTATTTCTCTTCGTTAGGCCTACCATATGTAGAATCGTACGGTTGTGTGGAATCATCACTAATCTGGAATATGGTAAGGCCTTCCTGAGAAAGCTAGAAAGTCAGGCAATTAATAAAAATTGAAAAATTGAAAAAGTCTGATAGAATATATACTAGGTGGAAATATTTTTCCGTACATTTCCAGAATCCGAACATATCTTTTGAAACCTGTGATGAACATATTGATTTAAATTATTGTCTGGAGCCAGCAGTCCAGAATAAGATACAATACACTTTGTTCATTCTCAAACTTCTTATTGTTGAGTTGAAAAGGTTATACAAAATGTTGCTAGCAAGTTTTCCCCAACACCTAAAATAGTTCTAGCTCTAAAAAAATTCCATGTTAAAAGTGTATTATTTCTGTAATAGATTGGGTTAACAAGTTCTTCAGGAAGATAATTTTATCTAGTTATTCTGTTCATCACTCAGATCAGCACTTTTTTGTTGAAATATTTATATTTTATATATTTATGTAGTATAGACTTATATGTCTCATATGAAACTTTCAAAATTAGTCCTGTGTTGACTGGTCAAGCAATCAACAAACATTGTTCTTGTATTTTGTTCCACATGGTTCTCACAAATCGAAGATGTATTTATTTGCATAGTTATGGTTCAGTTGACGAAAGCTAGTGTACCTATAAATATTAGTGGCATGAGTGATGTCCATAGTTTCACACAAAGACTACAACTGCAGCAACAAACTAAGACCACAAAGTTTCTGTTTATAAAATACTGAGCCGGGCGGATCAGTCGTTACCGTACTAAACCATCATTGAGGACCCTAAATACGATTCTCGTTGTGGTCGACAGGTGAACCATGGTTTTCCTCTGTCGTTGAAGTGAATTCTGCGATTGTTCCTCAATAACAGGTCACAACTGTTTTTTCCCCACTTACATAGAAACCTTATAAAATGGCCTTTTCTCTCATCTTCCCATAGTCCCGCTAATATAATTCACTAACGACAATAAATCTTGGTTTCATTAGAGTGAATGCTTCTACCCTATACATATTGGAAGAAAGCATTCAATATTTGTCAAATAATAATTATTTCTAAGCTTGAAATATAAAGTTGTTATGTGTGTTGAAATGTGAGTCGATTATTGAGCAGAGTTGTTTTTCTGTTTCAGACGCCATTAGCGAGAACAACCCTCGCGTGATTGATGACTCGCGTGCCAGAAAGCTGGCCACCGACCTGAAGAGATGTTCCTATTACGAGACCTGCGCCACGTACGGATTGAACGTGGAGAGGGTCTTCCAAGACGGTGAGCCAGCCACCGTTCAGATTGGTTTAATGCATCGTGGGTGGGACGGCCATAATAATGCTTTGTAACCTCATCGCTGGACTCAGACTTGGACTGATTTGTGATCTGAAGCCATACAAGTACGGGTTCGAGTCCCGCTGTTGGCATGACATTTTGTAAACATTCTGTCACATATCTTTACTTCATCATTTTATCATCACCCTCATTAGTACTCGCATATAACCAGATGTTAATGAGGTCTTTCGATAGCATTAGGAAAAAAAAGCTAAATGGGTTTCAATGTATTTTCAATTATTTTATCAATTATCGCTTCAATAAGTACGGTATTGAAAAGATTTATTAGTATTATTATCTGTATTATTAGGCCTGTGCCGCCCCGGTGGCTAAGTCAATTATCACTAGTGGTAATAGCTGAAGTCACCGTTGGGCGTGGGTTCGAGTCCCGCATAAGGCATGGGTTTTTGTAATCGTCCTTTCACCTATCATCACTTCATCGTTTCATTATCACCCGCTCATTCGTACCCCCGTATAACCTAGCTGTTGGTGGGGTCGTTAAGCAACATTAATATATATATATATATATATATATATATATATATATATATATATATATATATATATATATATATATATATATATATATATATATATATGTATTAGGCCTGTTACTTTTTTTCTTCATGACACCAACAACATGGTCATTTTGTCACCCAATCACAATTCATTTGAATCGATTAAATCAATGTATTTAAATCAATTGAATCAAATTAATTGAATCAATGTTTCAATCAATATCAAATCAATCAAATTAAATTTCAATTTAATCAAATTTTATCACAGAAAATCACTTGCATATTATCATTTTTTTTTTTTTTTTTTTTTTTCAATAACTATTTGTTAAATTTGCTCCATTTTCTGCTCTTTTTTTGCCCTTGCTTGATGCTAAATAGCAGAGTTAATTACCACTATATACAGGCTTCTATCATTATCACATTGGATAATAATTATCAATGGGCAACATACTGGATATAAGTTCTCAAGTGACCAGTAGCTTGACAGTTTTGATAAAATTGGACCTGATATGAAAAGTTCAAACACAATTTTGTACCTTATCGAAGCAGATAAGAAGCAAGTTGTAGAGATGTTATTTTCTAAAATCTTTTTGACCGTGTATCATTCTGCGTTAGACCTATATTTCACAATTAAAATCCGTAATTAAAATGAAATCATTTTGAATTGTAATATTAGTTATTAAGATTGTCTATAAAACATCTGAAACATTATTCCGTAGCAGACGGAAACATGTACTAATCCACGAATAAGTTATCCCTGTAAGAACTAGTGCCAGCTAGTTCATACAGGCCACGGCTAACTAGTTGTCATCAATGTCTGTGGTTTACGCATAAATTGAACGTTTATATAATGTATCGGTAATGGTTTTTCCAATGATGACTAGAGCTAAGATATTGGTGAATAACACCATAAAAACGTTAATTATATGTAAATCAGTTTTACAGAAATTTGCTATTTCTCGCACCTGCGTTATTTTTACAATCTGTTGAAATTACCTTTGAAAAAATGTATCTTTCATTGTATCTCTAATATTTTCAAATGGATCATGATGCGTAAAATAATAATTGGGATACTGCCAATTACCAATCATTCGATTGACTATCAGAATCACTAATTAATCTGCATCAGTCAGTAATGGAATCAATTAATTGAATGAATATGATTATTTATTCTATTATTGGTCGATGTTTTAAAACACATTTTTTTTTATTTATTCTTATTTTTGCAATACTGTCCAGACATTAGACCTGTATTATGACTATGAGTGACATTTAGCCACTTATGTCTTCACTGAATCAAATAATTGATTATTCAGTGTCCATCTGACATCAAACGCCAACACGAATAATAATAATAAAGATAATGACATTGAAAATAATAGTGATGATAATAGTAATAATAATAATGATAATAATAATAATGATAATAATACAATTATAATTTGTATTTACCAGCAATTTGTGATGGCTACATGGTGACAAAGTACTTACACTAGGCTAGTAAATATAATTAAAATTCAACATGCCCAAGTGGTTTGCAATTAATTATACAACAATTTTTTGTATAAAAAGTGCTATTGCAATTCAAGTCTTCAATTTCGTAACGTTATTCAAATTGTCATTGATTCCAGCCTGCCAGAAGATCGTCCAGCAGCGGCTTTCATCGTCAAGTACGTGCATCACGCCGACCAACTCGCGCCCGTCCACGCCCGTCACGCACGCCTCGCCCGCGCCTAGTGGCGCAGCCCGCCACCACACGATGGGTGGCGGCACAGCGCCAGTGCCATCGCCCACCAACAACGGCTTCAGCAGTCCGCAGGCGGTGACGATCAACACTGCTTCCCCTAGTCACACGCAAACGCTTGCAACAAAAGTAAGTAGGCCTGGACCGGTGTAAAGTGCATGTGCCGACACATTTCAATAGGCCATAGCAAAATGTATTGAGGGTTGCGTTGGTTTACCGGTCTCCTATGGTGTCTTAACTACCTATCCCATCAATGTTGAAAATAAGTACCAATTTAACAGCCCAAATCTGTGGAAATACCAATCGTGAGTAGTCTGGTAGTGATACAAGGTACTGACTTTCGTGAACTGACAATCGTGAATGTTTTCGTTGGTATGTCTCAATGTGTTGAGATGGAAAATGCCCTTAACAAATACAGTCACTCGTTACGGGAAGAAAGAACGTTTAGGAGAAGTAGACTGTGTCAGAGCGCCGAACACTCGTGGA
Organism: Brachyptera putata; assembly: GCA_907164805.1. NCBI lineage: Eukaryota > Metazoa > Arthropoda > Insecta > Plecoptera > Taeniopterygidae > Brachyptera > Brachyptera putata. The sequence continues at coordinate 23,267,878 of OU015463.1, read as the reverse complement.
ATATGACTTTGTTTTGTTTAGTGCTGCTTTCGTTACAAGCATCTATTGTTCCGAATTAGAGTGAAGCACTTTGAGCCGAGTCTAGCACATATGAACAAAATGTAAACTATACCACTAAACCAGATTAAAATAACGTAATCACTTATCAGAGTAATTATTATAAAGTAGTATTTTGTGGTAAACTGTGTGCCTAATCTTACGAGTTAGTATTTGTACTGTTGTTGTAGGGCTTACCGTTAAAAAGACAACAGATACATGGACTTATTTCTATCTATTCATATTATCATATTATATATACGTTATCTTGGATAATCGTACCTACGAATAGACATCAGCGTCCCATAGTGTGGGACCAGCTATGTACTGACGAAGAAAATGTGCTGTTACCGCGGTACAAATTACACTAGTTTCTTCTATATTGCACTTTGTCTAATGTATTGTTTCAACTCTACACTTCATAATCTTTTCGGGCAAAAAAAACAAAAGCAAAAATAGGGTTCACGTAGTTGTTTCGTGCAGCATTTCTTCTGTCGACATTGTTAAAGTATTTTTAGAATATATCTCCCATAAATCAGTAAAAGTATTACATTAGCAAACAAAAAAACATCAAGTATCGCAATAATCCGATTCACAATATAATTTGAACTTCAATCTCCATGCAAAACTAGTGAGTAAATACTGAACAGGTGACCAAATGTGCCCTCTATCAATAGACCCCAAACACGATGCTCACCAAATTGTACAAACAAGGTGGTCGAGGCAGTGGCATGCACGTTTAGATAATTGTATTTCATTTCTGTCGAGAGTCATCGAAATAACGGTCCCAAAACATGGAAAATCAAAAATCGAAAGCAGCCTGAATTGAAAACTTTCCTGATTTACTTTTCTGAGTTCTTGTACATTAATCTGCATCATTTTGTTATAGGATGGCGCGGTTAGTTCCAACATTGGCCGCCAGGTGCACACGCTGTCTTCGAACCACCTCGCGCGCCATCCAGACACGAACAAGATGGAGCAGCCGATCTCGCGGGCCACTGTCGATGCCACCGAGAAGTGGGCCGGCATGGCGCCGATCACCTCGGACAACAATAACATCGCCAAGTATCCACCGTCGGTCGGCTTCGATAATCTTCCACCACCGCAGGCGGTCAAGGACAAGGACCTACCGACACCCAGCTCAACGCCAACAACGTCCAGGTACTTACAGAAGAAATATACGTTTTTGATTGGGTTGCCGTTCGGTAGAAAATTACAAACGATATCGAAATTTCAATAACTGGCCAGGTGCCTGGTATTAATCCAACACAGATGCCGACTGAAAACCATCTATTTTCCACATTCCACAGATATTTGAGGAAAGGGATAATGATACTTGCTCTTTGGTTTCATAGTTGATCATATATTTTGAACATATTTTAGGAAATGATGTTTTCTATAATATAGCTCAGTTTTCTTGAAATTAGGTAGTATTTCATGGAATAGTACACTCGTGTTGAAAATGAAATTTTGTACTGACACTTCAAGCAAAAAATAGTTGGGCCTATATAGAATATGATATTAAACGAACCAATATACCATGACATAGGCCTACATATATACCGGTAGACTATAAAATTTAAAAATCTGAAATATTTATATTTTATAGTGTTTTTGACTATTCCCACATTTGTACTCATCATAAGGCATTTTTTTTATATAACCATCATTCATCTATTATCTGCTCATTTATGCCCCCAAAATAACCTATCTGTTGGCGGGGTTTTGTATAATCAGTCAATCCTTATAGATAATTGAATATCATCTCAGTACATTAAACTCCACAAACCTTGACTTGGATATGTCACTGCCTTCTAGATTAGGTCTTGACTACTTCTGGCTGTTTTCATTATTTTGACTTTTGTTTTCCTTGCACCATTGTTGACATTATTGGCCATTGTTCTCATTGCTGCATTGCTCACATTATATTCTTAGTATTTTTGATCGTTATAATCAAGATGTTACGTCTTCGTCAATACAAGAAAAGTGGTGCATTGGGTGTACTTAAGCATTCAAAACCTATTGAGTAAGATATGTTTCACGTATTAGTAATAATAATAATAAATAAATCTTCTTTATTTGCATATAGGCCTACAAGTATATGGTAATACAATATACAATAGGCCTACACAAAAAGGCGATGTTCAGTGTATGATCCCAGCTTTCATTCTGGTGTCACATTGACTGGTCTACCACATAGCCCTCTATTTTATTTTTCGTTTAAAATGAATAAAAATTGTCAAAAGGTGATTCATCACTAGTGATTCATAAACAGCACCAAGACTGGCTCAGTTGAAGAGAATACATTGGAATCACTTGTCCAGTATTAATATGTAAGAGAGAATAGTTCGAAAATAAAAAACAAAATAAAATAACTAGATTAGACACACAGTGATTGTCCTTTTCCATTTTTCTCACTTCTCTTTTGCTCTAGTTAGGTTATAATTTAGATGAAATTGCAGTATTCTGTCGTCACTGACGCCCACCTTACCCTGATTCGGCCTAATTTGAATAATTACCCGTGGTAACCCATCGTGGAGCTATTTCACCCCATTTAGTATGTTAATCCTATTATTCTGGTATTGTAGAAAAATAATAACTTTTATCTGCACGGCAAGGCGTAAACGGCAGGCCAGTTCAACAAGACTGCCATCATAGTCGAAAGATACTATCAAGACATGTCGCGAAATATTATGTTGGAATTAAAACTAACCACCACCTTTTACCCCTACTGCTTTATCACTGCTCACTTCTAACCCCCTCACCTGTAAAACCTGTAGTAGCTATGTAGATCACTAGAAAGTGCTACAGGCATGCTGGATTGAACTGCTATCCAGCAGTCACCAGGGAGGACCGTTCCTTCAGTGGCGAGCATAGCTGCTGATTGCAGATGTATGCATGGGGAAGGGAGGTGTGCGCGGGGATTTATTCTTGTTCAGCCATACAATTGAACAGTCTTGGCAGTATATCTTTTGTCTATGCTGCCATGTGTGTTTGAGAAAGGTGAATTTTGGATCTTCACAGTGCCACTAAAGTCATGAGCTTTATTTATTATATTGATGAGCCCAATTGATTGAGTTTCTCTTTGTTTTTCAGAAAAAGTCGGCGCCGATCGAATTTGTTCACTCCGTCGAAGAAGGGGGACGATAAGCTGAAGAATGGCTGTGAATTGGGCTCAGGTCGGGCTATACCCGTAAAACAGGGGCATTTACTGAAAAGGTCGAATAAAGCGTTGAACAAAGATTGGAAGAAGAAGTATGTCACTCTTTGTGATGATGGCCGACTCACTTATCATCCAAGCCTAAATGTATGTATACTGATAGAGCTGAGGTCGATACCGGTATGCAGGACTCAGGAATAGATCGCTAAAGACTTCATATTATTATTGATTCTTGCTTCCTTAAATAATTCAAATTAATGTTGTGAAACTGGCTAAAAAATAAACATTAGGAATGCATGGAATTTAATTTATGGAACCTTTATGAAGGGTTCCAATTTGAGCTCTAGTCTTCAGTCATGTACCGGTATATGGTTGAGAGCTTGACAAAAGGTCGGTGCTCATTTGACCTGGTTTAAGCCGTAGCATAATTAGCATTCCAACTCTGACGAAGCGAGTTATTCATCAAATAACTGAAATCCACTTTTGGGTATTTCTACCTATCATAAATCTATTTATTTATTCATTCTCAACGACGCACATTAAAGAAGATGACTTGAGATCTATTGGTGTCGGTAAATGAGAAATGAGATGCATGAAAATTGTTTCAAGTTTATTGGGACAGTGATGAAGAAACGGTCTTGGCATATCCGTAAGGAACCATCCCAGTATTCGCTTTAACGGCAGAGAGAAACCATGATACACCTCTGTTAGGATAGTCGACCTTGGTGGTAATCAAACCTAGGTTTCTTGAACGACAGTTCAGTGCGCTAGCGACTGACCCACCCATCTCAGTACCAACTCGAGAACTAAGACCTTGAAAACCAGTAACGAGGCAAGCTAACTAAGTTCGTACGTCGTTTGTTTCTAGGACTACATGAACGACGTCCATGGTAAAGAGATCTCGCTGCAATATGTGACGGTGAAAGTGCCAGGCCAGAAACCGCGCGGATCTAAATCCATCATGGCCGCCAGCTCGGGACCAAATAACGGCATTAGTGAGGGAGTCGGCAGCCTCACGATCACAAGTAAGGCGTTTGGTTATACAGATATTTGTACGCAGAGGTTCACCAGAACGTTGTATATTACATTGTGTTTCTACTATTCTCCTTGTATACCGCAGCTCACGTTAGTGTTCAACCCACATGACAGCAAAGTTACTAAGTCACTACCTTACTTCCCAGGCCGGGTTAAATTATTTTCAGGTTGCACTGCGCAGATACTTGTGATTACAGTATATGGTATTTTGTATGATTTATAGTAAAAAAAAAATAGTTCTATTGTATTGATCTATTGGTTTACTTGATGAATAAAACAACAAATTCACCAATACTGCTGTCATTTAGCATCCTGTGGCTTGTCAGTTTGACACATGTCAGAAAACCTAGAACCGAAGCCTGGAACGAAGTTTTGAAAGAAGAAGTGGCTGTATTATATTACAGTGTAGACTATAGTATATGTATAGACAAGTAGTCATAGTATAGACCTATGTATTATATTATAGACAATTTAAAAGTTAACACAACTTTCTCAATCCATCTTATAGATCAATTATAAATGTTTTAAATCATCAAAATATTCAACATTGAGCTCATGGATCAGAACTATAGGAACCAACCAGAACTGTTGTTTGAATGACAGCAAAATTAGAATTATCATAGTTTATATTAACAAGGGTTCACAGTGTCAAGAATAGATATACAGTGAAACCTCTATCCATCGTTTTTCAATGGACCAGGAAAATAGAACCATACATGCAGGAAAACAATCCATCCAGGAAAATTTAGCATTGATTATATGGGAGTGGGGTAAGAAAAAATGGATGAAACAACCAGGAAAACGATGGATCCGGGAACGATGCATAGAGGTTTCACTGTAGTACTACAGTAAAATTAAACGAAGAAACAAAAAAAAGTAATGTATGTTTTATAAAATAGGGATTACAGCAAGACTTAGGATATGTCAGCCAGCTACTTCCCACTTGCCATCTACCGGTACTTTTCACCCCGTCTCAGTTTGCCCCGACCTAGGTGTGACGCATGCACGCCCTTACTAATGCCATGTATTGTATGTGCAGGTTTCCAGAACAAGGAGAAACGTTTGACTGATAAAGTGTTGCTGACGGCATTCGAACTGATCAAGGAGCCGACCGGCAGCCGGCTCATTCAATCGATGACGTCGAACGACGATCCGACGGCTACTGCCAACCAGTTGAACCTCGTCAACGGGTTGGATGCCAAGCTCGACACTCCTATCATCAAGAAAAGACACAGACGTATGAAGTCAAGTGGCGTCAAAAATACAGACTGTGATGGTAAGATATTTCTTTCTTGATAATTCGTTGTCAAACAGTAGTTTTAAACTAACCAATGTGTGGACCTATCCAATTACTAAAATCTAAGAACTACTCATTTTTAATATATTGATATACCGGTACCTACGATTACCCTGATGAAAGATTATAGTGCATTTTTTGTACGAGCTAGTGGGTCGTACAAACCTTGATTTTTTAACTTGAACCAAACCTTATTGAAAGTTCAGAACATTGAGTCAATCTAAAGAAAGGGAATACATGAAGAATTAGAAATAGGTAAAGGTGATCCATCCTACACACAACTATCCTGCTACAGGTATCCTGATATAGGCCTATATGGGGAGTTACCTGACCAAAGACTTGACTGTTGATGTCAACTCTTCCTTTCTAGTAAGTAGGTACGTATAACGGTATATCAGAGACAGTAGAAATGATCCTAAACATTTTCATTGCTTTCATTTCATGCCAAGGCATCTTGATTAAGCTGGTAGTTGAACACCATAATTAATGAAAGTGCTTTAAAAAGGTTTGCGCCCAACTTGAAATATCTGGCCGATTACGAAGTATTTAGAAGGTTTTCGTGTACCAATTGAGCTTCAAAGAACGGGTGGCTTTGACAGTTACTTTGATATTTGAATTCCCGCTGAAAGCTGACCGTGACTATTCTATTCCCCACTCTTTGGCTTATTGTTTGCCTGCTGTGCCATTGCCTAGGGGATGGCAAGAAATTGTCTCGGCTAGCTAGCCTAGTTACATTACGATACTGTACTACTTGAGCAGCACCTGTGTGTATCGGTTACGCTTACCTTGATTGCAATGCGCAATGAACTAATCTGACATTCTCTATCTCTTTTCTCTCCCTCACTTCCTATTTTTCAAAGCCCAAACATTTTCCCACAAATGTTTGACTGCTGTAGAATCATTAGTCTGTGGTTGTAGAGTTTAAAAACATTGATAAATAATCAGATTAACAATAACCCTTGTACTATTGTATTGTTTTCTTACGTGTTGTATTCTACTGTTGAACAGATTCGGACAGCAATGAGTTTTTCATCGTCTCGTTGGATAACAAACAATGGCATTTCGAGGCGTGCAGCTCAGAAGAGAGAGACGAGTGGGTGACAGCAATAGAACAGCAAATACTCAACTCGTTACAGGTAACCTAGCAAATAAACACATCACTTTCAAGTTTCAACGATTTCAACTACGGCTGCTGTGTGACGTCAAAGTAGAAATTGTTTTGATGATCAATCGACTGGTAATTGATTATTTAATTGATTGAAGAAATAATTTGGAAAAATAACAACAAAAATATCAATAAATGAATATTGTTCAATAATATATAATTAATAATGATTAAGCGGTTAAGCCTATGTCCAACAATTATGTATAAATAGATAGATAAATATGGTGTAGTAGATGCCCACACGTGTGTGTAGCTGTGCTACATTGTTAACAATTCTCAACTGTTCATCTTGGAAACAAAGCGCGACCTTTTGAACTGAGTATCAAAACATCTTTAAATAATCGGATGAACAATAATTGTTAATCCATCAATTCTTAATCAAATGTCTGATAACTGATTGATTAATGAATAATCGAATATCTTGGAATCGATTAGACGATATTCGTCAGCCTCCTTATTTTTGCTGTACCAAGGGTATTTTTCATTTATGGTCATTGATCATATTTACTTCTTTCTCAAGATGTAAAGCCGTGGTACCCAACACGCAGCTGCGGGCAGCATGCGGCCCACCATGCCAATTTTTGCGACCTGCCAACTAAATGAAAAATTCTTGACTTTTCATAGCATATCCCAATTTTTTCACTTTTAACCTTTGCGGCTAGCAAACAAGTACAGAATAGATAAAATGGCCCTTCTGATGGAAAAAGTTGTGCGTCACTGATCTATAGAATAGAGTATTTTATAGATGTCCACAAAAGAAGAAGATAGCTATTAGAAAGTGACAGAGAATGTTGTATATCCAACGGGCAAAAACGAAAATCTGTTTGGAACAGAATACGCCCTCACTCACCTCGCCCTTGCTGCAAAGTGATCCGGAGTCCAGAGTTCGGTACGCAGAGAGTTGAGAGTTTCAATAACGCAGTGCTGATGTATTACATTTCTGTGCCACCAGGGTAACGAGAGTAGTAAGTCCAAGTCTAGACTGACAAACTGCGATGACGCTGCTTCGATCCAATCCATCCGATCTCGAGTACCCGGCAACGGGCACTGTGTCGACTGCGACGCTCCAAGTAAGTGCAATGAGCGATGGTGGAAAGTCTCCAGAGAAATTGTAAGGAATGAAGTATTTCAACTTTGCAAGGACATGATAATTTTCTCTCGAATGTGAGGTTATAAACATATCAAAAACAACTAAAGCAGAAACAATATTTTTGCTAGTGCTTTTTCTTGCCTTTATCGCACAAAATTATTAAATACTCTAAAAACTAGACAAAATATAGACAAAAACAAGAACAGAAAGATCTAAGGTAAGCAATACTTAAGACTGCATGAAATATTACTCTGAAACTTGAACAAAATGGGCTGGGGATGATTGGGAGGGGGGAGGGGGAGGGAGTTGAAACAGGACTAACACAAGAGAATGTGACTAGCAGTAATACTGGCACAGTAAACTCTAGTTAATTCGAACTTGGATAATTCAAGATTTGTCACAGGGAATACAATGTCGAATATTTCCATAATTCAAATTTTGGATAATTCGTAATTTGAACTTGTTTTGTCCCCCAATCACTAATTTATTACTGTATAGCCATTGTTTAATTCAAAGTGTTATACGTTAAACTTGTAGGCCTACATTTTACTCATATTCAGTGATGGGAAAATGGTAGGCCTACTTGTAAATTCGAAAGATGGATTTTGTATCACTTGGCATTTGTAGGAAAGGAGATCATTCATAGATTTGGTTATTGACAAAATTTGGTTTTGTCCTTTCTACATTCCCAAGGACCCTTACCTAATAAATCGCAAGAATTAACATCCAAGGGCTAGCTAGCTCCAAGAGGCTAGGACTTCGATTGGTCAAATGTTTACTAAAAAAAAATACCTTCTGGCTTCTGTGACAACATATTATAATAAGTAACAAAGTCTAGGTCTCTTGGAATGTAATAAGTTATCATAGTTTTATAGCCCACCTCTTGAGCAGGGCTAGGATTCTGTGTTAACAGCATTGGAAATACACAAATACTACACATGTTGCCATGGTACATAGCTCTTTTAATAAATATTAAGCATTCAAAGTTCTAGTCTCTTGGAGCCAGCTAGCCTTAGCACGTAATTTATTAGTCAATGGTCCCAAGTTTCGTATATACATGATGGTTTACACTGTATCACCCTGCCTAGTTTATGTGGGAGAGAAGCACACAATATGGATAATATTGTCACTACATTGATTCAATTGATTCATTGAGTTGCTTCAATTCAAAGCACTTGGTTTGCTTGCAAAAATTTGAAATAGCTGGCTGAAACAAATCTACAGTAATATTTGTCTCTATATTAAGTTCTAAGGATGTTTTTTGTGTGTTTTCAGATCCCGACTGGGCTAGTCTAAACTTGGGTGTTGTGATATGCATAGAATGCTCAGGTATCCACAGAAATCTGGGCTCGCACATTTCCAAAGTACGCTCTCTGGGGCTCGACGAATGGCCGTAAGTATATCATACTGGTATTTTCACCCCAAGAAATAGAGTATCTAATCGTCTAATTGGTTGTTTAGTGGAAGTAATATCTTACTGTTGGTACCATGCAAAAGTTGGAAGGAAAAAAAAAAAGAAGAAGACCCTGTGGCTAAGTCAATTATCGCTAGCGGTAGTAACTGAAGTCACCGTTGGGCGTGGGTTCGAGTCCCGCATAAGGCATGAGTTTTTGTGGACGTCCTTTCACCTAGCATCACTTCATCGTTTCATTATCACCCGCTCATTCGTACCCCCGTATAATCTAGCTGTTGGTGGGGGTCATTAAGCACCATTTAAAAAAAAAAAAAAAAGCAGTTTGTGGTATTTGGGGGTTCATAGAAGTACCGGTATATGTATTGCAAAAACTAGGCCTTGAGAGCAAATTTATCTTCAGGTTTTAAAAAAAAAATGAATTGAAACAGAATGAGGATTATCACTATTGTAATGTCACTTTAAAGGGGCCTTAAATGTAAATATTGCTATTGTTCATGGTACTACCATTGAGTTTGTAATGTTGACGACAATTTCTTTGGTACTTCCAACTCCTAACTCGGAACAGCTCCAGTTCTAGTTTATGTACAATAGGTTTGTCGTGTTTACAGTCCTGGCCATTTAAGTGTGATGCTCTTATTGGGCAACACGTTGGCAAATAGCGTGTGGGAAGCATCTACCCACGGCCGAGCCAAACCCACGCCAAACTCGAGTAGAGAGGAAAAAGAACGCTGGATTCGAAGTAAATACGAAGCCAAGGAGTTCCTAACCCCGCCAGCAACTGGTACCAATCTAGGACAACAACTGATTGATGGAGTGTGCAGGTAAGCCTAAATGAAAACAAACTAAATATAGAGAATATCAGTTTGTGATGGATGATATGATTAGACTAATGATAGTATTGATAGATGATGCTAAGGACTAAGGAGTATGAGAAACAAGTGATATGAGAAAAATGAGGTGGGTATAGGCTGGATGAAACACATGGGTAGGGTACAAAATGATTCAAAATGGAAATGAAATGAGTACTGGGAGGTAGGTTTCACAAGAATCAACACACTCAAGTTCCCACTATCTTATCCAAAGACTCTGATGTGTGAAAGTCCTTTTTTTCTGAAAGTTGGAGCATTTGATTCAGCTCAAATTTTGTACTACATTTTATTTCAATATTCAATACAAATATCAAATTTTCTGACAACAATTTGAATTTTAATCGCCTTGGTCATTTACTTATACCGTACTTATTCTCATTAGGTTTTCAAAATTCCCAAATTAATTTCTCTCGAAAGTGATATAAGCTATAACCATGTGTGCCAAAAACTAAGGTGTTGGAATTGGATGTTCTAAAGAACATGTCATTATTAAAATGTCTCTTCATATTAATAGTAGTCAATAGAGAATAAACTCCCATCTTTGAAAAATGCAACATTTTCTATTTGATTTTTTTTATATCTTGGACAAGTTTTTTCAGAATGTGACTTTTGAATTGTTTACAGAACTGACATGAAATTGATAGTGCGCGTACTTGCGCACGGAACATCGGAGCACGTAAACACTACCATATCTGCGCGCGATTTACGTACACCACTCCACCTGGCATGTACGATGGGAAACTTGGCAATTGCACAACTTCTTATCTGGGTAAGCTAGTTACTGTGTGTACTACGTGTATTGTACCTCGATACAAACATTCAAACGTCACTTATGACTACGTAGACAGAATTGTCATCATTTATAATATATTTCACTAATTGTGGGCTGCAATCTTATAACAAGTTGGGTCTGACTCCTAGACTTGTGCTCTGAGAGACATTTTTCATTGTATATATAGTTGGTGCAGGGAACACTCGACTTTCTCTCTCTCTCTCTCTCTCTCTCTCTCTCTCTCTCTCTCTCTCTCTCTCTCTCAAAACTTGCATAGTCATCCTAGTTCTTGTATCCTTCATCCTTGTAGAACCCTATATAAATAAATACAACATGTCATGTGTTTCACTTCATTTGTGGTAATATCCGTGAAAAGTATTGAGAGCAAAATGACAAGTTGCTTATACATATGTCCATTTGGCCTATATGACTCATTTTCACAACTCACTTTCTGATATTTGACTCTTCCATATATGTCACTTTCCTTGCAAGCAATATTAATTGTAGTACAGTGAAACCTGTACCTATAATTTTACAAGTTGTCAGGAGAAACAAACCCCCACGCAGGAAAATAATCCATCCAGGAAAATTTAACATTGGTTATATGGGAGAAGGGTGAGACAAAAAAAATAATAAAAAGTGTTGAAACTTGGAACAGTGCGTCGAGGATTGACTGTCGCTAAGATCTGCTCTTTGTTTTCTGCTCCTCGCAGCACAATGCCAACGTCAAGGCTGTGGACCACGAAGGACAGACGTGCCTCGGCTACGCCCGCACCTCCGCAAGCAGTGCGCACACCAAGGCCAACGGTCTGTGGCACAGCGAAGAGGCCCTCGTTGACCTCCTTGTCAACAACGGCTGCCCCGAGGTGACGAGCGGCACGCTGACCAGGAGGCGAGCCGATACTAGCATACCTCCGTTCGATAAACTTCCGTCGAGTGTCATCTAAGATACGGGCTCTATTGCTGCGACCGAGCCACTTCTGGATCAGCCCAGGTAGGAGACGGACCCACACTCAATGCATTTCTGATGTGTTTCGTCTTGAGAAGATGGAATATATCATACCTCTATCTATCGTTTTTCAAGGGGCTAGGTTAATGATGCATCCGTATAGGAAAGTGATCCATCAAGGAAAATTCAACATTTGCTATATATATAGGATAAGACAAGATTAGTGAAAACGATGGTTTCACTGTATATATCTCTAATAAAGATTCTGTCTAATACTCCAGTTTGCTGAATAAAGAATAAAAATCAATCATTTAAAAATATAACAAATAGCTATAAAATATATTTGAAAGAATAATAACATAACAATAGAACAAGACACCAAATGTAAGTTAATTACGGTAAATCAGATAATAAGAATAAAGTGAAACCTCTATCTATCATTTCTCAATGGACCAGGTGAATAAAACCATCCATGCAGGAAAACGTTCCATCCAGGAAAATTTAACATCGGTTATATGGGAGTGGGGTAAGAAAAAATGAAGTGATAGAAGCAGGAAAACGATGGATCCAGGAACGATGCATAGAGTTTTCACTGTAATTGTAATAAAAAATTTGAAATTAGAAAATAATAGGCGTACTAACTATCCTAAAGCCAATAACCTACCCTCAGGTTTTTGAACGGTACTCGAAATGGTCACAAACTCTTGTACAAGAAACCCGAATTTACTTTCAAGTGGATGAAATTTTTTAATTAAAATAGTAGGCCCAATCATGTAGACCTGCTGAATGTAACGGAATGCATAGTCCTAGTATTAAAAATATTTTCAGATACATTTTGGGATATTATTATTTACATTGTTGGCCTATATTTATATAGCATAATACCTTACAGTGATTTTATGTTTTGCAATCATTGTGCCTTTGACTGTTTCATACTTGAAAAAAAATCATTCCTAATATATTTGGAAAGAACTTTGTGGCACATGGCTACTGAACCTTGCAACGCTAGTTATAATAAAACTTCAATCACCTGCACATGTACCTCAGTGATAGCGTGCTTGCTTCATGTGAGATGAGAGTGAATTGGGCCCCACTTTATGTTACGTCTTTGGCAATACATACTCAATTGATACTAGAGGGAACCATCATGTAAAGCATGACCTCGAACGACATTATACAGTTACGTAATATTACTTTAACAAATAGCCAATTTGTGATTTCAAATGATTCTCACACTACTCAGCGAAAACAAAAGACGTATTTATAACGTCCATAATTAATTCTGCTGCTGGCGCTGTGTCACCTTTGGTGAGGTCAAACTGGCCATTTGTCATAGCAATGACAGTGTGCGCGCGCCGGCGTTCCGCACGGACACAGAACTGGGTGATTCTATGTATAATTAAAATGTTGACCTACTCGGGTTATTCCTGAACTCGACAAAACTGTCAACTTTTCATTGAAATTCGTGGTACAGAATAACCCGATTTATGAGTTTCTCGTTTACATATTCATTAGGCCTACTTTTAAAGTTTTATTTTTTGATCTCACCCAAAAGCTTCCAAAGTTAGATAGTTATTAGTAACTTTTTCTCTTTAATACGTGTTTTTAGTCTGTTCTAATGAGGTCTACCAATAAAATTTCCCCTGTATTGCTGTGTGTACAAGTAATTAATCAATAATCAGTTAGAAAGAGTGACTTTGATCATTGTACGTATATGATGTTATCTCTTGTTTCTTTTATTTTAGATCTACTCGACATTTCTTCTACAGCATTGGTACGAAAGACAAACATTTCTTCTGAACATTCTAACATTGCCTGGCACCGAACATTGTGCAGAAGAATCTCTAGCGCATCGACAGTCTTTTCAATAGCCTTGTGCCTCGCTATTTCACAGGTTATAGCTCAGCAATATTTCATTCACATTTCATTTTTCTTTTCTTCACCAACATGCCTATCAATGCATTGCCTACATGCAGAACTTGCCTGTTCTGTCCAGTCTTTCACTTTTCCTCGTATGTATTTTGTCAGTCGAGGATGAAATGGTCGACACACGCAACACCGATGAATTAAGCCGTGCCTGCCTGCTATGTTACCGAGTTGGGTTAACAAAGTGCTACGTGTAGAGATACCGTATTCTTGTAGACTGAAATTAATGTATAAAAATATGCGGTATTAGTTTTATCAAATTTTTTCAATCGAAATTACTGTAGATGTCGAAACTTCCTTTCTCATTTTTGCTTTTGCACAAAGTCAACTCAGAAATGTTTCTATTTAGATTGGGATCTGAGAAGAAGAAAAAACTATTTGATAATATTGTTTTTGCCTTTGAAGGGCAGTTATTAATAATTGTCTCAATAAGATGTGTCTTGGTAAATGATGTCTGAGGCCTATGTATTTATATTTATGTAATATTTCATTCAGTTCATTTGTCATCCCACACACATACACATCTGAATACAGTAGTAATAATTTAATATATCAAATTTTAGTAATGTTTAGTACCTAAATAATTGTATATGTTTCACAAGCCTTTGCCTGAATTGTATATAAATAAACAAACACAAATAGACCAAATAATTAAATATAAAGTAGTCGACATTATTGAAAAACATGTAAATATCAGTTTGAGTGTATTCGGTTAGAAAATTATGTACCGTACTATTAAATTAATAATAAAATATTATTATATATACTATTTAATTAATGAAAATGAATAACCTATCCTTTATTCTACTGTTATGATTGGTGCTTATTTCACTGAATTTCATTGAATCCGATCACAAAACGAGAAACGTAGGCTACTTATGTAGGCCTACTGCAGTGTTCAGAAAGTTCACTTTTCAAAACAACTTTTTCAAAGGTTCAGTTCATGGCAAATAAACAATCTTTCAAAAAATTCAAAGTTGGTTTTTGTGGCTTAGCTGTAAATGCTCAAGTTCAATTTGAAAAAAATATAAGTTTATGTAAAAGTTCATATTAAAGAGTTTGTTGATACAGAAAGTGTACCAAATTTCATACAGATCGATTCAGTCATTAAAGTAATGGGCTGATAAACCCTGCTTTTTTGTCATCTTTTGATGATGATTATTGTTTGCTTAACGACCCCACCAACAGCTAGGTTATACGGAGGTACGGATGAGCAGATGATTATGAAACTATCAAGTAATGATAGGTGAAAGGACGTTTACAAAAACCCATGCATTCTTCTGTCGACATTGAAGACTTCTATCCAGAAGATACCTAGCACAAATTGGAAAAAGCTATAGGCATACAATGCTTGATCAAGAAAATGTCAAGGATCACAGTTATCTGATTCGTAGGATAATTACAACTTACCGTAATTCATCATGCAAACAAAACTGAAAAATTTGATGGTTCACCTTCATGTTCTTCTCTGGAGAAAGTCTGCATTAGGGAATAGTATAAGTTAAGTACGGTATGTATGTTTATAACTCTTGCAGATAGTATCTATAGCTTTCATTGGAGATTCAACCCATGACTTGGAACCCTAAAATTTAAATCTAAACAAGGTTGATGATTATTTTTGCCAACAACCCCATCAACAGCTAGGTTATTTAGGGGTGCAAATGACCAGGTGATAAAATGATGATATCAAATGCTTCCTACAATTCACTGATATGATGTTTTCTACTTTGTATACCTATCGAAGCACCTTGTGTAATGTGACTTCATTTCTCAAACATCCAAATATCATAAAGTCAGTAATAGTCACATAGAAAATTATACATTCTTACAGTTCATAATTTGGGTAATCCCAATGTATCCAACATCACATCCACACGTTAAGATAAATCAATGTATTGATCGCATATGTAAAAAATAAAGAAAAATTAATAATCGGACATTGTCAAAAATGTTGTCGTTGTGTTGCTTGTGCAACAGTGTTCAAATAAGTTTATATTATAAAACAAAGGTGTTCAACACTTCAACAGTGTTCAAATAACTTTATATTATGAAACAAAGGTAGACCTACTTTAGGTAACTACTAATTAAAAGATGGTAAGGCACTCATATTGGAAAAAGAGTTAGCATTCATAGAAATGCCTGCTATCAAAATTTAATAGATTCTCGAGTTGAATCATTCACGATCCAGTCCTGTCCGTCTAGTAGATGGATTTGGATTAATATGAAACTTCATATTCATACTTCCGACTTCATATTTTATTTCTTTATTAGTGAGTAGGAATGGAGGTTCTTTGCTCCAAACGCACAAAAACGAATATTGGCTACTGCACATGAAGAAAACCCAGAAAGTGGTGCCACCTATAATGAACTAGTGTATATTGCGTATATACCGTACTGTAGCCTGGTTGGTCAATATGTATGAATGTATTGAAAATTTGAAATGATCAAAAGTTTACAAAATCTAGTAAATAAAACTACACAACAGAAAAACCATTAATTTTGGTTGTATTATTGATTGATCAATGATCATAATTTGTTATAAAAATCACATCAAAATGGAAATTATTATAATCATGTAACCCGCTCGTATGTATCTACTGACCGTTGACTAATGAGAACATGTCCAGTTATCTGACGCTTTGTCACTACCGGTAGTTGTTTTCCATTGCTTTCCAGAACCATCTTTCCTCCGAACATTTTTGACGTTAGTACTAGTCAGAAATAAGAGAAATGAGGGAAGGGATACATAATCATGGAAGCTTCTTTGAAAGGGTGATTTTTTGGAAAAATTGATTTTATTTATTTTTACTTTGATGCTGCAGCTTAACGACCCCACCAACAGCTAGGTTATACGGGGGTACGGAATGAGCAGGCGATAATGAAACAATGAAGTGATGATAGGTGAAAGGACGTGTTCAAAAACCCATGTCTTATGCAGGACTAGAATCCACGCCTGACCTGATTCCAGTTCCTACCGCAGTGCGATAGTTGACTGAGCCACATGGGCGGCACAAAAATCTTAATTTAAAATATTGATGTAAGTGTATTAATATAGATACACGTTGCTTGATATTTAGCCAACATATAGCTTCACACATTTCTTTTATCTAAGCATCTCTCCTAACCCCCAGAATACTTCTCATAGCCTTATTCTTAGTCTTTGGCATTTTCAAAATCTCATTTTTGTTTGATAAAAATAAAATGGAACTACAGTAATCTACATGTGGAGCAATAATTGATTGGTATAATACCAATTAATTGCTGGCAGACAACCATTCACCCTTCTGAATAAACCAGCATTCCGTGCCATTATTTTAATTATACTTTTTGCATGTGATTTAAAATTCAAACAGTCATTTAAAATCACACCCAAATATTCAAACTCTATTATGCCTACAGTTTCAATTTTACTTCCCTCTAGTATGATACTTGTGACATTTATACTTTTTCCTAGATCTTTTCATACAGAGTTCGGACAAAGTATCATAGCTTTAATTTCATCAGTATTTAGTTATTAGTTTCATTTCATTATTCCTCAACCAAAATTCCACTAGTTTCTTATCATCATTTATTTTATCTGAGGATTCTTTTAGTTTTACTACTGCTTAGAATCAAAGAGTTAAGCATAAATTGTGCAATTTTGTAAAACATTTACCAAGTCACAAATAACAAATTACATTCACATTTACAAATACATATTCAAATCGAGGTTGAAAAAATCAACTCGAAAATCGATTAATTAGAAGCGAAAAAATCGATTGTCAAGAAAATCGATCGTGAATCAAGAATCGACAGTCGATATTAGCGCATGCGCTTTTGCTTTACGTTTATTCGTTAGGTTACGAACTACGAAGGTGTAGGAAGGTAATTTGAAGCTAGCAGCCTAGCCTACGTGTGAATTTCGTTGCAGTGTCATATTGTTTTACCTTTTCTTGTTTTAAAAATAACACGGATTTCAAAAGCCTATGTGAACCGTCATTTCATATTCAACCGAGGTAAGAAACCCTTGCAGGCCATCACATTGTTTTTGTTTTGACAACAAACAAATGACCCGTGGGCTTTTCTCAAGCCATTACAATCTCAATGCTAAAGCATCTTCTGACTCGCTAGGCCTACTTTCAAGCATGGCGAGGGTTGTTGCCAAGATCGCAGTTGGTCTCATGGAGATTTAACATTGTGTGGCTCTTCTATTATCCTACAAATTCAATGCTGGCGCATAGGTCGAGGGGTTTACAACTCTAAAATTTGGTGTAGCTACACCTGATTTCATGGATTTCAAGGGATTCCAGGGATTTCAAGTGATTTCAGGGATTTCAAGTGATTTCAGGGATTTCAAGGGATTTCAAGTGATTTCAGGGATTTCAGATGATTTCAGGTGATTTCAGGGATTTCAATTGATTTCAGGTGATTTCAGGGATTTAAGGTGATCTCAGGGATTTCAGGTGATTTCAGGGATTTCAGGTGATTTCAGGAATTTCATGTGATTTCAGGAATTTCATGTGATTTCAGGGATTTCAGATGATTTCAGGGATTTCAAGTGATTTCAGGAATTTCATGGGATTTCATGGCAAGTGTACACCTGATTTCAGGAAGTGTTAACCCCTTGGCATAGGCATTGAGTTTGTAGTTAACTACAAACTCAATGGCATAGGTTAATGACAAACTCAAGGTGAAATTGTTGCTTGACCCCACCAACAGGTAGGCCTAGACCTAGATTATCTGGTCTATGGTACCGTAAATGAGTGGGTGATTACTGATTAGGAAAGGATGAAGTGAACAGCAACGCATTCGCTTCATGTGATCGGATAGGTGAGGGGAATATCAGACCTGGTTTGATCCCCGCCACCGTCCATCTTTACAAGGTTTTTTCGTGGTTTGCCTCTGTAGGCCTAGTCTAGGCTAATGCCGGGATGGTTCCTAGGCCTAAAATATAGGCTTCCTTCTCACTATCCTTCTCATTGCACACGAAACCTTCATCTCGTCACCCCATCTTCTCATTACGGTAATCGTTTATCCGATGCCAATAGCCTATAGGCCTAAGTAAATAATAAAGAATGAAGTAGACTTTATAGATGAAAGGATGATCACAAAAACCTGTGGCATCTGCTTCAGTATCAAACACAGTGCGTTTGTTGACGGAGCCACGAGGGCGGATAATAGGGGTTATGAATTTAATTTATTATATTTGGCCTAGACCGAGGTCTAATTGTGCTAGGCCTGATTAACAACTAAAGATATTTAAGTAGCCTTGCTAGTTGCCAGTCATATCTATATCATTTGTGGTCATTTAGAGATAGGCCTACCCTGATTGGATATTTGAATTTTACCACAGTTTTAACAGCCCCCTTGATGAGATGTTATTTTTTGTGATGTCAAAGGGGCGGAAAAGATACGCCTACTTCATATTATTTCTGTATTTCTTCAGGCTTCATCCAATTTCGTACAGTTATGGCGGAGAGTTTGCCGAAACTAGGTGAAGATTACGTTCCAATAGATGTCACATTTATGATCAGCCCTGGCACTTTCTGGGTGGTCAGTACGAGCGAGAAAGACCAGGACTTCTATGCGTCACTGGAACAAGATCTGACTGAAGATATCGAGAGAGCAATGCTTCTCAAACCGCGAAATCGTATGCTAGACCCAAAGTTCGAGCCTCAGAAAGGAGATGTAAGTACTCTTCAAGACGTCTCACTGTCTCCGAGGGAAAAGGTTCCTATGGAATATCAAATTTGATGAAAATCTGAATATTATACGTTGAAGGGTAGCATTTGCACAATTGCTGTATATTTAGTGTGCAATGATGTCTCATAGTTTAAGTTATTGCAATTACTTGGAACTTGGATTTTCAATCTTGAAAGTACGTACTAATCGAATTTGAGTGAGCAAAATCTTCCATACCATTGAAATCAATATTGAGGTGAGGGTTATAAATCCACTTGAACCAATCAAGATTGGTGTCAACTTTACAACCAACTACTATTCTTTGAACTTGAGTTTGAAATTTATTGTGAATATAACTTGAACCAAGTCCTAAAAGTGTTGAACTTTGAAAACTTTTCAAGAGATAACATTCTTTATGAATCCTTGCCCTGAGATTAAACCTGAAATGAATGCGCAAAAGATGAATGCGCAAGCGCATTTTTTTATGGCAACGAAAAGTAATTTCAAAATCAAGATATTTTAAAAAGGCAATAATGATTGCTTTTCATAGCTTGTTAGAACTTGAAAGTCAAATGTGATTCCAAAAATATTTCCTTTCTAACAATGACATGGAAACAAACAAACAACAAAAGCACATTTGAGTTGATGCAACACTAGCACTTCTGGACAGCGTCGCTTGGTTGCTATGGGTCTGGCTGCAGGTGTGTACCACACGTACACTTGTGTTGTACCAGGCACAGCAGTGAAGTGAGCTTGAAAGTCAAATGTGATTCCAATAATATTTCCTTTCTAACAATGACACGGAAACAAACAAATAACAAAAGCACATTTGAGTTGATGCAACATTAGCACTTCTGGACAGCGTCGCTTGGTTGCTATGAGTCTGGCTGCAGGTGTGTACCACACGTACACACTTGTTGTACCAGGCACAGCAGTGAAGTGAGCTGTCAAGGCCACATGCAGTGTTGCCAGATTTGGAATACAATATGATCGTTTTTATTACAAAAATTATTGAATTTTGACCAAGATTATGGTACGTTTTGAATAATGTCATTTAATTGCAAATAACATAAAAGTTCATTGTTCTTTATTTAGAATAATTAAAATGAGGTGGTAAGATCACTCTTGTGGTGCCCCGTCCAAATGATCGTACTCCGTACTAACAAGATTTTATATCTAGTTGAAAAAATATCGAAATGGACTAAAATACAAACGACTGTTTTAGGTATAGATAATGCAGTGCCATTTGTTATATCCCATTTGAAGTCATGAACTGAATGATGAAGACTAGAAGTGTCCAATGTCATAAAATATGACAGCGTTATTTGCAGTATTTGGTGGTTGTGGTAAATGTGGCACAAGGGCTTTCAATTCTTCGTGGAAAAATATTTATGATATTCGTTCATTCATGGAAGAATGTACTGATCCCACACTGTGTCCCTATCCCACACGATTACCGCAGGGGTAGTTTGAGCACTCATCTGTCATGGATATAATATAAAGTATAAACCCATAAACATCTAGTATTTTGATGATAGTGCATCTCCCGTGAATATCTGAGCTTTGACCTTACATAAAGCAGAAGGCAGCTAGCACTCATGATGTTACTAGTGGTTGAGTCATTGTATAAGTACAGATGTAGGCTACTGCCATTTTCATAAAAAGTAGAAATTCGTGATTGGGCCTATCAATTTTCACGAGAAAATTAGTGTCTTCAATTTTTCATACACTTTGAAATTTCTTAAAAAGAGACTATGGTACATCTCATGAACATTATCGAACAATTTCGAAAATACGGTACATTTGTCCATTATCATACTCACACTGTGAATTATCGTGTGATGTGAAAATTATGTTAGGAATTCGATAATTACGGTATACCTGGCAACACTGGACATATGGCATGCAGTCAGCAGTGATGATGGGTGGGTGAGGGGGGCAGAGAGGAGAGAAGTACGCGTGAGTCAAGTACTCCCTTGCACCGGAACAAAAACATCGTTCGTACACAGAAAAATAAAGACCAGAAAAAACATTGATTACCCGGTGGGTAATTGTTTGAACCAGAGTTTCATTTGAAAATAGACCCGCCCGGGTACCCGAATCTTATACACGGGAGAAATGGACTAGACGGGGCAGGAATGGAAAGGTCCCAAAGTCAAGTCACGTGGGTCCCCGAACGTACCCGTTCTCTCGCTCCACCCGTAGAAACAATAGAAACATTTAACACTTGTATTTATATATCACCTCGTGGTTCAGTGGTCAAGGCCCCGGCTGTCGGAAGCTATGGCGACCGTGTTCGAATACTGCGATGTCTACTTTTTTGTTTTTCAAATATTATATAAAAGCTTTTATCGAAGGTTAGTAGTCGGGTATTTTTTATTTTTATCCTCGAACGTTTGAACTAACATTATAAAGTCTATAATAATTCGTGACAAAATATTCGGAAAACCGTCATCCTCATCCATTCCTCCTGTGTGTAGGACTCCGGGTATCCGCCGACATCCCTAGTATATTGTAGACCAACCGAATCTTTCTAGACCCTAAGTATTTAAGTGTGAAAGTCATCACCTTCCTCAGAGACTCAACACATAGCGTATTGTATTGTACCATATTCGGAATTTAAAGTTGCATTTATTGACTCAAGTCGCGTTTCCTGCGTCGCATGAGTAGTTGCATTTATTGACTTGTGCGCGTTGAAGGTGAGCAGAAAATTGGATGCCTAACAATTCATGAATATGAACTTGTCAGATCATCTTCAAAGCTTGATATTTGGCTGCGTGAGGTAGCCGGCATTGTTTTTCTCATCTACTATATATACAAAAATATCAAAACAATTTTATATTCAATGTATCTACCAATTAGGAGAGCACTAAGAACATTTTTAGCTTGGGCCTGTTTGTAATACGCCCCTACCTTAAACGTTAATTGAATAGTAGAACTCCAACAGTACTACGCAATACTTGTCTTAATTTCAGAACAAATGACTACGGTCATTTGATGTCAAAAAGCTTTCCATTATTTGAAGACAAATGCATTGTCCATACCATACTCGCTTGTGTCGAATTTGATTTTGAGGTTATCTTATGCCGCCCTGTACTCTTGTACGTTCGGTCGGAGCGGACAATGAACGATGAGATGCAGCAGTCTGGATGGCGGTAGCTCGCGCGCGATGCGTCAATACTTGAACCAAGTGGAAGTCCCTATGCGCAAAACATGACAGCTGATTGATCAGCGCGCCTGATGCTTGTAACGCGTTGAAAGCGACGCGTTTCAAGCTCGAAATTCTAAAAGTTACGTTGGGCTTATATGCGTATCTTGGCCTACAATCGATCGAAAATACGTTTTTTGCTCGTTATATTTGGCCATGCTATACATGCACACTCAACAACGGAATCAAATTGAAACTGAAAAATACTCCACTAAAAACACGTATGAATGTTTTCTCATGGAGAAGCATAATTTTCCCAATTTCCGTAATTTTTATTTGATGCGTAGGAATAAACATGTGCACGTTTAGCTGCGAGCTATATTGTGTGTGTCGTTCTCCTGCGGTGGTCTGACCTTGAAGTGCACTAGAAAATGTTGAGCTCAAAACAATCGTTCTTCATACTCGGGATGGCTGAGCGCCAATAGATGCGGGTCATATGATGATTAGCCGTCGGCACTAGCCGAGTACACGGGATCAGTGAGGCCCCTCAACGCTTTCTCACACATAATTTCGGCCGGTGGTATAGCTTCCTCTCGCGCGCAATAGAAAATTGACAATTCTAACTTGTAAGAGTGATGATTTATGTGGAAAAGGTGAGAAACCCTTCTTTCAGTAATTGATCTAAAATTTTGGGGGGTCAGCTCGTATTCAGGACAATATGGTATATATTTTGTTTGCAATATCAATATTTCTGGAAATTGAATGGGTTGAAAGTGGCACAGAAAAACTGTTAATTTGTATGCTAATTAGTTGATGCGCTATGTAATCAATGTTGATCTAAACTACCATAAACAACTAAACACCTACTCGTAGAGGTGTCAAAGGTTTTTCTGCTGAGCCTTCAAATTTGTAAACCCTCGACAAAAACAAACAAAGTTTTTCGTCTTTTGAATAATTTTTTCTGTGATCTTCAGATAGTGAGTGTTAAGAGTGAGCACAACCAGTACTGGTATCGAGCTGTAGTGGAACAGGTGTGCCACTGCTACCCTAAGAGCTACGAACTTGAGTATAAGGTCTTCCTGATCGATCGAGGAATTGTTATCACTGTGCATGAATCGGCAATCCAATCACTGCCTGAAGTGTATCACGCGGATATACGGGGTGCGACACGTATGTTTCTTTACGGTATCGTGCCAATTACGATGGAATTCGATATTGGATCCGGAAAGCCTGGATATCATATGTAAGTTTTATTTTAGAGTGTACTGTACTTCTAGAAAAGTATGTGGTAAGCCTAGTGTTGATTTTGTTCCCCAGTGAGTGGATACCAGGTTTGGCAATTAGCAACCTAGCCCAATTAAACTCGGTGGATTTGATTGGATATTACCGACCCTAATAATCCCTCTCTAACTACCCATGAATGAGATTTTAGTTCAATTTAATTTTAACCATTTGTTACTTTGGTTCAACTGGTCCACATGTCAATAGCAAATTGCCAGCTAGGTGATTCCACGGAATCATGTACAATCGTGGAGGCCTTTACGGTTTCTCTACCCATGGCAAAGCTTTCTCTTCCTGGCAACACCATAGTGGCCAAATCCTTATCGGGAAAAGTAATGCTTTCCTCGAAGAGGCTGGTCATGAACCCAGTTTCGATAAATTGATCGGTTGCAATTAATAAAAGTGAATCCTGGAAAACTGTTGTCCGATGTAATATATATTTAATTCCTCCTTTTTATAGATTATTATGTTTTTATACGATCATAGTACGTAATATAAAAAATTACCCAAACAATTGATTACTGGGAGTAATTTTAATTTTTTCAATTTGCTGCCCACCCAGTCAAGGATAACATGGACTATGGTTGCAAACTATAGCAATATAGTCTTACATTGTAGGCAGTTATGTTTCATAACACGACATGTCTATTTACAACTGACTGTGCATCTACCACGTGCGCTATGACTCGAATCTTCAAATACTTACTAATAACTAATAAACAAACCCAGTTCTTGCATAACTAACCATCGCAGAATCATGATCGTTGACAGGTGCGTAGACACAACTAGAAGAGTCTACATAGCGGTACCGGTACAGAAATAGTCGAATACAATATATGTTCTATTGGTAGGTCCCTCCCTACGACCCCTCCCAGTCTCCTTCCAGTGGGAAAGTATAAGTTTTATTTTGTAATTGATGTTGCCTCACCAGGTTGAAAAGTCACGTCATGCCACTGTAAAGAATGTAATAGGCTTGAGATAAGTGGATCAGTCGCTAGAGTGCTGAACCGTCATTCAGGTGACCGGAGTTCGATTCCCGCTGTGGTCGACCATCCTGATGTTTTTTTTTTGTGATTTCCTATGGTCGGTCTTAAGTGAATTCTGGGATGGGTCCTTGAGAGCATGCGATTACCGCTTCCTTCCCGCTCTAGAGAATGCATAATATAAACAACCGTTATTCGTCTCCTTATCACCTCATTTCCCGTTCCCTGATGCCAATAGATCTTAGTTGTCCTTGATAATTTCAGTGCGTTGACCAAAAACGTTTGATAGTGACTAATAGGCTTCAACCATGGATAACGTCAGGGTTGACAATATGCAAGTACGTGTCGATTTTCTCGAGTATGAGTGTGGATTTTTCTAATGCAAGTGTTTTTCTGTGGTCTGTTTAGATACACAGATGTATGGGATCCCTCTACATATCACTTCGTCGCCGAAAATTTGAAGAAATCATGTTCGTTTTTCATGAGATGTTATGACTCTGAGTGTCAATTTCTAGAGGATGCAAAGTTCGGCGAGCTATTTTTAATATTGGACACTTCTGATATGGTTAGCCTCGGCGATCTCTTGGTTGCAGACCGTTATGCCGCATACCAAGAAACATATTTCCAAGGTAACTATTAACCAAGTGTCTACTAGATGTAGGCCTATGTTGGTTGGCCTGTGGCGGGGATCGAACCAGGTCCGATTTGCCCCTCACCTACTAGGTCACATGAAGCGAAGTACGTTAGCAACTGAGCTGCATGTGCCAGTTTGTAGCTTTGTGCTTTGTTACTGATTATTGTTTGCTTAAGGTTATTCATCCATCTGAAAATGAGAATCACTACTAACTGTAACTACTGCAAAACCAAAAAAGTGAATTGGTATTGAACTATAAAAAAATATATATAGACCTATATTTGATCCCGTTTTTTTGCATACAGGATGGATAATTAGAACCTCTCTAGGCATGTAGGAATTCCACCAAAATAATTGAAAACACTGGACCTTGCGTATTTGCCTAATGTTCACACTATTGGACGTGTGGAGAAATATCTTGGAATAAATTCATATTTCTACGGAATTAATGCACGTGAAATGATATTCTATTGGAAAGTTTTACATAACTCGGATTGGCCGCGATGAAGAAAAAATTATATTGCGATTTATAATGTAACAGATTCTTCAAGCAAGAGTAGGCAGTAAATTAATAGCGACAAACTCGAGGTGGGTGTGTATAGCTTTTGGATATATGTCGTATGAAATATCTCTTATCTTACAATGCAATGCGTAAGTTTTCCTATTAACTAATTATATCATTTCATCTATAGTCTGTTTATTTGCACCCCAAATAACCTGGCTGTTGGAGGGGTTGTTGAGCTAACAGTAATCGTGTATGGTAATTCTAAACAATTCTAACCTCATTTACATATTTACGTATTAAATATCAATATTATCATTTATAATATCGTTATTCATAATTTTCATATTATTTTATATATTGCTTACACTAATACTGTCTCATTATAATACTACATTACCATTATTTTTCCCACTTGCTTTGAGTTAGCATTAAATATTATTATTGCTTTCATCTTACCATGATGTCCGTGGCTTACTGCCCATGTGCCGGCTTGAAGTATTGTTGTCACTCGGCTGCGTTTCACGTTTCAGATCAAGTTTTCAACCAGGTGGAGCGAGACAGGGTGGCACGCGTTTTCGGGTCTGGACCCAAGTTGGGGCTGTCGTGCGAGCCGTGGCAGCGTGAAGTGGTGGCGATACCGAAGGTAAACATACAATCTTAGTGACAAATGTTCGTCCAATTTATGAATTATTTATTCTGCGTAGTTTCCAAATCCATGGTTTTCGAACTTGGATAAGTCGATATTCAAGGTGATACTGAAATTTAATTTCGTTTTGAGCCTACAAAATTCATTAACGGTATGGAAAGTCTGTTTCAATCAATGTCTAATCTGGTACCGGTACCTAATTTCTGGGGGTGTGCGAGTTCGAGAATTTAAGTTCGAGTCGAGTTCAAATTCAAGAGAAAATCACGAGCATCGAGTTCGAGATCAAAAAAAAAAAACGGCTCCATTAAAAATTGAGTTTTCAATTGGTTCTGAGTAAAGTTCATACAGTAAACCCTCGTTTATTTGAATTCCAAGGGACCCCATGCATCAGAATTTGAATTGAAAACAATTTGAATCGAAAAAAAAAGGTTTTTGTTTTTATAGTAGGGCCTGTATACTGTAGGGTGTGAGCATTCTCTGGCAGCCATGTGTTTATCTTCAAGTGAAGTGTTTTCTCAACAGTTTTACAACTTGTCAACAAAGAGTCAATGAATACTATCATGTCACTCAGTATATACTCATCACAGTTCACAGTGTTATAAGAGTCTAATTAGAGAACTTAAGGATTTAAAAGTAAAAAGCAATGAAGACTGACAAGGCAATTAATATAAATATTGGGGCCTAGAATGAAATCAGCAAATTATCATCTCTGCAAGCACTAGCTGGCTGATTTATTCACAGTTGATCAACTACTTATGCCCAATCGAAATAATAATCCTCTGTCAATAAAATAATTTAAATTACAGTAATAAAGATGAGGTCTCAAATATATTATCTGGAAAGTCATTTATCTTCAACAGCAAGGAGAAATGTAGTTAACTTTTCAACAGACAAGAGCATATCTTGATTAATGTCCTGAGTCTATAGGAAGGGCTTTGTTGTCAAGAACACACCCCTGTTCCCCCTTGCCATTAACACTTGGGTGTTTCCACCATCCACATGTTTCCCGACCCCTGATGGGAATATCCCTGATAGGGAATATAGATTAAAAGTGACTTCACATGATAAAATATTGCGTAATACTATAAATTATTATTCCTACAAAATATTAAATATTAGTAGCAACTTCTGGACCCTGAAATTCGGAAAAAAATTACATTAATTTTTTTTTTTTTTTCGAACTCGAAATTTTCGAGTTCAGCTAAATTTGAACTCAAACTCGAAAATTCGACTGCTCGCATACCCCTACTAATTTCTATTCAACTCTCCTTTTCTTACTAATATTAATAACTGATTTTTGCTTTTTGTATCTGTATTTTGCGTATTCCTTTTGATTTTGGTTGCCGCCTTCCGTAGCTTAGTCACGTAAGGCGCCCGCTTTAGAAATTTAAGTTGCCGTTTGGTGTGGGTTCGAGTCCACATAAGGAATGTTTTTCTATATAAACGTTCTTTCACTTATCATTACTTCATAATTTCAAAATCACCTGCTCATTTGTACCCCTCAAATAACCTAGAGGTGGGTGGGGTCTTTGAACAATAATCATCATTTTAATTTTGTCTTGGGTTAAAATCAAATATAAGCCTGTATGTGTGCTCCATCGCTTGGTGTGTCCATATGGCATCTGGAAATCAGTCAGGATTTTTTGTTTGTTTTGTGTCTAATCGTCTAGACATTTAGTCACCATTTTTCATTGTAGAAATTCAGAAATGTTAATTGGCGTTCATCAAAATATGTGCATTGAATATAATTATGAAGTTGATATTTCATCAATACCAGTATATTCATAGCCATGCAAGAAAATGTGTTAACATTTGACAATCCATAGCCATAATGGGGGAACAATGATTTTGTAGGCCTTTCAAGTTTTGATGTAATAAAAAATAAAAAAAAATAGGAATTGAAATGGTTTTCTTGTGGCTCATCAGTTCACAGTTTGTAAATAGTTCTGCATTGAATATGTACTGATAAATGGAGAATTTGACTGACTGGTAGCCCTGTTGATTTATCCTAACGGTCGGATGTGTCCATCCCCCGGAAATGTCCATCCCCCAGAAATTCATGTGTAAGAAAGCACTCGGCTATGGTGGTATCTATCATCAAAGATGAACCAAGTATAAGAAGAAAATGGGTTTTTAAAAAAGTTTTTACTTTTGCTCAATACCACTTTCACCTTCCTGCATAGAGGTTTCACTGTATATAACTGTCAAGTTGACGGAGGTCTGGGGGGGGGTGAAGGACGGAGGACGTAAAGAGGACCTTTGAGTCTTTGAGCTTACTGAAACGTCTATCGGGCGATTTATACTGGCTATTATTTTCCTTATTGTGAATATCCGAATAGCAAATACTGCACAGGTAATTCAGTACCCATACCCGATGGCATCACTGAAACATATGCACATTATCTAGCGAAGTGTGAGCCGAAGAATTTCGTTACTTCAAAATAGGGATTTCGGCGGGTCCATTTGCAAGTGAAACCCATGTTAACCGCCAGCTTTTTTCTTCTCGTCTTTATTTTGTGTATACTATGTTTCTTGTCTGTTGTTTTACACAAATTACAATCAAACTCCCCCCTTCCCCACCTTACTATCCTAGGTCTGTCTAGCAAATGCGTGGATTCGTCTTGACTGCCTGCCCACTCTTAAGGAATTTACAACCCACTTTTTTTTGTCACGCCGCCACCATAAAAATGTAAATTCAATGTGATGTATTTTCGAAATTCAACATAGTTTGGTACCCAAGTAATTCTGGCCTAAATGCTGCCGATTTGTTCCATGTTGAACCATGTTAACGTACGACTACCATCCTCCTGTTTCACAGCCGAAGCCAGAGTTCACGCCAAACCTGGGGTTATTCACCAGGCAGTTGAGTCCTTCCGAGGAGCCGGAAGAAGATTTTACGTTCTCCGAACCGGACGGTTTGCCATTCATTCCCACCCGGCTGTTGGGTCTACCCGCCGCGCCTGAGGTGAAGCAAGTGTCAGCTGTTGAGGTCGCCCGCCGCCAGCAGGAGGCGCTTGCACGTGCGGCGCGAGTGCGTCAGTTGAGGGAGTTGTGCGACTGGCCGCCGCTCGACCCCAACGCCACGTGCAACATCGACGTGTTGCCTTCCGACAACCCGGGCACGCCCGAAGAACCCAACCTGTTCGACCTGCTCCGGGCCGGGGCCATGAGAATGAAGGCTGAGAATGCGGAGAGATGGGCTGCAGGTATGATTTCAAGTTCTTGTTAGTGCAATTACAGTGAAACCTCTATGCATCGTTCCCAGATACATCGTTTTCCTGCATGTATCATTAATCTCTTCTCACCCCACTCCCATATAATCAATGTTGAATTTTCCTGGATGGATCGTTTTCCTGCATGATGCTATTATATTCCTGGATAGAGGATAGAGGTTTCACTGTACTTGAATTGTTTTTCTCTTCCCAACGAACGAGAAGGTTAGCCTTCCCTGTGCTCGCCTTCTACATGGAAAAGAATTAAAGTAATCAGCTGAATGATCATTTTTCTTTGAAAGAAAATTCGTTTCTACTCCATAACTTGAATATAAGCCACCTTACCTCACAGTAAATACTTATTAAGAACCCTGTTAATTTCAAACTCAGTTAATTCGAAATAGTCATTCGAAGCAATTCTGTCCTCAACCTCAGGTATGGAGAATGTCAATCTGAATATTTCGATAATTTGTAGTTTAAACTCATACTTATCCTCAATTTGTACTTGTATTCACTTATCTATTCATTAATTCCTCATGTGATAACATACTGAGGTTATCAAGGTCAGGTTAGTACCTACGTGGACGTGACCCAATCTAATGTGGTGTAACCTAACTGCTTGGGATGGTTTATAATAGTTAGGGTTATCAAGGTCAGGTTAGTACCGACTCGGACTTGACCTGATTTAACGTGGCCTGACCCAACTGCCTGGGTTGAGCTATCATGGTTAGGGTTATCAAGGGTAGGACCCACTCGGACCTGACCTGATGTAACGTAACCCAACTGCCTAGGTTGGGCTATCATGGTTATGGTTATCAAGGTCAGGTCTGTACCATCTCGTACCTGACCTGATCTAACCTTGCTGCCTGGGTTAAGCTATCATGGTAAAGGTTATCAAGGTCAGGTTAGTACCTACTCAGATCTGACCTGAGCTGATCTAATGCATCCCAATGTAACTGTCTGAATTGGGTTATCATTGTTAGGGTTATCAAGGTCAGGTAAGGATTGACTTGGACCTGACATGACCATGACCTTGAGTGACCTGATCTATGTGGCCCAACCCAAGTGCCTGGGTTCAGCAACTTTGGTTGGGTTATTCAAGTCAGGTGACTCCACAGTAGGGTACAGTAGATGCAGTACTGGTGTTAATTTTCCAGCTTATCCTTCGACGTGAGGGAAACACTTAACGTTCAACTGGTGCCTTGAAGCTTCACTATACAGTGAAACCTCTATGCATCGTTCCCGGATCCATTGTTTTCCTGGATGTATCATTCATTTTTTTCTCACTCCACTACCATTTAATCAATGTTAAATTTTCCTGGATGCTAGGTTTTCCTGCATGGATGGTTTTATTTTCCTGGTCCCTTGAAAAACGATGGATAGAGGTTTCACTGTATTTACATTGAACCTATTAAACATGCATACCATGCACTCAAGTATACAGAGGCAAGCAGTCAGGGTACGGGAACTATGCTGCGCATATCCACTCATTTCAATGTAACAGATCATCAATTCATCGCTAAATAATAAAATCAAAAATTATAATGAACATTAACAATAGGGGTGTGCTTGTCTACCAAATTTCGAGTCTGAATCTCTGCCAGAAATTACTCGTTGGAAGTAATTTTAGCCTCGATTTGATTGACTCGAATATACCGCCGATTCCAAAATTTGAATGTTCTCTTATTGACTGAGTCTCAATAGGTTCTCATTGGCTGTCCAAGTTTAGAAGGCAAAGTTCTTCCTGCAAAGCTCTTTGTGAAATAAAATGGCAGCCGATTTGTGACAACAACTTCGTAAAACTGGTGGAAAATAGTGTAGACATTCTGAAGGTTGTGGTAGTTGATGATATAAAAGTGATGCTATTTTCTGTTTTGGCCGATTTGGTGTAATTTTTTTTAAACTCAAGATTCTGTGGATAGTTGTGAAATGCAAAGATGCCACGAGGTAAGCCTATATCCTCGGAAAAAAAATATAATTTTCATTCATAGGGTGTTTTCATGATTACGGTTAGGTAGGGTAAGATTTGTGTGGAACTGTAGTTTTAATGTTCAAACCTTATCCTGTCTTACCCTAACCATTGATCTTATAACAAAATCAATGCCTTGACCATCACTTAACATGACCTTGAAACAGATCACTGTGGCTTACTAGATATTTATCTCTTTGTTTATTACGTTTATTATTTTGGTGAAGACTCAGACTCGACTAGTGAACCTTATTCAGACTTGTCTTGAACTCGAAATTGAAAACATGGACTCCCACACCCCGAAATACAATATAGGCAAGGAATATTGAAAAATTTCAGGGGCTACATACATTACTTCCCCTCTCCCTCCTTCATTATCTGAAATAGAAGAGACCCAAAAAATTGAATTCTAGTTATAAAAATTTAGATAATACAGAAAACTTTTCCATGAAATCAATAAGGCAATAGAACCGACATTTCTCTGTAGTTCAAAAGGCAAATGAATGTATGTTTTCCAGAGCATGCCAAAGACCCGGACTACGTGCCCGAGCCTGAGTGGGCCTGTCTTGCTGTTGACGTGGATTCACAAGTCTTCTTCGATTCCGGAACCAATCCAGGGCAACTGTTCATCAGGCTGAAGGCCAACAACGAAAAGTGAGTAAATTTGCAAGTTTATTTTCGTCCTAATTATACCAATCTAGACCTATCTCTAATCATTTTTCATTCTTTTTCCTAATTGTTGAATGACAAATTTCACATCTGCTGTATGGAAGGAAGTGTACATTGCGTAAAAGACGTAGTTCAAATTGGAAGATATCATCATTCGTGCGTTTGGTTCACTCTCAATACCAATGCTGGTGATGTCCAGATATATCACAAATGGTTTTTACTTACAATGTGTTCCGGACTTTTGGAAACTGAAAAGGTTTTATCCGCGGCGGAAAAGGGTGGTCACAGACTTCGCAGGCCTGGTATTGGAATTAATTAGTTTTAAATAATTAAAATTGGTGTGGTGCTCCTTCCAAGCATCCTACCTTTCATCCTTCGCCTTAATTGGGGAACAATGATTTTATATCAAGTTTCTATGTTATTCAAAAAAAAATACTCGAATGAATAATGTGTATAAAATGATTGTTATTCATTTTCTTGAACTAGGCCTATATATTCAAGTGGAGGCCTATTGAGAGCTGTTCGGCCTGTAACTAGAAAGATAGAATGGGGGTCGAGGTTCTAGTCCTTGATCAAGCTATTAAAGCATGGTTATTTGTTGCCCGTACAGCTCCCGAATTTTCTTCAAGCCATGGTACTATGGGTCTTGGTTCAATTCCAAGAGAAGGCTAGAGATTTTGTTCCTATCAATCTTTTCTATCTCTGATCTGTTCCTTATTGTCCTCGTTCCTAACCACCAGGTGAAAACCATAAACTCAGGAAAATAACCTACAAATTGAATTCTGTGGTGGGCCTAGCTCCAGGCCTAGTGGATACTGTCTGCACACAGTGCACTCTGGTGTTAGACCAAAGCCATTACAGAAAGTAGTTTGCAGTTTGTTTGTGTGAGTGAAGGAGTGTTTTGAATAAATAATACACTTGCCTGATGAGATCCAAAGAGATCGAAACGTTTTAATGTATTACCGTATTGTCCCGAATATAATCCGAGGGTTTTTCTCGAAATTGCGAGTCCAAAAGTCACCCTTGGCTTATATGCGGATCTCGGCCTAAAATCGGTCAAAAACACGTTTTTTACTAAATATGATAGGGCGCACTACACATGCACACTCTTAACAATGGAATCAACTTGAAACTGCAAAATAGTGCACTAAAAACACGTTTAATAAATGTTTTATCACGAAGAAGCATCATTTTCCCATTATCCATCAATTTTATTTGACGCGCAGTAATAAACAAAGGCACGTTTAGCTGTTCGCTGCACTGTCTTGTCAGACCTTGACGAGCAGGCGGGCCATATGACGATCGCGCGTCATCGGCACTAGCCGAGTACACACGATCGTGAGGCCCCTCTCAACGGTTTCTCACACGCAGTTGGTATAGCTTCCTCACGCGCGCAATACGAAATGGACTAAATTCTAACTCGGAAGAGTGAAGATTTACGTGGAAAGGAGATAAACCCTTTTTTCAATTGTTGATCTAAAAGTTTGGGGGTCGGCTTATATTCGGGACAATACGGTATTAATGTTCCTGTGATTTTCGCCTGGTGGTTATCTCCTTCAGAGTCTGTGGAAAAGGTAGTGGGAAACTTGAATTTTTTTACTCTTGTGAAACCTACCTCCCAGTACTCATGTCCAGTCCATTTTGTGTGTGTTTTTGTGGTCTGTCGTATGTTTTTCCTCTAATCTGTACCCACCTCATTGTTTCTCATATCACTAGCCTCTTCCATAATGTATCATCAATTCATCATCTATCATCCATCTCTCATATCGTCCATCACAAAAATATAATATTGTAATTAGGCCTACTTTCCTTGTAAGTCCATCATTTTACCGGTTAATTAACTAATGATGTACCGGTATTTAAAACTGAAGATCAAGTAAAGACTTCAATTTCAAGATGAGGCAGGAGTTCGAGATGAAATCAATCTCAAAATTCTGTATCGGCAATAAATCTAGCTTCTTCTTTAGTAACAAAATCAAACAATATTCAATCTGATATTTTGGAATTAGATTTTTGTTAAGGCTCAAACACGTCTTGTAGGTTGGCTTTTTTGTTCTCTTAATGCTGAAGCGAGCAGGGTTCGAGCTGAACTGTGTATCCGAGCACCCACCGAGTTGAGTACATTTTATTTTGGCATAACCTCAGGTTTTTTCTATAATATCAAAATCAAACGAAAATCAGTTTGATAGTTGAAAAACTATGAACGTGAGAAATGACGGCATGAAAGCTTGCACTCCCAGAAGACGTCTTGAAAACCATCTTCTTCTCGCTACGTTATTATTCGCAAATATTTACCTCCTGTTTGTCAGAAGTGATGGAATGGGTCCTTCATTTCTTCAATATCCAAGAGATTGTAGTGGAGTTATACCCGAGAGAGTTGGTTGATAAACCCAATTTAAATGTAAAATGAGACATCGGAATTGCTGATATTGGTAACTATACGTGTACATATTGCTGTTCTAGGTTGACGGCTCTGGAAAAGCGCATACAAGATTATGTTGCCAATTGTAAAGATGATAAGATCGGTAAGTTTAAAGGCTCGTACTGTATCGGACAGTTTGTCGACGACAGCTTGTGGTATCGCGCGAAAGTGATCAGCCGTCCAACGGGCGAGACCGCCGAGCTGTTTTTCGTCGATCACGGTGAAACTCGCACGGTTGCCGTAGCAACTGCGACGCGACCTCTAGTCAAGTTTATGGTCGCCGATCTGCCGTTTCAGGTGAGATACACTCAACTACTACTGTGTTCCTCGTAGGATCTTATATTTAGGGCTCCGATTTTATGGTGTTGTGCGTTATCGCGATTTATTGAAAGTGCGTGTTTTTTTTATTCTAGATACACGAGCACGAGATTTGTCCATCAAATCTGTCATTTTTTCATCATGACATTAAACGAAATAGGCCCCAAAGGTTTTTCTGGCATTCACCGCGAAATGTGGGTTTTTACGTGATATTACCATCAAATGATTGATTGTTGGTCAACAGTCCATTTTTTTATCGTATTTTTTATCTTTTTTCTGGCATCAAATGAAATATTTTCAGATTTATGTACCGGTATTTCAGTCGTTAAATTTAATATTTCAAGGCTACGGTACCGCAGTTAACAGATATAATAGTGAAGTTTCTCAAAAAGGGATGCAGGTGGAAGAAATGTTAGAGGAAACTAAAGAAATATTGAAGACTCTGATACAGACAAACCAGCCCACTATTGTTATTATGGTAAGATCAGTTCAGCAAATCATAGGGAGCCTATAAAATAACAAAGCACCAGGGGTTGATGAAATTCAGAATAACTCCATAAAAATAGCAGGAACTGAACTTGTCAAATACTTGTGAATCATATCTCGAGATTCTCTTTACTCTGGTGGAACTGTGCTGGAGGAGTTGAAACAAGCAGTGATTACTCCAATACACAAGGTTGGGGGAAAGCAATCTTGGGGTACTACCCTACATACCTGTAACCTGTGAGTCTCACATCAGCAGTGTAAAATCACGGAGAAGTTGGTTGACTCGAAAATGGAAAAAAAATTGAATTGGGAGAGATTTTCAAGGGGCAGCACAGGTTTCGGAAGGGTCATTCATGCTTAACACAACTACAGGGATTCATACAGGACATGACTGTCTCTATATAAGGGAGGGAGAATACATGGAATCTTGTTGGACTTTGAAAAGGTATTAAACAATTGCCGCACGACCTGTTGACTGAAAAGCTAAAACAATATGCAGATAATAGTTAGTACATATATAACCGTTCGTTGAATTTGTTCCAGGCTATCGAGTGCCAGTTAGTCGGCGTGCAACCCAACGACAGGGGCAACTGGGAAGACACGGCTGTTGATATGCTGTATGACTTGACCGCCGACTTTGACGGCGTTTCTGTCGAGCTCAATGCGCGAGTGTTTGGGCAAGACGCGGTGGCCCAGATGACGGGCGGCAGGAAGCAGAGCGTTGTGCTCTACTACAACATGCCGGGGCTGAGTCAGGTTTCGGTGGTCAATAAGATACTCATAGAGACTCGCCTGGCTCGGCCGAAGCCTGACGAACTGGAGCATCTCTGCACGGTCGGCGCTAAGTAATCAAGACTGCTTAGCGTGCAATTCCCTTTTAACTCTGAACGGATTGTATTCCATAGTTTTTGTTTATTGCCAACCAGACGTTTGATATGAGATTTTCATATCAATAACCTGTCCGGAACATTGAGAATGATCTTCTCTTTTTGGCTGTGATAATTTCACTGGTACTTGTAACGTATTCTATGATTCAAGATAAGGGTGGGCACTAAATCGATTTAATCGATTACGCAAAATATGCGATAGCAATATAAAAATATTGCTATTGCTATTAAAAAATCAATATCTTTGATCTGTATCATATTTTAAAATGCCGCTTTCAAATTGCCTCACGCGCGCTTGCAGGTTAGTAGGCCTGCTGGTTAATGAGGTATTGATACTGGCCTGAAAAACGGATGTTTGAGGCCATTAACAAAGCGATCCAACTAGTTGCTAAAGATGGCGTCTACATCTAGCTAGGAGTGGGAAGAAAACGCTCTTCACGCCTCCGAATTTGAGAAGTGATGTGTGGTTGAAATTTGGGTTTTTAGCTGAAAATCTAGATTCAACTTCACCTCAAATCTTGAATAAAGATGGGACGTTCAACAACCACTGAGAAAAAAGATACCAATCTATTTATTGTATCAAATTGAATACGTATTTTTTTATTTTACTACTAAAGGAAAAGCTGATAAAGAAGTGAAAGAGTTGATGCCTGATAGAGAACTTGGAGATTGAGTTGATGTCGATGACACCTGCCTGCTCTTGAAGTTGATGTCTTTACTTGATCTTCAGTTTTAAATACATCATCAGTTGAATTAACTGGTGAAATAATGGACTTGCAATGAAAGTAATATTTAATATGAATTTATAATTAGTAATAAAACATTGATAGGTTATATTTTAAGTATCACTGAATCATTCTATTTAAATATATGAATTGGGTAAAAGGGAAAAAATACCCTTTCATATGTCAAACTTCGGGCTATTTTCCTATGTACAGTAAGTCGTGTGATATTTTCTATTTGGGGTATTCTTCTGTATGTATAATTCGAAGTTTGTGGGAGGCTCGAAGCTCATGGTAGCAAGTTCCTATGGGAAGGAGTAGAGTGAAGCGATTTGTTCGAATACTTTTTCGTGGACATTCCCAGTCAATTAGGCATAAGTTGCCAGTCAGTATTTTGAGATGATCGCTATTTTATATCACCCGACAATGGTTTTAAAGTTACACTTTAGGGTCGGAAGTTTCGATGGTTTTAGAATAGTAATGTGCTGTTGATTTTAGTGCCATAGTGAATTACCAACGTGCCATAATAATAATAATAATATCACTTAATGATAGTTGGTATGACTGAGAGGTGATAATACAGAGTAAAAGAAACATGTGTGACATGAGGAATTGTAAGTTGGGTACAAGTTAAAGAAAACGTGGATAATAAAATCCATGGAAAAAGTCCCCAAGTTTTTCATTTTGGTGAGTTTTTTGTCTAGTCCCCTGAAAAATGTACTAAAGAGGTTCCGCTGTATCTATCACACATCTCTCATCGTACGTCACATATTGGTATTCTCTCAAGCCCTTATTTCCAAGTATGTATTAATAAAGCATTCTATAATGGAGCAATTCTAGATTTAATTTTGCGAATATTTTCCTCGATTTCTCTCAAATATTAAATATTATCAAACTGTACAATAAATAGGCCTACACTCACAAAAAAGGGGCTACAGTAAACCCTCTTCAACTCTGAATTCAATTGACCCAAAAATACCCATTTTGAATGATCAATATACTGTATTCAACATTGAGACTATAGTGTGTGGGTCAAAACTCTGTAAGGACCAGAACTATTGTTTGAATTATAGCAAATTTTGATTTGTAAGAGTTTGAAAGAAAGAAGGTTTACTGTGTTCAACTTTTGTGTACTTGTACATCACATTATCGTGTTTATAATGTTCAGTTAACTGATATGGGTGGTGGAGTGACTAGCGCACTGAACCGTCATTCTGGAGACCCGGGTTCGATTTCTTTCATGATCGACCATCCTGACAGCTTTTATTTTGGTCTCTGTGTTCAGGTTCATACTGAGATGGTTCCTCAACAACAAGTCAGAAAAATAATATTTGAATTTCGAAATACAGTTTCAATTGTTTTGGCCATTTCGAGTGCAATGTATAAGAGAAGTTTTGGTTCATTAAAAATTGAAAATTACACAAACAATACAGGATCAGGATTAAAAATCATCTTCTGAGCATATGTATTTTCATTACTCAGAAATAATAATGAGCCAATCTATATTTACCAAAAAAAAAACGGAAAATGAATGGGCATTATAAATGTGTAGAAAATAGTTGGTCCAATTAAGATTAAACTGAAACTGATGGAATCT
Source organism: Brachyptera putata (assembly GCA_907164805.1). Lineage (NCBI taxonomy): Eukaryota > Metazoa > Arthropoda > Insecta > Plecoptera > Taeniopterygidae > Brachyptera > Brachyptera putata. Next base: position 23,229,025 of record OU015463.1, on the reverse strand, counting down.
ACAATAGAAACCAATCGAAAAGGGAAACAGTTGTTTCTGCTTCTTGATACTAAAGATGCTTTGCCTCCCCCTCCTCAAGGCTCATTACGCTAACGTTCCTGCTAGAAAAAGTAAGTCGAGGATGACGTACGGCTCGAGTTTATGTAATCGTCCTTTCCGCGTTCCAGTCGTAGTCACCCACTCATTCGTATCACCCATAACCTAGCAGTTGCTGGAGTCGTTCAGCACCATTATAAAAAAGATGTATTGGACCCAAGTCAATGTTTGTTTTTATCTAGAAGTTGTCTCATAAAGGTGACAAGCTAATGTAGAACGTCATTAATAAGTTTCTCGTTTATACATTTTCTACTTTGGGAAGTAGTATGTCATAATTAAGCTACAGTTAGGGGAACAAATTATTATTAAGTTGGTTTATTTATTATTATTAAGTTGGTTTATTTATTTATTGTTTGTGTTTAACGGTGCGTCAACTATTGCGTTGGTTACGCACGCTATTTTCGTACCTTGACTAATAGTTAGAGGATTAATACTAGACTGAGATTCGTAAAAGCGGCTCTAAGACTAACCCACTAACTATTTGTTGAGGTACGACAAAATAACATATGCACAAGTTGATTCACTAAATACGGCCTTATCCACTGACTCAATTTGTAAGAATGGACCTCAGTTGATTGTACTTATAGCTTAGCGTGAAAATAAAAGGGCACTTCTTGAGAAAAATAATTTGGTATTGTGTATTTTTCATGTATTCAATGAAGGTATTTTTTGAAAAAGTGGACTTTCCAATGATTTTTTGTTTGACTTATATATACAGTGAAACCTCTATGCAACGTTCCCGGATCAATTGTTTTCCTGCTTGTATCATTCATTATTTCTCACCCCAATCGCATATAATCAATGTTAAATATTCCTGGATGGACGGTTTTCCTGCATAGATGGTTTTATTTTCCTGGTCCCTTGAAAAACGATGGATAGAGGTTTCACTGTACTGTATTCCTATGTATGGGATTTTCAGATTTTGTTTTTTCAACTGATTGTCTAAAGGGTTGTCTATATCTATATATCGAAGGGTATATATGTAGTTTTATAAGTAGGCCCTACATTAATCAGAATAATTTCAATTCTATTTACTATTCTTAATTTCATGTTAAAATGATCTTAGTTCTTTGAACGTATCATTATTTGTTGAATGGTATGATGTAAATGTAATTACTAATTTTTGACAATTCATAAATGATAGCTTACAGCAATAATCAAATTTTATTTATAAGTTATATTGTAAAATATCTAATTTGTGTACCGATTCCCTCGGAAAAAGGGTAATCGAATAAACACTACTACTGTACTACCTTACGACTACTTGAACTAAATGTTATAAATGTGAATAAATGTTATACCCTTGCCATATTTACCCAATGTGTCTAGAACAATTTTGAATGAAATATTAATAGATCTTTCGAGTAAAATTGTTATAAATGATCGTAAATGTTTTAGAAAGATGCAATGTTTATTATTTTAACTGCATCTGTTATTGCTGGTAAATACAAAAATGTGAAGAATCCTTGTAAAAGCATCACATTGATACAACTCTTGCTCAAACATCACTCAATGATTAATTGAATCGATTGTGTTACTAAATTTTGAGCTATGTACAAATTATTAAAAACCATTCAACAATTACAGATTTATTTTATTTACTTCGTCTTTTGTCTTGTTTTTCTTCATTTTGGTGTTGAGTTCAATCTCTTTCTATTCATTATTTTTTCTTTGTTGAAGTTGAAATTAGTCCAGTCTTAATCTTTTTCCTCCTGCTGTTGTATGATCAATTTTTCGAAGATGTATGGATTAATTATGTTCAGTGTTTTCAGTTAGTTTCTTGTTATACTGTTCCGTGGCGAAATATTTACTGGCAGGGACTTGATAAATATGTATTCTTTTCCATTTTTATTACATTTAGCGTAGTATTTAATGATTAATGAACATGCCATTTTAAAATTTGTTATAACACAGTTTTTTATTCTATGCCACTAGGAAAGCAATGATTTAAACTGTAGGCCTATTTATAATTATTGATTATATTTTAGATCCTTCAGCAAGGCGAGGCGAATTGAGTTGATTCGCTATAGAACAAAAATTATAACATCAAAATTAGTCTGGGCCTAATCGTCCGAACCACCTGAACTAAAGCTACAATATATCAACGAGTCAGATAAGATTTTTTGGTCAGGTCCCCTGAAATCCATACTATAATAAGTTTTCAATGTAGTAAAGTTGCGGTAACTTGGCAACATACAGTTATGTCTGATCCTGAAATTTTGAAATGTCAAAAATTGACAAGAATATATATATTTATTCTCTATAGATTTGTTCTCTATGAAAATAATGAAAATTCCATTGGATTTATTCGAATGCAATTAGATGAAGCTCAGTTTTCTGTAATTTCTTTTAGAAGTAGTTGCTTGTTTTTTATAGACTAGGAAAACGCCTTATATGCGTTGTGAGATGAGCTTAAAAGTATGGAAATGTAGAATTACGAACGTTTGGTCAGCTCAATGTACATATATAGGCCGTGGATCACTTCAAAGGTTTAAAAACCGCGGCTGTCTGTTGGTATATAGACCTTGGTTTCCCAACAATGGTACCAGTGCCTTCTTGATATTATCCATTACAGATTTTAAACGTTTTAATTTATTGGTGACACTTGTTGCTTTTATTGATGTGTAAAAAAAGTACATTAAAAATGCGTTCTCTTCGTTATTTCACGTCCGATTGTCTCACAAATCGCTTAAAATATGTATGATAGATCTTTCCACATTCAGTATAAATTTGAGAGCTTTTGGAAAATTTTGGTTTTCCAAGTATTTCTCCCTGGCCTATTCTTATGGGGAATTTCCATACATTACAATTTTTTTCCGGAGACACCATTTGACCAATTTTTCTGAAAAACAATCCCAACCTATTCTGGTATACACCAATTTAGGAAAAAAGTTTCGAGTTGATTGAAACTTTTTCCTGACCTGTATGCCGCGTACAAAATTACACACAAAAAAAAATGAAATAAAAACCAAGCCCAAAATTTTTCGGTATATGGAATGAAAATCTTCGCTACGCTCATCTAACAATCTTATAATAATAATTACTACCTACTCGATTATTCAAGACTACATTATAAGCAGCATGATGAATGTCAATAATAATGTCATAGTATTAATAACTTGTACTTGGATACACTGCAGACTTGAATGACTATTTCCCTTACATATATATTTATATATTATACATATATATATATATATATATATATATATATATATATATATATATATATATATATATATATATTTCCCTTACATAGAATACTGAGAACTCGAATACAACAATGGTGTGTGCCTCGCTAGATGTAATTCATGCGTAGGCCCAGTTCAGTGCCTTTGTAGGCCTAGACCTACATGTACGCGTAAACACAAATTCGGCGCCTATCATGAACCTTTGAAGTTGCATTACTCTTGTGACAAGAGGCACGTGTTTGTCCTGCACCGACCAGTGGCGTAGCCAAGGGAGCTACGTGTCCCCTCTGGACGCCGTATTGTGTTTGGCGCCATTTTAGATTAATTTTGTTAATAGGCCTACACATTTCACTGGTGAAATTGATATATTACAATATTTGTATAACTGACTAATAATGAAAACTAAGCTGTCATCATTGTCCGATGTATTTAGGCACATCGCGGAAGCATTTTCAATATAGAGAGTCATAACATCATTACTCTATGGTCATAATACAGACTTTCAGCTGGCGTTTGTATTATTTTGTTGTGTTTACTGCAAGTTCACCCAATAGACCCTACTTCTTTTCATTTAACAGAACTGTTGTCAAGGGGCGTTATCGGCGCCCATGCATTTGTGACATGGGCCTACTATTAATGATGATATTCTATACATCAAATTCTATTTTATTTACATCATTGGACGGAGTAAATGTTCTTATTTATATATCATTGTATTAATGATAGATTGATATGGCGTTTTATTGCATGGAACAGTCATTTAGCAAAATTAGTCTCCTTACCACACTAAAAATCCATGTAGGCCTATTCCAGAAATTTCGTGTGATTCCCAAAACCCGTAGAATCAAACTGAAAAGAAAAATTGAAAATTTCCGTGCCTCTCCTTCCTTATATTCACCTCCACTACAGTAGCCTCCCCCAACTGTGATCGGCAAATATCAGTTGGGAACCTTTAGTTCTTCAGGAGAATATATTTTTGCATCTTAATCTTATCTGAAACACGTTAATCACGTACCATAATATAAAAAAATATCTCTGAAAAATAATTATCTTGACTTAAGAGGAGCCAGGCATTCAGTTGTGTACATTTATATATATATATATATATATATATGTGTGTGTATATATATAGGCCTATATATTTGTTCTCAAGTGTGCTGAAAACGTCCATAGGCCCTATCATTAGGCCTAGTACTTAATTACGTGCGTCAAATAGTTTTTAGATAGGAATTATTTTAGAGTACACACGCTCTCAACTTTGCTAATGATATGAGGCCATTATAAATATTTACCTTGACTTTTAACCTGTGATATCTCGATACTGGTTTACTTTGTACTCATGTACTTTTTTTTTAAGGAACTACTGGACAAAAACTTTGAAAAAAATTAGAGATGTATTTGTAACTGTTATTAACATTACATCACGGACGGATTTTTAATTGATTGATTTAAAAAATATATCACTGTATCAAAGTGTATCCAAATTTGGATAAAAATTTGAAAAATAAAATAACTTATATACCGGTATATATATATATATATATATATATATATATATATATATATATATATATATATGTAAATGTATATATATATATATATATATATATATATATATATATATATATATATATATATATATATATATATATATATATATATATATATATATATATGTGTGTGTGTGTATGTAAATGTAAATCCATGTAAATGTAATCGGCATTTTCATAATCGGCATAATCGGTCTAAGTGGCATGTTACCATTTAAAAATAAATCATGTTCAGCCACTTTCCAGAAAAAAATTCACGTAATTAGTAAATTTAACACTGCCAGCATAGGTAGGAAGGCTCGTCTTGGTCCCCTTAAATTGAATACAATTAATTTTGACTCCGGGACTAGCAGTCCGTAATCATACTCCTCCGCCACAGATGAAAGTCTTTCAGTTTCCGAAAGTCTAGACCACAATTAAACCATATTAAAAAAGTGAATAATTTCCTAAAATTCCCTGCGGGGCCAGAAGGGGGCTTTCCCCCCTTGCCTCCCGCAAGTCACCACTTGGCGGTGTCGGGTCGTTACACAACTATATACTTATATGGCATTTTCTTTTCCGAAGTGAAAGCGCCCCCCCCCCCCCCCCCCCCTATGAATATGATCTGGGTCCGCCCCCGATTGCATTGTAGTAGGGCTATTAGGCTTACCTTAACTTGGGCGTAGCTATCAGTGATTGATACTAATTGATCAGACTGTCACATTTCAAACTGTAAGATTGAAATAATTAATACAACAGCGACTTATTCCAAACCAATACTTCCATCTGAGAGCTGTAGGCTCTACAAGTAATAATTAAATATATGATAATAATAATAATATGTCTATATTAGCAATGTTTGCTAGCAATGTATGTTACATGAAATACATTCAGCTCTTACATATAAAATACAGTCCCTATTATGCTAATAATTACATTTTGTTTATCCATTTTATTAAGTTTAAGTTTACATTTAAATTCTCACACTGATTTTGCTTCTATTACATCGATTGGTAAGAGATTATTTTGATTGATAGAGAAGAGATCTAATTATAGGCGTAATATTCCTACAACCACTTTCAAGATATAACTGATTGCAAATTTGTCTTCTGTTGTACGTACGTATGGACGTAATTGACATTAATTAACTTATTTCCCAAATTTTCAGGAATCACTCCGTTATTTAATTAAAAAATAAAGCACATCCCATTGAAACTAATATAATCCTTCACATTAAACCACCCTAGTATCGACAGCAAACTCTTCACTACCAATTCCTCTGCCACACTTCAACACAGCTATCATGTCTCTATTCTGGAGGATCTGAGGTCGATTTATGCCAGAAATGCCTGATATAGTATTGTTGATTACCGGGACATGTAGCGCAGTGGTTAACGCGCTCGTTTCATGTGATACGGGAGGCGAGGGGAATTTCGAACCCGGTTCGATCCCCACCGCCGTCCATCTTTACATGGGTTTTTCGTGGTTTCCCTCTGTAGTCTAGGCTAATGCCGGGAGCCCGGGATGGTTCCCTCAATATGGGCCACGACCGCTTCCTTCCCACTATCCTTCCCATTATCCAAGAAACCGTCATCTCATTATCCCATCATCTCATTAATCATCCATCCGACGCCAATAGATCACCGCTGTCATTACAGTGCGTCGTTAAAACCCACTATACAAAAATATTAGTATTGTGGCACAAAAAGTAAAGTGAGGTTTTACAGTATAGTATATTGTACACACCTAAACGTACGTATGTCACGACAAATATAAACTAATTCTGTTCAAGTATCCTATTTTTTCCTTATTTTTTTCTGATCATAATCAACATGTTCTTTAAAGTTCGAGTTTTTGTCTAGCATGTTACCTAGATATTTAAATGAATTTACAAATTCGATGGTTTCATTTTTGAGTCTAACATGCCAATTCAGGTTACCACTGTATCCCTGTAGGCGATCAGTTCCAATAAACATTCCATCGCCGCCCCGGTGGCTAAGTCAATTATCGCTAGCGGTAGTAACTGAAGTCACCGTTGGCAAGTCACCGGAGTCCCGCATAAGGCATGGGTTTTTGTGAACGTCTTTTCACCTATCATAACTTCATCGTTTCATTATCATCCGCTCATCCGTACCCCCGTATAACCTAGCTGTTGGTGGGGTCGTTAAGCAGCATTTAAAAAAAAAAAATCCTTTGGTCTTACTAACATTCAATCAGTTTCTATCAGTTGGTACAGAACCAATAATCAACTTTTTCTATTACATTGTTCATTCTATTATATATATCCTCCAAATCTTCACCATAACAGAATAATACTGTGTCGTCAGCATAGGGCCTACACATTGATTGAACATACAATCTTAGTAGGCAGCTACATTTTATTAGGCCTATGCCATCGTTATTATACACTAAAAATAGAAATGGGCCCAATACTGACCCTTGAGGAACACCTATAGTAACACTCTTCTCTAGTTATCTGTTAAACCTGTCTGAGACATTCATTTCATATTCTTATGCCATATTCTCTGAGCAAGCACTTACTAAGCTTGCCTTGGCCGCTTACCCGTCACCCCTTGTGCATGCATACTGGGATGGCCCCTAACAATAAAACACGACCGTTTCCTCTCCCTCTACACTATTTTCTCATTTTGTATTGGGTTTAACGACGCATTGTTATGATAGCGAAGATCTATTGGCGTCGAATGGATGATTAATGAGATGATGGGATGAAGGTTTCTTAGGCAATGGGAAGGAAGCGGTCGTGGCCTATTTTGTGGGAACCATTCCGACATTAGCCTAGACTACAGAGGGAAACCACAAAAAAAAAACCGTTAAGATGATCGGCGGTGGGGATCGAACCGGGTTCGAAATTCACCTTCGTCTCCCAGAACATATGAAGCGAGCGCGTTAAGCACTGCGCTACGCGTGCCGGGCCCCACTATCTGAAAAATAACTAATAACAAACCTTTCATCTCATGAACTCATTCATCATTCACCGACGCCAGTAGATGTTAGTTATCATTTCAGTGCGTCGTTAAACCGAATATAAATAAATACTTATAAAATGCCTTCCTTGTTTGCCGAAGCTGTCTATCTATATTAAATTCCCTCCGCCGATACCTCTGAACTACAAGTGTAGCTTCACCACAATGCACTTTGACCCCTATAACTGCATCTACAAGAAACATTAAAATAGCACATGTGAATCAAGCCTTGAACAATTCGGAGCTAATTATCAAATGATTGATTAGTCTTAGCTCACATGCCAATAAGTGAACATCTCATTAGCTAGATCTCGTCTTCTCAATTCATTTACAATGGAAAAGTGCGCGCGTATATTTCTAGTGTTGTTATTATTGCTTGTAAAATGCCATCTCCATGTTTGCCGTGTGCAGCCTAGTCTGGTAATAGACCAATTTCGGACTCCGGAAGCTAGTGTGACAAGTGTACCAAACTGTCAAGGGTGTTCTCTGCGAAGGGCTGAATTAGAATCCAGTTTAACTCATAATGAAATCACCGCTTTACGAATTCAACAGGTGAAACAGCAGATATTGAATAAACTTCGTTTAAAAGAACCACCGAATGTGGCATTGACCTTTGCCGGTTTACCGAAGCCATTAATAAGAGGGACGATACTCAACTCGGCGTCAGTTCCGCATCTAGATGTCACTGATACAAATGGTGTCGATGACTTCTATGGCAAAACAGATCAAGTGATTTTGTTTCCTCAGGAAAATGCCGGTATGTATATGAGAATTCGAAGAAATGATAATTCAGCTAAAAATCTGGGTCTATATAGTGAAGAGCAGGTGGTCTAAATCTCGAGTCCTATCTTACTGATGAACTGGGAAAGTAAGAATAATGATAAAATGAAGCTGTCAAGTTTCAATCTATTATATAATCATGATATGTTTTTATATTTAAATTGAGTTTTATGTACATTAATTTCATTTATATTCAATTGATTGTTCTTTGAAATATTCTGGCGCTTGACGAGCGTACTTATATGCATCCTTTTGCTTTCTTCTCTAAAAATATCGAAAGTGTTGTACCAGTGGCGGCTCGTGCCCTTCAGTGGGGGGGAGGCAGGTTTCTTTCTAATAAATCATAAGATGCGTATGACTATATTCTTTTCATTCTTATTACATGAATGAATGTTAGGGTTTGAAGGCGCGTTGAATGAATTTTTATTTTGCGTCAAAAGGATGACCCCAGTGTGAGCATAAAGTTCCCGCCGGCAGAGCTTTTAGAATTGACCCAAGCAAACCCCACCACCACGTCAAGGTGTCACTTGTAAGGGGATTTTCATTTTTATCTACATCGAAATTTGACACAACAGCATTGTACAATAATTAGGGCTACTACTCTTGTCCACGACTGAACTGAATTATAAAGAAACTAACACTAAGCCGGAATAAATTCTCAGAAATTCGTGTGATATTTTCAGTCACTGATACGAAGCAAGAATGGAAGATACCCCACTATAAACAAAATGATATACACTGGACACAGTAGCCTACGTGTTTAATTATCTGAAGTTGACAAAGTAATCTACTGTATTTACAGAGTGATTTTTATTTGTGCACACTGCAATTTAGATTCATCTATGAGGGATAAATCCGAATTCCGATTGAATAACTAATACGAATATTATAGTTATAGTTGACTGCTGATGGTATCAACAAAATGAATAGACAAGGTGAAATAACAGTAGGCCTAATAATTGACCATTGTGACATCATATAAATGAATTTCGTAGTTCTCACAAATTTCCTTTGGTCAAAACTCGAATAAAAACAGAGTAAAAATTTGAAACACTCATTAATAGGAAGTACAAACCAAACAACTAGTAACAATCAATAATAATAATAATGATACAAAAAAAAAGTAATGATAATAATAATAATAATAATATTAGTTATTATTACTATTATTTATTATTATATTCAAATAATACATATGCAAGAATAATTAGCACGCTCTTCCAACTGTGGGGTGAAAAATATATAATATCAATTATAATAATGATTATTATAGTAATAAAAATAATACTTGTAATAATAATGATGAATAAATAAAAATAATCATCATAACAACATCAAAGAACCGAACGTAAAACGTGTGATTACGCGTGTCGGTTCGGTGTCCAGCATTAGGGATTGCATGGTGAGGCGAGCCTCCGTAGTAGCCATTCTCAAGCCATCGTGCGCATGCGTGTTCGAGAGTGAGAGAGATAGAACATCATGGTTCGTATAATACACATTAGTAACTCTCACGAAAGAAGGATGTACCGAGCGACCGTCTCCCCCATCCCAGACTACCAGCGCGCGGGTGGTTCAAGCCTGATAGGAGACTTGCCTCCACGGTACAGTTCGAACATGAGAAACTCAGCTCGGAACTATACAACGCGGTACATGAAATATGCAGCGAATATGAAAATTATTGTATGAAATAGTGTAAAATAACGATAAAAATCAATGATGATGGGCAATAGACACGAAATCACGAGAAAATATATGTAGACGAAAATTTTGAAATTGGTTCTAAGCGCTATTTTCCTGTCAAAAATGAGATGGTACTGCCTCTCAAAAAACTGAGGAGGCACTGCCTCCTCTGCCTACCCTAGAAAACCGCCACTGTGTTGTACACTAACTAATTAGTAATCATTTGAGAGCTATTGCTACTCTTACATCGGCTGTGTCTTTGACAGCTGAACTAGCAGATGAACTACAAGCACAATATCTGTCATTTAGTCATACAGTTCAAATATGTCATCTTGATAATTTCTTCTCGCCATTTAAGTGTGTCACTTCCCATTACCTCGGCATAAGAAAAGCAGAAAGCGACATACAAATCGCCTATATTCTTGTTGACTGGCATAACATTTTCAAACCCATTCATTTCAGAAATAAAAAAGAGTATGGTTATGCGATTGTTACTAAATTTAATGAATGTAATAAATATATCGAACACGAACAGAACACAATAAGTAATTTGTGTTGAGTTTCAGGAAGTGTGGATGGTATGACTTCATTGAAGATTAGAACATCACAGAAGATTAGGAAATGCCCCCCCCCCCCCCCCCCCCCCCCTCCTTCTTATAAGAAAGAACCACATGATGCATATGTGGATTTTATTTGTATTATGTATCTAACCCACCTGAAAACAGAGTAGAATGGCTTTTCGTATACGTAGTAGACATGGAGATTCACAAATATTTTAGACCATGCCAGTTTCAATCCTAATTTATAATATATATCTTGGTTACATAGACTATATACTTCAATGTTCATACATTAGAATCGTAAGAACTTCTCTAAGTACCTGCATGATACAAAAATGAATCAGAAGATGCAGATAATAATTATTCGTATACGTCGAGAATCGAATTTCATAAAAGAAAGCAGATGTGGTAAGATCGAATATGAACGAAGTAATTTATAGGAAAACAAGAAATGGATGACTATTTCTTGCTTCGACTCCATCAACATCTAGGTTATTTGAGGTTACAAATGGCGGGTTATAGATCGATTTAAGAAGCACTCGGATCCATGCTTCGGACAAGCTGCTAAACAGATATGTTTGCTAATATTTTCCATTATAACATGATTATAACATTTTTTTATCAACATCGAAACTTGACACAGAATCATTGTTCCCCGATTAGTGCTGAGGATAATCAGCCTCAACCTTATCTAAGGATTTTCACTCAAATCTATCAAATCTAAACACACACTTTGCTATATGCTCCTTTGGCTACAAAATTTAAAATAATCGATGTACACGAATACGAAATGCACAATATATAGGCCCAACCAAATAAAATACAGACAATGGGATAATGGTAAACTGTGAGCAGATGTTATTGTTGAATTAATTGCATAATTAATTACTTTTCTGAAGTAGCCAATTTTTAACCTCAAATACCAATAGAGTCAAATCCGCTAGAAAACACATGACTCTCTGTTTTACTTAATTTTCCAAATTATAGATTGATTGATAATCTTCATTTTGTTATAGTGACAAATACGTATGAAAGAACATGAAGTATAAAGCTAACGCATGCATTCAATTCTAGTTCTGTTTGTGTTTTTGAAGTTGGTGAAAAGTTGGCTTCCAAGTTTGGTTATACTATAGCGGCACGTCAAAACGTAGACATTCATAACGGATTCATGAAAATGCTTACATAAATGACATCTCATCCATACAATTTTCACTGGCAAATTTGCTAGAAAAATCATTCAAGCTGTATATTTTCGAAATATGCATGGCTTGAGTTTAAATAGTGTCATGCATCTCATTTGAAAATATATGTATCTTAATATCTTAAATCGCTGATTAAATTAGTATTGAAATCTTGAATTTTCACTACATCCAACCAAGACACTTATCTAAAACGCATACGAATTATTAACAAGACGAATTTAAGCTTAAGGTTATGAAAGTCAGTCTACAGTATTAATATCACGTGATGATGCGGGCAATTAAGTTGCAATATCACTTACGATTGAAGCGTAAATTAGCCCTTGAAACGGCTGTGGCGCCCATTCCCAAGGCCTTCGATTGACATCGTTATGAAACTCGTACTATTATGCGTACAATATTATACTCTAACTGCAAGATATTACGTGCATTGATAGTAAATTTATCAGATAGCCAGAGAGAGACAGACAGAGAGAAATAGAGACAGATAGAGAGAGAGAGAGAGGGGGGGATGTAAAGACATATACAGCTGCGCTACACATGATGCACTATATTATTGATGCATCCCACAACTATTTGATTGCATTTTTTGTTCGTACTTGAACATTGAACGATGTGCGCAATATTTTTATCACCTGATTCATTTTGTTTTTTGTGGCATACTTAACTGTAGCATATGACTATAAAACTGTTCTCGGGGCAAGGGACCGAGAGGATAACTCGCGTAGCCGACACGAGTTGGTGCAGGCGGATCTACAGATCCCAACTGTACAAAGGTTATCAGTAGAACTCCAATTAAATTGCATCAGCCACTTCAAAGTACAGAGGATATCAATCATGTTAATTAAATGATTGGACTAATTAGTTTTTTAACTGCATATCGAATTCAAGTTATGGTAGCAATTCCTATTCTACGATCTGGTTATTCTCGATACGCGACTATGTATAGGAGCGTTCTAGAAAAACCAAGGAAAGTATGTGACCTTTTTGATCCTATACTACACTTCTGTGAAGATTTCCCGAAACCGGTGTAATGAGAGTTTTATATTATTTATTTATAGCGATATTACAAGCGATGATAAATAAACATGATGTTGATAATCTAGTGGGGCTGTACGAGATTCGCGCTAGGATACACGAGGCACGTGATTGTCACGTGCACCAGTAGCCAGTCACAGAGGAGAATCGAACGCTTCGGCGCCAATCTAGTAACGGCGGGCTAACGGCGGGCCAGCGGCGTCCATTAGGCTGTCGATCTCATTCATATTGAGCTCGCCATACTTGATTAATTTTTCGACACGTAACTTTTCGAGTGTTTTATATTGATTCCAAATTCTCTGAATTTGGCGAAAATAATGAGAATCTATTATTTCTAAAATACCAAGCCATACTCAATTTTGCGAAAGTATGTTAATTATAAGTCATAACGTAAAATGTTCAGGTCGTAGCCTTGGACCATCGGCCTCGTGGCTATGGTGTGGGGGGCTGGGAACTGAGATATATAGGTCCTGGATGATAGAGGTACACATTTATAACCATTTTATTCTTCTTTAGCCAAAACATATTTAGCGTGTACTCTGAGGAACACCTGGAACATATTTTACGTGCAATTCAAGACAATTTGAACCCATTTCTTTATTTTATTTTCTTGGAGTAGGCCTATACATTTAGTGGGGAAACATGTCATTACTGGGTTAAAATACAATAATCAGGCTATATGTATCTTCTGACGTCACAGTATATTTGTTTAAAGAAGTTACTCATACTTAATTAACGCTAGCAGCTGAATTGCTGCCTTTAACATTTTGTGGCAAATGGTTAATTACATGAAAATATAACTGAAAATACAAATTTTCCAGATGTATAGTTACTATCACACACTTATCAACCGCATTCTCCAACGTTAAGCTCACATTTGAATCTGAAACTCCAATAAATTGTATCTGTAGGTTTCGTTATTTTAGGAAGTGAAGCTGAAGATGAGTTCTGCCGGTAGATGGATCTTAAAAAAAATCGCATAGTGGTTCGACTAATTCTTTGTTTATTATTCGTGTTGTCTGTCCTTTTCTAGCATGTAGGCCTACGTTGTTGCCATTACGGGGGTGCGGTAGGTTAAGAACTATAGTATAATCTCTGTGGTATAATATACATAAAATGAACTGTACACGTGCTTGTGGCAACATTGTAAAAGTAAGCGTACATGATTCCTCTATCAATCATCTCTATCAATAGGATGACAAGCAGCACGCTCCAATACCTATCTGTATAAGCCTCTCTTGAAGGATAATCAAAGTACAAATAGTTATCCAAGTAACAAAAACTTCAACTTCCGAGTTACACTACCTCCTGGTAGTTTTGAGGGGCATAGCTGTGGATGTAGTGCTTCAATTATTTGTTGTGGTCTGTTAATGTGAAGAAATATATATGAATATTTGCAGGCACGGACTGGCTCCAAAAGGCCCGGGGTGCTGCTTGGAAAGCAGGCCCGTAAAAGTTAGTGCCAGGCGCACGCCGCCGGAAGCATCCTCGCTGAGCGAAATTTTTCGATTTTTTATGTTTTTTCACACATTTTACACATGTCTTGACACAAATTAATATTTATATTGTATATAAATGTTTGCGATGGATTATTATTTGGGTATGCATACGTTTCGGTCAGTAAATAATCAATCGAAATAGTAATTGATTAATATGTAAGTTATTTCAACTACAATGCTTACAAACATAGGTAAGTATTGAATTAAAAGTTTTCTTGACACTAACGATGAACTCTGCCCCAGCTTGTCGATGATTGTGTATTATTTTGTGTATTATGATTGCGTAATACATATTTATATAGATATTGTCTATAAAATTATATAAAATGTTCGATAGGGGCCCGAAACGGTCAAAAAGCCCGGGGTGCAATCGCACCCCGGCACCCCCTGCCAGTCCGCGCCTGAATATTTGTTACGACAATATCATTGAATACTAGGCTACTAGGCAAACGCAGAATATGCGTTGTCAGATGAGCGAGATATCTATATAAAGTATAATCTAAAACTCTATAGACATCTTGATTCATACAAAATAAACTTCATTCGAATTCGATACCAACGAATCTAGTGAGCCGTGTGAATCTATTACTGCAATATTTTTCTGGTATTATTTCTATCTATTCGATGAATAAAAAACATTTATAACACTATTTTTTTCAAAACGGCTGGTCCGAATTGCATACAAATTCTTAATTATGTGTATTATTTTCTTGTTTACATTTTAGTAAAATTTGAATTGGATTTTATTTTTCAATTTTTTCCGCTCAGCCCAATCTTATGGGGTTTTTAGAAACTTTGAGATGATGTTCCTCAATAACGGTCCAACCGATTTGACCTAGAAATTATACAGTTCTAATTCGAATAAGTGTGCATGTACAGAAAAAGTTTCATGTCGATCAGTCAAACAATGACTTCTGTGCAGTGCTTACAAAAAAAAAACAGACATAGCTTCATAAAAGTGCGATGGAAGATTTCGCTATAATGCCCATCTAATAATGATGATTATAATGATAAAAATGTATATATATATACATAAAACTAAAATGGTTGAAACTCATAGTTGTTGCAGTAATTGCTAATGAATATTTTATGTATAAGTTATATTCTATATATGAAGAATATGTAAATAATCATTGAAATGTTTTACCGAGTTTTAATCAAAGGATGACACGGTAATAATCTGTCATGACCCATGCGCATTTGACTCGACAAGAATTAGTTACTGCATTCACTCCATTTGCATGCAGTTACTGCTAAACTCATGTTCACAAGAGATGAAAGTCTGCGCGAATCAACCGTTCGTTAGTGATGTGGGGACAGTTGCTCGATCGGAACCAATCAAGCACGCACGCCAATGACTTGCAATATATCACACTGATCATTTAACCAATCGATGTTATGTAGAAATGCAGGATGTGATTCTTTTTCCATCAACTTTGTTCTCTTTCTCTTTCTATGAATTTCTCTCTCTCTCTCTCTCTCTTTCGTTCTTTCTCTCTCTCCTCTCTCTCTCTCTCTCTCTCTCTCTCTCTCTCTCTCTCTCTCTCTCTCTCTCTCTCTCTCTCTCTCTCTCTCTCTCTCTCTCTCTCTCTCTCTCCTCTCTCTCTCTCTCTCTCTCTCTCTCTCTCTCTCTCTCTCTCTCTCTCTCTCTCTCTCTCTCTCTCTCTCTCTCTCTCTCTCTCTCTCTCTCTCTCTCTCTCTCTCTCTCTCTCTCTCTCTCTCTCTCTCTCTCTCTCTCTCTCTCTCTCTCTCTCTCTCTCTCACTCTCACTCACATACACACTCAGTGTTTTTAAGAATAGAGAATACGTTTTTAAAAGTTGCTGATGACTGATGATGAGTGATGTATGAAAATGCGACATTGCATCACTGGGAATTAGATTTCTTATCAATCAATGAGGTATGATTTGAGAATTGTTTCTCTTTAATTATAATCGATATCATCTTTATTATATTATATTCATTACATTTTATAATTTTGTCATATTTAATACCGGTATCATATTCAGGTATTGGTATATATAGGCCTACCACCAATACTTGTAGGATAGTTATATATTAAAAATAGTTTTATTACCAATTAATTTATAACATATAACTATTATTGTATACGCGTTGTATACTTGTATATTACGAGTAACTTTTTTCAAATTAATTTTTCAAAATTGACTTCAGAAATCAAAATGGGACCTTCCCGCTGTGGAACTAACATTTTCATATGATACGGAAGAAATACAACAAACATAGCTTTAGTAACAATAAATGCAAAAAATCATTTAAATTATTACAGAGTTCTCTAGTATAAGTATAATTTCTTTCTATTCGTAAACTCAATCACCTTAGTTACGTGAATCCTAGTGACAGCTTGTTTGTTTCTTTTGCCTCATGAGAAGGATCATCAAGCTATTAACGATATTGTCGTGCATACACGGGAACGAATCGGTCGTGCCTACCATTTCAGTATTCATCTAACAAACTGAAGGAGCCAATTCAGCCAAACCTCAGTTATGACTGAGCGACCGGGACCGTGGGGGAAAGTTGCCATAACTTATCAAAACCAAAATGTTTCATTTTGCTTCACCAGTTCTCAAAAACTTCATAATTTTTATAGATTCACGGTACATACGTCGTACCCTATATTGGATTCACAGTGGTGTTATTATATAAGAGCAACGAGTAAATTTCCCAAAATAACCTTATGCAGTTGGTAGGGTCGTTGAGCAAACAACAATAACAAATGAATGACTCGATGATAGATAATATAGTATAATAGGCCTATATTAGAGCTATTTATATCTGTACACTCATCAAACTACGAGTACAGGCCTATATGTTGTAAACATTAATATTTTACAATGTGTGAGGATAGTAGGTTTTAGCAAGTCATAGAGCCTGACCTCTCAATAACATGTAGTTATCTACTGATCATTGTGTGTGCCTCATGTAGGCCTACATTAAATTCAATAATGTAGCTGCAAAAACACAAGAGTTATTGCAAAGTTTTAGTGTTATTGGTCCACTGGCAATAAACATACACAACCACGAGCCAGCGACCTACGAGGGTGTGTGGGGGTTTCCCGCAATTTCCCGTGGAATTTTTGTTTGAATTTCATCAAAATTGATTTCAGAAGTTTTCAAGAACGACGTGGGTGTAAATGTAATTCTTTGAAGATTGTTACAGATAATTTTGGATAAAATATTCATTGTACCCATGTGGTGCATCATAGGTACGGCCACACACAGAAGACGCTATTTGTGGTACGGCCTGGGCCGACTATGCCTGCCGATGCTTATGCCTACGCCCATGCCTGGCGTAACCTGTGCGCACGCCTAAATTCCGTCTATGATGATTAACCTCAGTTTCAACTGCACATGTGTATACAAATGAATGATGCTCCACATGTTAATTACAGCCATAATTTATTCTTGTGTCTTTGTCTTTTGTTCCAGATCGTGGTAGATGTGATGAAGAAATCAGCCATAAGGGCTCAGCTTGTTTCACGTTTAGCCTGCCCGACGGTCTGTATGCCGAAGGTGTAACAACGATACAACTGTGGCTGTACAAGGGCAGTAACGACTCGATGACGGCGTCCACTAGCTACCTCGTGTCTGCGCTCCGGCTTGGCGACAGGAAGACACTCGCTGTACACAAGACAACCACTAAAGGTGAACTATTTCAAGATTATGACTATGCTCTATCCAACCCTATATTTTAAGGCGTCACCAGTCTCCATAGGTCAAAAATAACCGGCACATGCAGCGCAGTGGTTAACGCGCTCGCTGTGGAATGGTCGAGGTCTTCACTACTCTCATGAGTCTCATCTAATAACGCTCATGTTGCGTTTCCTACCAAGTTCATTCCAGCAAATCAATATATCTAAAGACGAATTATCAATGACTAACAATTTGGTTTTTCTTTTCTTCCAAGAGGGGTGGTTCAAGATTGATTTGGGATGGCCTATGCAAGAGTGGAATGGATACGAGAGACTCCACACTATTGTAGTGGACTGTCCCACTTGCCGCACATCGGTTGGTCAGTACGGCAGTCACAAGCCATTCCTCGTCGTCAACACAAGCGCCACAAACCAGGTTAGTCAACTCAATCACAGACCTCAGTCGCCCTAGGGCAAAAAGTTTCCACCAGGGTGATTATTTTTGAAATTATTATGAACATTTTATGGATCGACCATATTTTTTAAGGTGCTTCTCTGCGCGGTGTGAAGCAGTTTCACAACAATACCTCCATCCGGGAAGCCAGTACGATTGTTTGTGCTTTAGTTGACACTGAAAATGGCCACAAAATGTGCATCTCGCGTTAGATACACCATTTGATTACTTCTTGAGATATTCTATGGTATCTATGAGTTCGTGAAACAACTTTTGAGCTAAGCTAACAGTAAACAGTTCAACCGAATGCGTTTGGCACACAAGACCAGGGAAAGTCACGTAATTTTTTTCGTAAACCGTGGTAACAGAAACTATTCATTTGTATCAAAACGGTCATAGGTGTGCTGATGAAATGATTGTAATTTAGCTAATAGAGGAAAGGTTAGATAACGAATATGTCAATTTGGTCATTTTCATGCTGACTTTCTACTGGTTTTGGTGTATGTAACGGTTAAACGTGTTTTTCAAGTAGTTTTTTCTAAAATTTTCTCGAAATTTTAATATATTTTTTTTTCAAATTTTTAATATACTATTTTAACATTGATACATCCATAAATGACAAAAAATCTTACACATTTCTATGGGTGAGTTCCCCTTAATCGTACTATACCACGACACTCCATGCTTATGTCACCTCCACGTCCCTCGCCAGTCGTCAGTGTCTATTTTATATTCTGCCATCGAGTTTTACCTCACCACAGCGTACCGTTACATACAAATAACATGTAGGCCCTACCATTTGGGAATGTTCATTATGGATCGAAAATATTTCTGAATAGACTTCTCTAAATGGTGTGAAGCAATTTTACTACAATATGTTCACCCGGAAAGTAACTGCGAACGTTTCGTGTTACGTTGTCACTGAAAATGTTATGCTGTGAATCTAGGTCCCCCTTGAATAATGTATAGGCCTAATTAAATAAATGCTGGGAGATTTTATTTTTCAAATTTTCCCGTCCAGCCTGATCTTATGAGTTTTTAGAAACTTTGTGATGGTGTTCCTCCAAAATGGTCAAATCGATTTGAGCCAAAAACTATACAATGCGAGTCCAGAGAAAGTTTTAATGTTGATCAGTCAAATCGTATACGACCTTATTCTTACAACGACTGTAAGCTTACAAACAAAAACAAAAATACACAGACAAAGCTCCGTAAGAGTATGATGGAAGTCTTCGCTATGGCGCGTCCAATAATGGGCCTATGTATTATCTAACAAAGCTATGCAAAGTAGTATTAGGCCTATATTGTGTGGAAAGAGGTTTAACCGGGCGCGCCGTGCATCCATAAAAAGTTACCTGTAACTATAACTTAGGTCCGAATACATCACTATTTGCTGAAACTTGGATACTGCATGGTTTTTCAGAAAAGTCGGCCGAAACGCCACGTAAACTGTTCCGCTAGTACTTCGGAGTGTTGTCGAGAGAAGCTCTACATCTCATTTGCCGAGATCGGCTGGGATGACTGGATTTTAAAACCGGATGGTTACGATGCTTACTATTGTCGCGGATCATGTACTAGTGCTGCTTCACTGACAGTCAGTGGGTCACACTATCACACAATCATGAGGGTAAGTCAGATATCAACAATAACACAAAATATAGTGCTTTATTGTATTTTTTAACGGTGCTTAACGACCCCACCAACAGCTAGGTTATGTGGGGGTACGAATGAGCAGGTGATGATAAAACGATGAAGGGATGTTTAAAGGATGTTTTGCAAAAGCCCATACATTTTTCGGGACTTGAACCTATCAGGATGACTTCGGTTTCTGAAGCGGTACTGTAGCTGACTGAGCCGTGGAGGGCGGCCTTCATTGTAATATCATTATTTAATACAAAACGAATGTTTTGCAGCACATTTCAGCACAAAACAATCACACTTCAATGCCTTCAGAGAAAATTCGATTTTCAAATGTGTGAGGGATCAAGTTAATGCACCTGTATGTATACAAGGCTGGCTGTACATTGCATTATTAATATTATTTCCTATTCTTTGCAGAAGCTACTTCAAGGAGGCAACTCTGGGAGAAGTCTGGAACTGGTACCATGTTGCACAGCAAGGCGACTAACGTCACTGCCACTGTTGTATTTCGACAACAACCAGACCATTACTCACAAGACTCTGCCGAACATGGTAGTTTCTTCATGTGGTTGTATGTGAAACCTGACAAGATCACAATGCTACACGCTCAGTATTCAGTCGACAGTTCGTACCCGAACCCGACTAGGGGTCTTTTATTGTCGCCATTTATCAGAAGTGAGATGTGATGAGTTAGTTCATGATTTGATTTCAGTATTTCCCCTTTTTGCTTCTCTCGAGTTCGAAAAAAGTCATGAGATGAGAAAATTTTCACCACCTGATAGTCTTCTTTCCCTGGCTAGTGAATTCTAGCCAATAGCAGCCCGTGGATAACTAATCATATGATGCGACAATCAGTGCTTTCTCTAGTTGATTGTCCAGGCGGTAGTATAGTGCCAGACACCGAGAGTGTTATGCATTGACAACATTGATCAGATCGCACAAATGTTCACATTTTCATCAGTCAAATGGATTTGAGATTTTCAACTCAGATGTGAGGTGAAATGAATAGGAAAAAGCGATTCGGAAATAGCTGTCAGTAATTTTTAGAGAAATGAGACGAAATCTCACCTAAATGTATCTCATTTCACACGCTTCAAAATAAATGATCCCACCTCGTGAAGGGAGTCGGTCACGTAGTAAAAATAATCTTACCGTCTTGAGAAGGTATCAACTGCACTAAAAATCAACTGTACTAAAAAAAACTATACTTAAAAAAAACTGTACTAAAAAAAAACTATACTAAAAAAACTGTACTAAAACCCAGCTTTTTGAGCAGTCTGTACTTCTGTATAAGGCTCCGCCTCTTCACAAATTGTTACCACTCGTCCTTGAATAATAAGTTTAGTACATTTTTTTTAGTACAGTTCCAGCAGCCTACCCCCCCCCCCTCCCCAACAACGACATCAACCTACCCCCCTAACCTAACCAACAACTAACTTATTTTTCAAGGATGGGTGGTAACAATTTGTGAAGGGGAGGAGCCTTATACAGAAGTACAGACTGCTCAAAAAGCTGGGTTTTAGTACAGTTGAATTTTAGTACAGTTTTTTTTAGTACAGTTTTTTTTAGTACAGTTGGTTTTTAGTACAGTTGTTTTTAGTACAGTTGGTTTTTAGTACAGTTTTTTTTAGTACAGCTGGTCAATCCCCACCGTCTTCTCATCTATTTTGAACTCCACATAAGTTATAGTAAAAAGGGGGAAAAGTGAAATGAAAAATAAAATGAAAAGATAATCTCATCTTAATAATCTCGAAACACTTCTCATTTATTCCGAGATTAAGGCTTCAGTGGTTGATTAAGGGGAACGTCCCATCCCCCTTTAACAACATTCAAACCGTACTTTTTAATATAGTGAAACTTTAATTTATTGTTAAAGAGGAACCTTCTATCAATCAGGTCAAACCTTCTACCAGAGATTCTTTTGTTTCTCCAGAAATCCGTGTTGTACGCTTGGCTACGTGTTTTGTTGTCATGAATTTTATATTTTTATCCCAGTGATAATAACAATGAAAACGTTGCTCATAGTTGGCTTCTTTTTACAACAATCGTTTTTAATAATAACACTTGATTCTGTACTCGTGTGCTTCTAATAAGAACCTTTTATCGTGGTTTTTCATTGCAAAAAGAGTGGCATCAAACATTTCGAAACAACAAGAAAACTTTTCTACCTACAGAGAATTATAGTATAGGGTTAACTGTTCTTGATAAATGATGAGTATTTTCAGTAAGTATATGTATACATGCAGCAAGAAAATGCACGTAAAACAATAATGTAATGGATCTATATAAAAGGTAATCAATGTTTCATAATACAAAATTATTTTGAATTCTAATTGAATCAAGTAGAACAAACTAATTGATTCAAGGCAGTTGGTGTTCAAGCAACTGAACAAGGTTTTACTTTTTATCTTCAAACGATTTATATTGTGAATATAAGTAGAACATTCATTCTTTGCATACAGAATGCAGTATTAGTGATAATGTTTGAGTTAGTATGATAATTGTTTCAAAAATGTTTTCAAAATACATTTCTTCATAGCATTGTCAATGTCAGTCATCTTTCACATGCAATTTCATACAACCTCAATAATTCTCATACAAGCCCTGATGATGCAATGCATTAAATTCAATAGCAGTATGTATTTTTTAAAGTATGTATCTATATGTGGTTCCAAATTCTGTAGAAAGGTTATAAACGTATTTGGCTCCCCGCTCATCAGTCCGCTGTGGGGCGAGTACTTTTGAGCCTACAAAATAGGCAGCAATTTCATCGTTCTAAATCCATGTATTAATCAAATTAATGTGTTCAATGTGTATCAACGTAATCGATTACACCAAAAATGTAATATACAAAAAAATGTATGGTGCACTTAGCCACCAAACGAACGGTATACATAAACCGATCCTAGGCCCGAATACACTATATAAGTTACTGAATTTATTCTTAGTAATCTCATAATAGAGCAACTTGATCACGACTTATACCTGTTAATATAACTTTTACTTTTTAGAGCTTTCTGCTGAGTATTTATTGATAGTATAGGCCTAATTGATAATTAGGGCCTTACTCATTGATACAACCAATGCCACAATTATTTAGGCTACATAATAGTAATGATAAATAGGCCTAATGATTATGACTATATGATTAATGATTATGATTAATGACAAAATGAGTCATTGTTTCTTAGAGGCTACATAGGCCTATTCACTCTCTGTAAAGCTTGTAAAGCAAATGCACACCACTTCAATATTTTTACTGAGCTTACAAAAATATCAATAAATAATAAGTTGTAACTTATTTATAAGCTATATAGCCTAATAATTATTTCATTATTGTATATAGTTATCCTGAAGCATGGATTTAAAAACCACGTTTTATTTAGTCACAATATGGACAGGGCTATAGGCCTATGGGGATCTTCTCAAAAGAGCCTAGTATGCCTAGTGTCCATTCATGAAAACTGATTTATTTTGTATTTATTTTCAATTGGCAATAATTAGTCATTTTTCATTTTATTACTCAATTGTACTTCGTATAGCAAACTTGGTATATTATCAGGTTGTGTAGTGTGTATACTGTACATTTCAGTTGTGTACATTGAATGTATTTTACTTAATCAAACGCCAAAATAATGACGTGTGCTATAAATAAAAAAAAAACGTTATAAAATGACTCCAGTTCAGTCAACATAAGGTTTGTTCGTTTCACTCCGAGCTTTCTGCACTTTTTAGTTCTACAATTGTCGATAAAGTATAGTAGGCCTATATAGGGTGTGGTTGATTATCTTTCCCAGTGACAGAAAAGTGCAGCTATACACTGTATCATAGACTGAAGAGATACAAAGACTGTGACAGTTCACCCAAATTTAAATTCAGATTCATCCTTACTCCTTTGTCTCTACCCTCTCCACTCCCCTTACCATCCCCGTATGACCGTGTAGTACCGTCAATCACCGCTAAGAGTGCTGAGAATCGTTTTGTCGACGGTAAGGCGGATGCTTGCCTGGGTTGTCTGCTAAGTCCTCAACTTGACTGCTAGCAGCGCACCAGGAATTTGTAGCGATGGTTGACGTAACTTCAGGTAATAATGAAATGGTTTTTGAATCTCGTAAAGTAGGCTAACTTACATGGGACATCTTGAGTATTTCTCGTATTTATCAAGTGTCACTGTATTGCAATTGTTCTTATTCAGGCCTATATGCCTTAATAATTAGGCCTATAGCCCTATAGGTTATGATAAACTCGTAATAATAGGCCTAACTAAGACGTTGTCATTTGTTTGTTGGAATATTTAGATTTTTTAAAATGTTTTCAAGTTTCTTGTGCCATTTTCTTGTATATTCTCGTGTCACTTTATTGCAATTGCGTAATTTAAAATGTTATGTAGTGCTTTTTGAAAAAAAATAGCATATCCTTCTATATACAAGTAAAGTACTACTACGGTACTAGGCTTAGGCCTACTACAGTTCACTGGCACATTTAGCTCAGTTGTTAACGCGCTCGCTTCATGTTATCTAAGAGTGAGGGGCATATCGGGCTCTGATTCGATCACCGCCACCAGCCGTCGCTACGCTAATGCCGGGATGCTTCCTACAATATGGCCACGACCGCTTCCAAATCCCGGACTATCCAGCTTCTCATTACCTGCGAATCCTTCATCAACCGGCCACCATCTCATTAATCGACCATCCGACGCACATATATCTTAGTTATCATAATAGTGCGTCGTTAAATACAATACAAGTAGAAACACCACTACAGCTCAGTGTGAAAGTGCAGAATTCTAGTTGTCAGCAGTGACTTTTCAGCCAGATGTGTTAGGTTCATATGGGTAGGTTCACAATCAGCGGGTCGATAGCCATATTTAATAATCTTGTTGACCCGCCAACACCAATTTTGTGCATTCAATTCAATTGAAAGAAAAGAAGTGGCCTGTGATAATTAAATGCTACTTCAGTTTGATAAGATTGTGCAAAAAAGAGCACAAGAAGCCATCAGCCCAAATGCATTAGCATAAAATATAGCTGCGGTATATGTTTCAGCTAGAGAGGCAGTATAGGCCTATAGCTTCGGCCCATAGGCCTATTATACATAGAGTTACCCAGGTCTGTCCGTCCTTCTTTCCGTCTGTCCTGCGGTCACGCTTTTGTTCTAGAACTTTCTAGAACATTCTCGAAGCTTCGCGGGGCTTATGCACAGTCTGGGCGAGCGCGAGGAGGGAAGAGGCCGCCCGGGGGCGGGCTCAGGGAGCTTGGCCGCGCGGTGATTGGGCCTGCCGTCGGCTCTGCGCGGGGAGCTATCACGCATTAAAGTACGACGCAATAGGCAATTTGCGCGTAACTGCCGATATCAAGGACAATGGCGTTCTTCGATGACATTGGCGCCGGTAGTCAAGGTCCGTGATGCAAGGTTGCGGAAGTACACGCTAGATGGCAGACACTCCGCTGTCTGGTACCGTTGTGCTTCATACGCCATGTCGTGGCAATGACACGTCACACAGTCGAATCGTGTGAGGGGGAAGGGGGGGAGACAGAGAGGAAGTGTAATGCAGAGTGAAAAAAGAAGAGCAAGACAGAGAGAGAGAGAGAGAGAGAGAGAGAGAGGGAGAGATAGAGAGAGAAAGGGGAGAGGGGGAGGGAATCGATGACAGGAGGGCATGGAGAGGAGGAGGAGGAGGAGGGTGAGGAGAAGTCGAGTGAGGAGGGGTAGTGGGAAGGGAGGTAGCGTTATTAGGAGAAAAGGAGAGCCCCGTGTTTCTCAAACACGGGGTCACAGCTAGTGTATATTAATGTCTTTGCTTCGGCTGACGTTCCCGACCCATGCCATAACCCACGGTCATAATGCCTTTCTATGAATTTTTTGAGAAAAAAGCATCGGTCTAGTCAAAGCTCATGAATTTTAAAATGTGTGGTTCAAGTAACCTAGGACAATAGTTATATACCATAGAATAAAGAAATATTTCTTTATTCTATGTATATACGTAGATAGCTATTGTCCTAGAAGTAACGCGCTATGGTTCATGCCCTTGAGCGAATCGTTGTAGGAACTAGCGTAGGTGAGCCAAAACGCTACCGACCCGCTCGGCATTCAAAGGTTGCGGCAACAACATTTTTTGTTATTTCAGTAGGTGTACATAGATTTCAGTAATCATGTTTCTTATGGTGGGCTTATTAAATATTTCACCTTATTAAAAGTATGTAAGTAGAAAAGAAAAAAACGTACGTAAAATTTCACTCTGCTTGATCCACCTTTTTGACACCAACCCTAACCTAACCTAGGATGGTTAGATCAATGGTTGGGTAGGGGTTAGTGTCAAAAAAGTGTGTCAAGCACTTGTGCCTATTACGGCATATACAAAATATACTATCATTAAGTGATACTATACTACAAACTCAGTGGCTAGGCCTATATGCCATATTCACCAAGTTGGTAAATCTGTTTTAGGGCCATGTTGACTTATGGTTGAGGTTAGATAGCCTATCAGTGGCATGCAAAGGTTAGAAAGGCAGATGCGTAGACTTTGGGTTTGATGGCGTAGACACCCTCTGATGGATGTGGGTACTCTTGCAGTGTGTACATGTCGAGGGTGGAACCCGAGACACCGTATAGACAATAATGAAGCCGTTGTTTAGGGGGTATGGGGCATAGGCCTAGTCAGCCACAGCCGCCGGAGGCCGATATCGCCGAATGCGAAAAATGTTTGGTTTCTTGACTTACTTTTCTATTATTTTCAAGTGAGTGTTTATTAAATTTCTAAACATTGAGACAGCTGGATATCAACTACTTTCTGCTTCTTGTAATATAGGGCCTATGTGGAGAATTTTAAAATTGGTAATAAGGAAACTTACCGTAGGCCTATGATGGGTAATTATAATATGTCGGACACAATGGCCACATTGCCATGAAAAAGTTGTATTGTATCGTATTGCATTTATTGTCATCCCATTGACTGGTACATCCCATGGTAAATAATACAAGTATAGGTATCGTCAGATTATAATTTACATAGGTAGACCTACACTCTTATTATTAATAACAAAATATGATATAAATTGAGTTATACTTATACTTTTTATGAATAATACTTTGTATGAATATGGTATATTTATGTATTTTGAAACTAGAAGTTTTATATCTTTCCTCTTAGTGAAAACTACACTTCTGTTAATCCACCCATTCAAAAGATATCCTTGTAAATGCGCAGTCAAGACGCTCTCGACACTAACTGAATCTCATTTAAAGTATATTGTAAGACCACTGAATTCTTCGTCTATTAATTGTCAATAATTCTCTATAATTTTTTGTACCGGTACAGTAAACTGTTCTAATGATATCGTTGTAATTGCGTTGCTGCTTCGCTCTTGGCCCCGATTCAATCACGATAAAGAGTGATGTAGGCACATACCATAGTTTTTATTATTCCGTAATTACCGTATCCAGATAGTCAGAACAATATTTATTCAATTATATCTTTGTTGTTGCTTTTGTCAATTATTTCTTCAATTAATAAAATAATCGATCATCAGTTCATTATTTCCTTAGTATCAAAATAATTGATTATGACCGAATGAGTACCGGTATTAGGATGTCAAGAGCGAATGTTATGTCACTAGACGAACGCTGCATGCGTTATAGGATGAGTTCAATATTTATTTAGATATTTACTGATATTTTGTAATTTTTTAATTGGATATTTACTGATATTTTATATATGTAGGATCGTGAAGGTGTCAAGGCATATATAGAGTAGGAGAGGGGTAGGAAACACATTACTCAGGGGACATTCTCCCCCCTCCCCTACCTATGTGCCTGGCAACCACAGTAAATATTATTTGGCATGGAAAGGGTTAATATTAAATGTAGTGTTGAACGTGAGGGTCATTCTTCCTTTCTTGACCGAGTTATTGCTCTTTTTAGGATTTGTCACTAGCTAGCCGCAGCGAACTAACCCACCGCTTGCTTGCGTGGTACTGTGCGATACACGTCAGTATTCAAATGGAACTGAATACTGGACTGAAGGTATGTGCTGCGTTTGCCTAGGATTAAAGACTACATTGTGCCATTATAATTGGGCCTACATTGATATATATTAAAACATAAAATATTAAACCTAATAAAACTAATAAAACTAACAACATATTAACGCATGCTAAAGATCTAGTAATAAATTCTGATGAAACTGAATTTTTGCATATTTGCTCCCCTTTCAGTAAGCCTAAAGATCGGTAATAGAAGACTCGGTGTTGATATACCGCTCATACCTACCTTTGTTTATATAATATGAAAGTGGGTCTAGGATGTATTGGTTGACGTCTCAAATTAAATTGGTAAAGGATCAAGTTCATTTAGGTGGTATTATAGGTCTAGACAACTCGTTTTCTTGAAAGCCGCATATTAACAATTTCATGTAATAAAACCAACTCGACAAACAAAAATAATTGAAAGTATTACTCCTTCTCGAGTTGGTCAAGAATAAATTATATTAAACAATTATTTCGTCATTGCAATTTTTCACCAATTAGTGACCTATTTGACTACAAAATTATTCTTAAATATTTTTTCGATGATTCTTTTAAAAATATTGTTGATCAGTCTGCAAATACTGGATCTAGAATGGTGAACAACTTGAAAATTCCTCTATTCAATATGGTAATAAGTACGGCAAAAGAAGTCTTGAATATTCAGTACCGGTACCAATAACTTTTAATAAAAATCCAGTGAATTTAAGGCATTCAACTACTTACAAAAATATGAAGACAGAAATTAAAATATGGGTTCTTTTCAACATAGGCCTAATACAGATATTCATCCATGTATGAAATTATTTCTATAGAAAAATGTTTGTTCAATTTAAGTATTGGTTCAGTTTTAATTATGTATTCTTGAATACCGGTACCCTACTGTTTTCGAGTTATGTAAGTTTTGATGAAAGTTGTAATCTTCCAATTGTATGTTGTGTCAAATAATTGTTATCATCTTTCTCATGTTATCGCATTTTAATGCGCAACTGTGTATCTCTTTTTCCAGTAATTCATCGTAATCTTTCTCTTTTCATTTTGTATCTTTGCAGACTTCTTTCATGACAAACTTGTAAATTTATATTGCACTTGTTCTTGTCTACCTATCTTGCACTTTTTTGTGTGTGTAATATAATGTTATTTATGTTTGTTTTTACCACAGTCAAGCCCTAATAAGGCTTTGTGGATTAGCGATGTAAATTTTATTTGTAACTCTTGTTTTCTCAACTAAAAAAATGAACATTAACAATTTCAGGAAAAATACATGTCAGGTTAGCCAATATTAGGCTGTTCAATTGCATATGGACTTCATTATTTAATATAAAACCAAAGAATGGAAAAAGTTATTTATCCAGTGGAAACATTCACTAGGCCAGTGATTCCCAACCTATGATAGCAGCCCAAAATAGAGTCACGGGCATATTTGCAAGGGGTCGCGTAAAACTTATTATTTAGGTTCTAGTAGTACCAATTATGCCAGTGCTTATGTACTAATACTTATGCACCAATTCTTGAATATTGAAGCTACTGTAGTTTGGGAAATAGAAGTCACTAATTTGAGAGAAAGAATGAGAAATTGTAATTTGTGTTCTACAATCTCTACACTACAGTATGAATATATGAGGTAGTCAGCTTACCAGCTAGGTCTTGTAAGGAAGTTGGAAAAACCCTTATTCTAATACTCAATCGTTTGTATACGACTAACATCAGAAATAATTTTAAAAGCATCTCACTAGGAGAAGGCAATTCCTTCATTATATAAAGCAGTCATTTTTATCAACAACTATTTTTAATATCAGGCCCTATAATCTGTGTTAATTTGGGGGAGATGGGGGGGGGGGGGAGGGTTTGGGAGTAATTGAATATCGTTTGGGTTGTTGAATCATTTGCTTTCTCGAAAAGGAGTCGTGATCAAAAAAGGTTGTGAACCTAGTTATTTCGATTGTTTATGTTAACTATTCAAGGTGTAATTCAAAAGAAAACAAACGATTTAAATCGTCTATATTGCGCAAGTCACTGCCGTAGTGATTCATGTAGGCCTGTCTTTTATTTCAGACCGGCTGCGCCACGCACTGTGCGGGCTGCGTTGTCAGCAGAACTTGTGCGTACAGCCAGTGCGAGATCGTGCAGTGTCGGCTGGCGTGCGGCCAGAGCTATCACGCTTGTAAGCGCGACGAACACGACCTGCTCTGCTCCAATCAGTCGACATCGTGCATCAACGTGGAGTATGGCTGCCCGGTGCAACTGCTGCGCCACGAGCTCAGCAAACACCTGCAGGTATTAACCCGTTGCGGTCCTGTGTTAGGTTTCCGACATTGGAATGGGTTAGCTCCGGCACGATGTAGTGATACCAACGTACTTCATCATAATATAAAGAAGGTGTGCTGACTCAGTCTTCCAACTGGAGCATCATAGAGGTCCCATTTGCCTGTCACGCAACTATCGTTTTTTATATTGAACTGCTGAACACGGCTCAATGGGTACCGTACCAATAGGTGCTCACCGGTACCATAGCCACTCAATCTCATCCAGTTCGCAAGAGAATCCGTTGAAGTAAATGGTACCTTTGGCTCTGATTTGACGTCAAGAAAACAATAATGCCCGCCATGTTATAGTATGGGAGTCGGCACACCTTCATTATATGATGATGAAGAAAGTTGGTATCACTACATCGTGATTCCGGTCCTGTGACAATACTGGTCCAACATCGAAATCAGTTGGTCCGGTCTTCGTTGGGGCTGGCCTGATGCTGGTCGGGTTGGGGTTCGGAGTCATTTCTGATTGAAACATACAAAAGGTACATCCTCATATGGGTGGGTATATTCCCTGAAAAAATCAGACAGGTTGGACTGTTCGTTTTTTCTGATTTCTTGGGTGACAATAGAAGGAGAAGGAGAAAACGAAAAAGTACGCTTTTCACCGTGCTATGCATTCCAAATGTCTGGTCCAATAAAGCTTGAATTTGATGTGCCTTGTATGTCGCCTCATTATATTACAACAAACCTGAGTAATCCAAGTTTTTAGTTTCGGAGATACAGTGTGCTCGAAACTGTCTTTAAGTACTTCATTTACGTCTACGAGAGCCAAGTCAAGCTGCCGCTCGTCTAGATTTTTTTAAATTTTGTTTATTCGCTGATAATGGACATTCATACATTTTCATGAACAATATGTATATAATGAATCACAGCAAATAAAACAACCACTACATCCTCAGTATCCACAAAACTACAAAGTGTAGTTTCCATTGTTTAGTCAGCAGAATCAAAAAGTAATCTTGAAAATAATTCTATGTTAGGGAAATAAGCCGGACGTTATTGAACAAGTTCATTCTCGAATAGAAATTTCATCAGAAACGCCCCATTTCTACAAATTCAACAACAACTTTCAACAAATTTTGTTATAAATTGTATGTGAAGAAGTGTTGCTAGTTCATTGACTCTGTTCTCTGGCAGACTTGCCCGGCAAGCGTGGTACTGTGCTGCCTGCAGTGGAGTCGTTGGGCAATGTCTGAGACCAAACACCACTCGCTTCAGCCCATCCCAGACGGCGGGAACTCGACTCGGCAACTGGACGTTGTTCTGGGTCAAAGGGATTTACTCCACACCGAACACGATTACAAGAACGGTAAGGCTCGACCACAGACAAGCGAAGTAAAATAATTCGCAGAGAAAATACGTCTCTCTTGATAAGATGAGACGAAAAAATGGTAGACGATATACCGAATTGTGCTATATCGTAAAAAGATTTTAAAAATGTATCGAAATGTTGGGAATTTTATTCGGTAGGGCCTATAGATCGAATGGAAATGATGATGTCGAATATCGATCGAGATTATTGCAATTTTTTCAGGTTCAAATCATGATTTTTTTTAGTCTTGTGTAATTATTTTGTGACTCGCAGCAAGGATCTGCCTTTGTTTTGACACTCCTACTTCAAGCGTCAACAAATGACTGACAACCTGGCCTTGAAAGAGAACTATCAGAATGGTCACTATGATGATTATTTGTTAGGGGAAGGCAAGGGGGGACATTTAGAAAATATTCCGTGTAAGACCTACTAGCGAGACTGTTGGTTGTCAGTGTTAAATAAGGGCAAAGAAGTGATTGTCCAGACAGAATATTTACTATTTAGTTGTATGAGATAAAGCTTATAATAGGTATTTGACAATATTATGTTTATGTTAGCAGTATCAGTTTCACTTGGTTAGTAACACACAAGTAAGCCAGAACTGTCAGTCAGCAAGGGTAAACTCGAAACTCTTGATCACGATATTTGGTACTTGTAACTGCTAATGGTGGGAAAATGTCTACCGATAATCAATTCATTCATTTTTGTATTAGTTCTTGGGCCGGTATTTTTTTTTATAATTTACGTGGTTAAAAGAGAGAGAGGATGAAATGAAGAATATTTTGTCATTTCTACCGACACTGAATTTAATAAACATAATATTAATTAGGAACGTATTCTCTTTTATATTTATTCATTTTCTCAATGAAAGAGGTTTGTCTTATTAGTTTATACTTTATACATAGTTTGTATTTTCCCCTTGATTGTTCCTGTTGCTGAAATTATCATAGCAGGCATAAATAATAAGAAATGGGAGTCAAATTATTGTGGTCACATGTTGTGACAAATGATTGAATGATGACATATATATTGTTAGTCATAGACAGAGAGAGAAATTTGGACAATCTTTGACAATTTAATGCGATAGAAGTTGAATAGTTATTAACACATGTCACATACTGTACCGTCCTGAAGATATTGAAAAAATCTGTTTCCCCTATATTAGAATTTTGATTTCTCATACCATTCGAAAGTCATCATAAAAAAACTGATGAAAAAACTGAAAAACCTTTCGTTAAATCACCTCCCATGCACTCTCAACCCAATATAAATCAATAAAATAGTCGTGCCCGTTTCAGTCTTGAGCTTGCAGATAGAAACGTTGCCGAGGTACCTGGCACGAAGATGTGTCGTCGTCAACTTCACTTGCGATCAGCTGTTCCGCCGGGACCAGTACGCCTCACACGTCAAGGACGTGCACAACGGCATCCATGCCGGTCTCAATGGGTGGCTCGAGCGCAGGTGTCCTATGTTCCAGGCTGGTTGCAACTACTCTCAACGGAGACTGTTCCCGCGCGACTCACAGGTAACGTGCGTTACTCAATCGATCAAATGAGAATGGCACATGCTTCATATGGTCTGGGAGGTGAGGGGCATATCGAGCTTTGGTTTGATCTCTGCCACCATACGTCTTTACGGGGGTGTGCTTTTGACATACTGAAATGAAATGTCATACCGGTACCAATTTTATCTCACTATGTCAAAAGCTATTGAGCCTAGTTATAATTATTGGACGTTTGCATTAGGCCATTTATGCCTAATATCTGTCCACACATATACATTGTCCCTCTCAAAGAGTCGATTTGGCAAAAACTTTTTATATCTTTACTTTTGTATGCCTTTTGTACTTTTGTTTATATCTTTACTTTTTTTTTTTTTTTTTTTTTTTATGTTGCTTAACGACCCCACCAACAGCTAGGTTATACGGGGGTATGAATGAGCGGATGATAATGAAACGATGAAGAGATGATGGATGAAAGGACGTTTACAAATACCCATGCCTTATGCGGGACTCGAACCCACGCCCAACGGTGACTTCAGTTACTACCGCTAGCGATAATTGACTTGGCCACCGGGGCGGCTAATTTACTTTTCTTTACTTTTGTATTTACTTTTAAATAAGAAGGTCTTGTTCCCTCTTTGAACAAGTTTTTGTTTTTGGTGGGGTATACACATACATAGAGTTTAAAATATAATAGCCACCCTAGTATGATAACAACTAACACGTACTGGCAGAACACTGTCATTAAGATCTATGTGACCTAAATATGATATAATGTTTAATAAGTTATAAGAAGTTGGAGCCAAGCGCTCAGTCAAATCTGGGCTAAGCCGTAAGTGAAAAGACTTTAATTTCAATTTTGAAGAATATCAATTTGTTATGGATGATATGAGAGATGAATTATATATGATGATCACTCATACCATCCATCGCAAATTGATATTCTTTGAATCAAGACCTACGGTACTTTCAAATAATTTTAATATTCCTTATCCAGTTCTTGTAGGCTATACAATGTACAGACAAGTCCACAGACTTGACTGTATTTAAGTTAATATCAACTTGGATAGAAGTAACATTTTAAATATTTTCTTAATTGTTGTCTTATTCTTGAACAATTAGTCGATATTTTATTTGTTATACTTATAACATTGAAAGTGTGAAAAGATTATGGTGTGACTGTACATATTAGGTGTGACATGTTGAATTTTTTTATTCAATACCTTTTGTCAGTGTTTTACGAGTCAAAATCGAATTAAGGCAACAAATTATATAGGCCTACTGCACATTACTGAACCCAGAATGTTACAATAAATAATTATCTTTCTTGATTTTGCTAAATACGTAAATTGTTGATATTGAGTGTTCAAGAGTGCTAAATAAAGCCACTGTTGCCTGCCCATAATTTATGAACAAATGAAACATTGAGATATGTCTCTTTTTTTATCAACATCAAAATCTTGATATAAAATCATTGCTTCGCAGTTAAGGCCGAGGATGAATTAGTAAGACGTTTAGAAGTGGCACTTCTTGGTTGTTTTGAGACTTTAAGGCTTTTGAGATTTTGAGAATATAAATAAGGTAATTATGTATTATAGGGAACTCGCCTATTTGAAGGGACACATTTCTGATGTTGATATTTTCTAATAATACCATCACTATATTATTAAGAAATGGTGGCACATTTCCATTTGAATGGCGTTTTCATGATTTTATCGTATTGTGAAAATACGAATTTAAGAACATTTTTTCGTTTTGACAGCCATATCACGTACATACACTAGCGCCATCACCGGTTGATTGTGGCATTCATTGACGGTGTTGTCATGTATTTATTTCCCCGTCCCAACCCGGTTCTTGACGCTCAACAACCATGTGGTTAGGATCTGTCACTACCTCATTGCTGGATGCCACCCAGGCGGTGGTTGATATTCTTGATTTTGTGGCCCTTTCTATGACGCCAGTTAGTGTTTGGTCCAGCTTTGAGATGGTTTGTTATTCATGTGTTCAAGGGGTGTTGAGTTTTAGTAGGATCACCGCTAATGAGTAGTGTTTGCGTGAATGGTTGCAAGATCATGGAGTTTTACGTCGCGGTGTTAACTGCCCGTCCTGTAACATCCCGTGTAGAATAACTGGGGGGTGGAAGTTTTATTGCGGGCAAGATTGTAAACAAGAAGCGAAAACGCTGTAATTTCACAGTTACCCTGCGGAAGAATTCGTGGTTCGAAAGGTCGAAAATGTCTGTTTCGAAAATATGCGCGTTCGAGACGTGTCTGTAAGTGGTGCGAATCGAACCGCGTTTATGTGAATTTTTGTGGAAAAGGACTATACCAGTGCACAAGGAGAGAATACATGCCTTCTTTCGTATGATTGCTGAACTATATAATCCGGGGGGGGGCGGAAGTGGGGGCGAGTTAAGTGAGGATTTGTTGGCAACACCGCAATCCAACATGGTGGACTCCATACACATTTTTTGCTGTCGTCACACTTAGAGTGAGTAAAACAATGATACCATGTAAAAATGACAAAATGTGCCCTCGTTTAAATGATTAATGCAACGAAATACACAATATTCAGGCATTTTCGTCAAAAAAATCAAAAAATAGGCGAGTTCTCTATAATACATATTTACCATAAATAACAATCTATAAGTCTTTCTTGTATTGTTTATGTAGATCACATACAGCAATTATCTCGAGAGCTTTGGCCTGACATCTGACAACGGACGGGTAAACAACGACTCTGTTAACAACGACTCAGTAAACACTGGTCACTTGGTAAACCTGGCCGACTTACCCAGCGAGCTGCTGTTGTACTTGTGCGGCTACCTCGACTCTTTCTCTCTCTCGCACCTGTCGATGACCAATACCTTTTTCCGCGCCATCTGCGCCACTCGACTGCATTCCAGGGGCATCGTGGCTCTTCGCTGGGGCAAGCACACGGACCATACAGAGAGCCGTGTCAAGTGGAAGCTCACAGACAAGGTAACTCCTCAGAACATTTAACTTACCGTATTGTCCCGATTATAAGCCGAGGGTTTTCTCGAAATTGCGAGTCCAAAAGTCACTCGGCCTAAAATCGGTCAAAAACACGTTTTTCACTAAATATAAGTGGGCGTATTACACGTGCACACTCTGAACAGTGGAATCCACTTGAAACGGTAAAATATTGCACTAAAAATATGTTTAATATATGTTTTGTCATGAAGAAGCATGACTTTCCCAATTACCATCATTTTTATGTGACGCGTAGTAATAAACAGAGGCACGTTGAGCTGTTAGCTGTATTGCCTTGTCAGACCTTGACGAGTAGGCGGGCCATATGACGATTGCGTGTCATCGGCACTAGCCGAGTACACACGATCGTGAGGCCCCTCTCAACGGTTTCTCACACGCAGTTGGCATAGCTTCCTCACACGCGCAATACGAAATTGACTAAATCCTAGCCCCGAGGAGTGATGATTTATGTGGAAAAGGAGATAAACCCTTTTTTCAATTGTTGATATTAAAGTTTGGGGGTCGGCTTATATTCGCGGTCGACTTATATTCGGGACAATACGGTAATTTTATTTTGGTTTTAACGACGCTATAGAATAAAGTGTTAGGGAAGAACTTCATAACTCATGGGCCAACTGCTGCACATATCAGACAACTGGCATCTCTGGATAAGCTGGGCTGCAACATCTAATGTATGCAGTGCTACTGTAGAAAAATCTGATTTCTAATGCTCTCTCTCTCACTCTCGTATGTTGAATGTGAATATGTCGGTATTAGCAATTTACTCATTCGAATTGTTCGTCCAAAAGCCGTTTGCGATAGAATTGAAACCAAAACCTGTCCCTTGTTGTAAGTGTGTTACGTGTTGGTGTTGCATCGAGAATGAGCTTTTCATTTTGCCAGCTGAATCACGTCGTTCTGAGGTCACGTCGTACCGTAGACGTTGTCGTAGATGGTAGTCTTGACTAACGGAGAATTGCTCGACAGGTGTGGAGTTTCTCCGTGGCATTCAGTCCCGTGTCACGCTGGTGCCACCCGTCCGATCAGATACCAATGGCCTCTCATCTGCAAGACTGTTCCTACAACGTCAGGTAATACATTAGTTCTAGAAACAGAACTACATGAGCTTAGTGTTCATGCACAATTGAGTCACATATTTTTTTCCCAAAATTTGAATTTGAGTAAAATCTATGGATATTTTACTTATAATTTTCACACAGACTGTACATTGAGTGCTTATGAACATTAGGCTAGCTGCTAGTTTCAGTACTTATATTGTTATTACATTTCATACATGATGCATTTTTATGAGGCTTGATCGACCACTTTATGTGACCTTAAGTATAGGCCTACTTCTTATTTAACATTATGATTGCCATTCGATTTCGCTGTTTTCGATCATTCATGCAATCTGTCAAGACTGTTTAGGTGTAAATCTTCTCTTGGAAAACATTGCCGAGCATTTAACAGAAGTTGTTGTTTCCAGACTGCAACAAACAACCCCTGTTGCTATCCCTGGCCATCCTTCACCGGATTTGGCGGTTTACGCAAAACTCTGCGCTTCTGTCGACGGCTCAAATACATCTCAAGGTCAAGAGAACTCAATCTGTTGACGACTACAACTTCATCTACATGGCACATCCTCTCCTGATGTACTTTTGTGCATATGTGCTCAGAAATGTACGAGTTTAATTAGTGCATAATGAAGAGGAAAGTAAGGGTGCTGCCGATTATCAATTGATCGATGGGTTATCGTCTTATCAAGTGTCGGACATTCAATCATAAATCGGAGTATGTATCGGTGTTTTGAAACTGTTGAAAGTTAGGGTTGTGCTTCAAAGACGAACGCCCGAGGGTTAGTATCGATGTAGCAGAGCTACACGTGTATGTATTTATATTTAATTTTTCACGTAATTGTTTGGTAATTTAATGTGAATGATATTTATTCATAGGGCACACAACTCTGAAACTAGATTTTAAAGAATGATGACACTATTCAATTCCCTAATTATAGAGAAAACTAGAAATCATCATCTCAATTTCAGAAATTATAATTTATTTATTTGTCCTCTAGGACCCGGTCTTTTTTCCGAGTCTGGACGCAGGCATTACTCGGTTCTGTGTGTGTTTCTATACAGAATCGGTAACATTTACGTTGTGACTCGGGGTCTCTGTAGTACAAAAAAAATAATTAGGCCCTACAATTTTTGAAATTGAGATGATATTTTCCAGTTTTCTCTGAAATTTGGTATAAAAATATTGTAATTATTCAATAAAATCTAGTATTAGGGCTGTGACGTTCTTTAATTATGTTTCTGTTTTTAATTGTGTCAATTATTCCTTCGATTGATGAAATAATTTGTCAGCCCTATTTATCGATTATTTTCCAGTCATAATGTAATCGATCAACGTTGGATCAATCATCATGAAAACTTTGAATAACATGTGTCACCTTATGACATGGAGCGGCAACTTATAGAAAATAAAAAATTGTGTGTTTTCCATTCCGACTCTTTTTTTTTTGTTGGTGTGTCGTTATTGTGAATTTTTTATATCAGTAGCTTCCATTACATGTTCACTTTTGAGTGGCTCGCAAAGCTGTGCAGTGATATATATGACTTTTTGTTATACAGTAAACCCTCGTTAATCCGAAATGAAAGGGCCCAAAAAAATATTGTTCCGATTTATAAAAATTAGGATTAACCAAAAAACATATATTTCACGAAAATCATCACTCTTCCCGCTTAACATTGGTCAATTTCGAATTGCACGCGAGAAAAAGCTATGCCACCTGCCAAAACTACGTAATAGGAATTGTTGCTAGGGGCCTTACTGGTCGTGTGTAGATCCTCGGCTAGCTCCTATGACGCGTGATCGTCATATGGCCCGCTTCTGTTGACGCTCGGCCGTCCTAAATCTGACAAAAGATTGTTCCGAGCACTTATTGGTCGGATGACACATACAAATCAGGGAACAGCTGAACGTGCTCCGACTTTTCTTACACGTCCAAAAAAAAGGATGGAAATTGAGAATAGAAAGATCAATTCAAGGAATTCACTCAAACTATTTCGAATTATCCAATCTAAAAACGGTGTTGAATCGGTTGAAGGGTCGAGATATCAGTTCGAATTACGGATTAGCTGGAATTCGGATTAACCATATTAATTAACATTGAAATGCCTATACCTTCAGCTGGGGACCAACTTCACGTTTCAAATATGTCAAATTCCGGATTAACTGAGTCTGAATTAACGAAGCTTCACTGTATCACTAAGTAGTAGGCCTATATATGTTTGTGTACAAAATATTGCTGTGGCATCTCGAACTCACATCTTGCGAATGACAAGTTTCGTTTTTTCCACTTCCTTGACATGTAGTGTCGACTTACTTGGGTCTGTTGAGAGTGTCATCACGATATTGAGAAAATATTCTTTATTTACAAACTTCTCAACTTCTTCTCTCGCCTGTAATATCAAAATATTTAAGTAAACTTGAAGCTTTCTAGATAGAGCAATAATTCATTACGTTTTCAACTTGAAGTTAAAGATTCGCGCTCAAATTAAACACAGAACATGTAGATGTATGTATGTATGTAGATGTATGTATGTATGTATTTGATTTCTGTATGTATGTATGTACATGTGTTTATATGTGTGTGTGTTTTAAATGGAAAGGGAGAGACTTTGGTAGTACGGGCATATGTGAGGAATGGAAAAGGAGAGTATACCGAGAGCAATATTTGAGGTGGCAGAAAACAATGGAACTAAGAGAAGAGTCGGAAGACTAAGAAAAAGGTGGCAGGAGGGAGTAAAGGTTGGGGTAGTCAACGAGGAGAAAAATGGGAGGAAGTGGTAGACTAGAGATGGTGGGAGGATAGAGAACGGTGGAGGGAACTCGTTTGAAGAAAAGAAGAAGCAGATGATAGTAGTAGTGAAGAAAAAGAAGAAGAAGAAGAAGAGGAAGAAGTCGACTTGAATCGATATCAAGTCGGCAAATGTCAATTATTATAGAAATCATACCGGATGGCAACGCTACAAATAACTGACATTTCATTCACTACCCCTACATCCATTTTCAACATGAAAAATATTCAGAAATATTCAGTGGTTCTATCAGTGGAACAGAGTACTATGATAGTAGTTGAGACGGTACCACAGTGAAACCTCGATGCATCGTTCCCGGATCCATAGTTTTCCTGCTTGTATCATTCATTTCATCTTACCCCACTCCCATATAATCAATGTTAAATTTTCTTGGATAGATCGTTTTCCTGTATGGATGGTTTAATTTTCTGTTCCCTTGAAAAGTGATGAATAGAGGTTTCACTGTACAAACATTTCACTGTGATACAAACATAATTCTCATATCCCACGGAATCATACAATTGATTATTGTGGCTTCTTTCTTTTTCTGTTTGTCTCTTACAAACCACAGACAATAGGGTCTCATAATGGAAAGGAATTAAGTTTATCATGCAAGTTACCTCGCTTGTCGTTCTCTCTAGTAATCATCAGGTGCACCATGGGGTGAGAGGGTAAAAGGGAGTGTAGGTTTTATTTCAATGTTGCATGACCGGTCTTGAAGTATATCTGTCGTTCTTCATTCATGTACACGATTATATTTTGACATATCAAAATTGTAATAAAAAAAGAAGAATGAAAAATTGATGTACAAAATTATAAAAAATGCCTGATGAACGTCTTGCTGATATTTAAAAGATCTTGGGCCGCATTCCTGTATGAATCAATTGAAATATGTTGAAGTATGCATGGAGAGCCAAACGACTTGAATCTTCTACAACTATAGGCAAACGCAGCATGTGCGTTGTAAGGTGAGCGAGATATTTATATGCAGTTTGATAACAAAAACTCTACATACCTTGTCTTGTATGAAATTCACTTGACTTGGCAATTGAGTCGAGAAAGCCATAAATCTCGACATCATGGTTCCGCTATTATTTCCATCAATTTGATGAATAAAAAACAATGTTGAATTATTTTTTTCAAAACAGCTGGTCTGATTTGCATAAAAATGTGTTATAATGTGTATCTTCCATGTCTTGACATTCAGTGAAAATTTGAATTGTTTTGGAGAAATTTGATTTGCCAATTTTTTTTGCTAGTCCCAGCTAATCTAATCTAATCCAACGGCCAAAAACTATAGAGATTCAAGTTGAATAAGTATATGTGTCCAGAAAAAATGTACCCTGTGCCAGGGGCGCCGACTCCGTGGGTGCTCAGGGTCCAGAGCACCTGTCGGATCTTTTCGAGGGGTGCAGAGCAACCCTCGAAAATTTGGCTCAACCAATAAATATAATTACGAATTTGTATGTTTCATTAAATTTCCGGCAAATTTAACGTTTTATTTTCACTTCCATAATATCAATAATATGTCAATGTTGTTGTTTTGAAGAAGCATTTCTTCAGCAAGAAATAAGAAGAATATTTAGAGCCTTTTCTGATCTTTACTCGATTGCCGGGAGGGAGGGGGCCGGGGAGAGTCATAAATATATACATTTTTCAAGAGAACCGATAGACTAGTCATTGTTATAATGAACATATGTTAACTATCCTTGTTGCTGGAACATTTTATTGGCACTCTTTAAGGGTAATAAACCCTTGCGTTGACCATCTATGCGTTGACGATCTGTTCAACTATACTGTAAGTCACGTATTTCTTTTAACTCGAAGCTTTGAACACAAGGTATATTGTCTATGTCTTTTCACGTGAATTTCAGTATAGCATAAAACTTGAGTTTTCATTCATGACGTTTTCGTCCCTCCCAACTCTTGGTCCTTTTGGTATATTATATTTG
Organism: Brachyptera putata; assembly: GCA_907164805.1. Taxonomy (NCBI): domain Eukaryota; kingdom Metazoa; phylum Arthropoda; class Insecta; order Plecoptera; family Taeniopterygidae; genus Brachyptera; species Brachyptera putata. The sequence goes on along the minus strand of OU015463.1, from coordinate 23,186,762 downwards.
TCGAATGATGTTCATATTGAGAAGTCACGAAGAAGGGTGCAGTGCGCGTTATAGTAGCCTACTAGATATCACAGTGGAAAAATATTGGCATATTTGTTGAATATTTAGCAAAATGTTTTGATGGATCTCATGATGGATTGCATTCCCACTAGATTGTGCAGTGAGTAAAAAGAGTGGACACATGAAATAATGCGGTGATCGAAATATAAGTGGTAGTTTCGTTGCTGTATTGGTAAGTCTCTGCATGGCCAACTCAATAGTATGGCAAAATATTACTATTTGTTGTCATTTTTTACATATATTTCAAGATTCCTAAATATTATCTGATTCGACAACTTCTAGAATACTCAAGCAGGGACGTCGTTAAAACTTAAAAGGGGGCCAAGGTGGGACGCGTGCCCCACCAATCGACATTTGCACCCCACCAAAAATTTATTTATTTAGAAATCGCGAAAATAACTTCGAAAATGTTCATGATTGAAATATTGAAATAACGTTGGAAATGTCCATAACGGTTCAATCTAGGACTCCTAAACTGCTTGTAAATCGCAAAAATCACTTTAAAAAATGACCATATTTCAAACAATTCCCTGCAGGGCTTTGCTGGTGGAGATCGAAAAATTAACTTCGAGAATATCCATGGAGGTTCAATTATTGGACTTCAAACCTGTATGTAGATCGCAACAATTACTTGGAAAGTAACCATATTTCAAGAAAATCCCTGCGGGGCTTGGGGAAGGAGTAGCAAAATCAATTTTCAAAAAGTCCATAATGATGTCTTTGTTATTATAAAAGTCTTCTTGAACTGATAAAGATTCCATTTACTTCTTATAGATGCATTTTTACTGTTTACCAGTTATCAATTTTACAGAGTTTGATTATCATTGTGAATACAACTGGAATTGTACTGTCAATATGTATTGTTGTTCCTGTCAATAAATTCATTAAATCAATCAATCTTGTAATGACAATGTACTTATTGTATTCTTCTCCATATCTGAGGGTTGTATCCTAATAATACATCATTCAGTGTGAAATATATTATAACTCACTAGAAATCAGGGTATTAAATTTAATCTAATTCAGTAGCCTAGTTTGATTCAGTAATGTAAATTATTGAAATGTGAGTAATTTATCTAGGACAAAAAGGCTTTTTCTCTCAAGCTTATATCCATTACAGATTAGCACAACTGCATCTAGTTAAACAAAATGTGTGAAAAAACAAACTTCATGGTATTCGAAGTTTTCGAGCAAATTGGTCAACAACCAGGGTAGCAGAGCAATAGACAGGTCGAGTTTTATTTATAATATCTTCTTCAAGTATCTCGACAACTTTGCAAATTCGTATGTCTAGGTAGCCGAGTGGCTAGCGTAGACGATTTCGGATAGTGGTCCGGAGAGGCTCGCTATCGAAACCCATACAGAGCTGCTTTTTGTCATATTTCACTCAACAATTACTTAGATTAATTCAGTAATGAGAGTTATTACAGTGTGATTAATTTATCCAGTGAAGAGAGGAATTATCTCTGAGCTAATGTCCATTGAGGATTCGTACCGTTGCATATGGGTATATTAAACAAAATATGACAGATAAAAAAGCAGTCCCCAATGGTATTCGATACCAGGACCTTTCGCATCGTGATCCGAATCCACCAACGCTAGCAACTAAGCTACCTAGACATGGAACATTTGCAAAGTTATTTAGATACTTGAAAAGATATTTGAATTATTACCTAACCTGTTGGTATATTCTGCTCCTCTGGTAGGAGAGCTGAGGTTTGAAAGATTATTTGAATTAATTTGTGTCAGGTGGAATACCTGTTGAGGTATTCTGTTACCCTGGTATTTGAGTCAATTTTCCACGAACAAAAGCTTTCGAGCAAATTGGTCAACAGTACAGTATTCCTACCAGGGTAGCAGAGCAATCGACAGGTCGAGTTTTATTTATAATATCTTCTTCAAGTATCTCGACAACTTTGCAACATTCATATGTCCAGGTAGCCGAGTGGCTAGCGTAGACGATTTCGGATAGTGGTCCGGAGAGGCTCGCTATCGAATCCCATGCAGAGCTGCTTTTTTGTTATATTTCACTCAACATTTAATTAGAATAATTCAGTAATGAGAGTTATTACAGGGTGATGAATTTATCCAGGGAAGAAATGAATTATCTCTGAGCTACTGTCCATTGAGGATTCGAACAATTGCATATGGGTATATTAAACAAAATACGACAGAAAAAAAGCAGTCCCCAATGGTATTCGAGACCAGGATCTTTCGCATCGGGATCCGAAACCGCCAACGCTAGCAACTAAGCTACCTAGACATGGAACAATTGCAAAGTTATTGAGATACTTGAAAAGATATTTGAATTATTACCTAACCTGTTGGTATATTCTGCTCCTCTGGTAGAGAGACTCCTAAACTACTTGTAAATCGCATTTTTTTTAAAAAAATGAACATATTTCAAAAAATTACCTGCGGGGCTTTGCTGGTGGAGATCGAAAAGATGACTTCGAGAATGTCCATGAAGGTTCAATTATCGGACTTCAAAACTGTATATAGATCGCAACAATTTCTCAGAAAATGTCCATATTTCAAGAAAATACCTGCGGGGCTTGGGGAAGGAGTAGCAAAATCAATTTTTGAAAAAATCCAACATGATGTCTTTGTTATTATGAAAGTCTTCTTGAACTAATAAAATATGTACAAGACACACGAATTTTCATAATCCCCCCCCCCCCCCCCCCCCCCCCACAACCCCATTGGGCTCTGACATGTTTTGCTAGAAAATTGGAGCACCCGTTGGAATTTTCAGAAGTCGGCGCCTCTGCCCTGTACAACTCTAGAAAAAACAGACAAAGCTCCATAAGTGTAGGATGGAAGTCTTCGTGCTGTCACTCATCCATCAAAGATCATCAATGCTTACCAAGAAATTTTATTTTGAAAGTTTTAATTGGCAAAATTGCTATTGTAAGACTGTATTTTACAAGTTATTCCACTAATTATTGCGTGATACAATAATAATCATTGTATCACGCAATAATTAGTGGAATAACTTGTAACTTTTATCAGTTGGGGAATCTGGCAAAAGCTCCACAGAGGATTTTTTGAAATTGTATTATTTGACAGTACTTTGGAGTGTCTTTTGTATTTTTATTTCTACAAGACTTGATTGTTAGATAGAGAAATTGAAATGGTTGAATTCAATTCAAGTACATTAATTTTAATTCAAGTCTTCGAACATTTCCTCACAAAATAGTCAAATTGAGATGGACGTCTATGTCCAACATTACGGTATTGTGTTATGGGCTGGTGCTGCAAAGAAAGATATCAACAAAATGTTCAAAATCCAGAAGACTATTGACTCTAAGACAATTGTTTAATCCAAGTAGATGAGAGCTGTAGATGAGTGTTTGAAAAGCTGGTATTTCAACTGTCAGACATTTATATTCTTTGATGAGTTTGCTTTGTTTATTCTCATAATAAGTATTTTCGAAAAAGATGTAACTCACCCACATAACACTCGGGGTAAAAACATTCCTGTAGTTGAACTGTTTCATTTGAAACTGGACTGAATTTTAATGGTGTCAAATGTTTCAACATGCCTATTACCTAAAGAGCTACTCATGATGAAAAATGTGAGTTGATGTAAAACGATACCTTGGAGATAACTAAGGAACTATATTGTATCAATGACTACTATCTTGTAAAAAAATATGAAGGCAACAGTTTTTTACTGTAAATAATGAAACATAACCTACCATATGTATACTACTGTGAATAAATTATTATCATCATTGAATATATTTTTTCTTCAATAAGACCTAACCTAATCAATTCACACGCTCCCTTTTCAGGTTTCTAGCTAACTTCCTACACCTCATGTTTGCCGCGCGTACTTCAGCTGGATTATCAATAAATTCACACGCTCCCTGCTAAGGTTTCTAGCTAACTTCCTGCACCTCATGTTTGCCGCGTACTTCAGTTAGATTCTCAATCAATTTACACGCGCTTATATTTTTGCACATATTAATCTCTAAAAGTCGATTTTCATCAGGGAAGCAGAGATGTTGGAGGGTCTACAAATTTCAAGTTTGCAGCTATATAAAACTCTCATTTAATTCATTACTTTGGAGAATTGGCCGAGTGATATTGTAGCTTTCTTTTTTCTTCTGTTCGCATTTTTGAAAACTGCATTTTCAATACTTATCATGTGTTTCGATGTCATTTGGGTGATAAGTCTAATGAAAATAATGGGCTGGAAAGAAGCGAATGAAAAACGAAATTACACAAATTACAAGATATTCATTAGCCACACTTTATATTGTACAAGTCAGTAACAATAAAATGACAATACAATTAATTCTTATTCGTGATACAAAAATTGAAACAGGCATTTAAAATTAGAATATACAAAAAAATATATAGGCCTATGTAGGCCTACATATGTACAAAATACATACACAATGATGAATAAATAAAAAATAACCCTTCAGCTAGTGCAAAAGCTACCGAAAAGTAGGCTAGATCTTTTGCAAATAATAAGAAATTATAAGAATAATAAGAAATAATAGAAATTGCAAATAATAGTTTTAAAATAGACGAAAGAGTAGAGTCTTCATATCAAAATCATGAAATGAAATTTAAGTGACACCAAGTACATTGAAACATTCAAACATTAGTGCACTAGACTTACTTACAATAGGACCTACTTCTGATCACCTAGCTGTTCTTTCCGCCGACATAATGATTGAATGCAACACGAGCAGTGAAGATTTCAGTCTTATTTGTTGGGGGGGGGGGGGGGGAAATCTAGGGTGCCGTGAAAAATATGACAGCACATGTATCGTGAAATGCAGGATATCTTACCTTAGATACACACATGTTGAAGTTGATAGTTGAAGTCACTAGAGCAACAATTCAAATAATACTACGCAATTAAACGCAGCATATATGTTGGAACTTGTCTCCCCATCCCAAAATTTCTAAAAACCCCATGAGATTAGGCTGGGCGAGAAAATTTAAAAGGTGACATCTCTCCAAGAAAATTCGAAGTTTCACTAAATGTAAACACAGAAAAGATACAGAAAATCTACACAGATATCAAAAAAGGATACAGAAAATACACATTTTTATGCAAATTGGGCAGCCGTTTTGAAGAAACTGATTTAATGAATGTTTTCATTCATCATCATAGCAGCTATAGAACCATATTGCCGAGAGTCACGGCTTTCTAGATTCGATAGTTGAAGAATGGCGCATATTTTATACTAATAAAACGCAGCATTGCGTTGTTATGGGCGAGATAATTATCTAAATAATCAAAAACTCTACATACCTACCCTCATATACAAATAAAATACACTTCGTTCGATAACTATGAAATCTAGAAAGCCGTCAATCTCGGAAACATGATTCTGCTATAATCTATATCCATTTGATGAATAAGAAACATTGTTGAATTATTTTCTTCAACACGGCTGGTTCATGTGAATACAAATCTGAAATAATGTGAATCATTCATGTGTTTACATTCAAAGAAAATTTTAATTTTTTTGTAGAAATTGTTTAGTAAATTTCCTCACCTAGCCTGATGTTATGGAGGTTTTAGAAACGTTGTGATGGTGTTTCTCAAAAATGGTCCAACCGATTTGACCCTAAAACTATATACAGCTCCAAGTTAGATGAGTCCGCGTGTCCAGAAAATGTTGCATGTTGACCAGTTAAACCGTGTGATTGACTGATTGTGCAGTTCTTACAATCAAAAAGAAAAAAAATCAGACAAAAAAGAAAAAAGACAACTCCGTAGGAGTAGGATGGAAGTCTTCACTATCGCTCATCCAACTAGAACAAAGATCTTCTCGATATTTTTGGAACATCTTATAAACATATGTACCGGTATTGTCATACGTAGCCTATGTCATAGCTTAACTATAAGTGAAGAGTATATTTGATTAAAATTGTGGTATGGAGCATTGATACCCTGGGGAAGTGGGAGAGGGGTCTGAAATCATCACTGAACACGAGTCATGAATCGTCAGCCCATTTTTTGAGTTATTTGAGTGTGAACTCTATAGATCCCGCGCTGCAAATACATAACGAAGACTATACAAGTAGAGAAAGTACAGGTGCCTAGGTGGCTTTTATACAAGCATAGTTGTGCCCAGTGGTGTATTCGGGCCAGGGCGGGCCGGGGCGGCGCCCTGGTACTTTAATTTTGGGGCAGGGCGCGCCCCGGTACATTTTTTCTTGAAAACCATATTTGAAGACATATAAAGCTAATTTGAACTAAGTTTAAACGCACAATCTTAAAAATAATGCATCCTGAAAGATGAAATCTGCCAATATTTATTTGCAACGTCAGACTTAATTTGCAATAATGACAGTATCTTGTAATGTAGTGTAGAGTCAGTTTGTAACATTAATATAATTTTAGATGCAAAGGTAAACCACATCATTTTTATTTTATATTTGAATTAGAATCTCCTGAAACTGACATTGTGGCATGTTACGGATCACAAGTAAGTCCCCCCTTTTTCAGTCATCACCGCCCTGGTACTTTTATTTTCACGAATACACCACTGGTTGTGCCATATAGTAATGGTTGTGCCACACACACTGATGGACCCCAATATAATAACAATTGCGGTTGTCCAAAATTACAGGTTTCAGCGATTAAGGTCCTTGGTCCCAGAAAGTACTTGATAACCACCAACAGAAGTACTCGAAATTATTTAAATGTTGGAAGAACATTTCAGAGCCCACATATAATAGCTTGGACCAGAAATAGAAGACCATTCCATTTTCTGTTTTCCTGGTACCTGTCAAATCATACTTTGATATCCCTTCATCTCCCATCCATTCTCATTCATTCATTTTGGAAGTACAGCGCTGAGATTTGTACAGAGTTTTTAATCACTGATAGATAGATAAATAATAGAACGAATAATAATTGCTAATCGATTACTGGTCGGTGCATGTCGATTAATAATCAAATCTCTGATAACCGATAATCGATGGCATAATATATACATAGGCTCTACATACCAACAATATAACATAACAATAACAATATAACAATATGTATGTAAGTTATATGTAGGCCTATATAACAAACAATATATAGAGTGTCAATACAGAAAATTATTTCTAGCATACAAAAATTGACAAATTAGTGAAATATCAGCATTTTTTAGCTGTATATATATATATATATATAATATATATATATTTATTCATGAAGAATGGTCAGTTAGAAATCATAGAACATTTTCTAATTTATATTACGTTTAACGACGTATTGGTGTATGTGAATGATGATGCTGATGGGAAATGAGACGAAATGTTATTTTATGTGTTTTGGTCAGTGGGAAGGAAGCAGCTGTGGCCTGTTACTTAGCTATCCCAGCTATTAGGATTTAGCTATTTGGAGCTATCCCAGTATTCACTCGGATGAGATAGGGAAACCACCATGCACCTCTGTGAGGATGGTCGACCATTATGGGAATCGAATCCCAGTCTCCTGAATGACGGTTACAGTGAGCTAGTCACTCTACCACCCGTCTCAGTTTTCCATTTCATAGTTTTGTTTCTATTCTTTTGTGGTCAGAATTCACTATTTCAGACGGATGTGAATTAATACATTTATCAACCTGTTCTCTGTCAGGACTCGGGTCTCAGTCTAGGAAACGGCAGCCGTCTGTCTGCATGCGTAGAAACGTCTTATTAAACCGGAAGTATTTGCCGGTTTCAGTAAGTATTACTATACTAAAAATGACTGGATTATTGCTACTTATTCCCCAGATTATGTAATTGAATAACAAACATTGAAACTTGAAAGGGTATTGAATACCATCCCAACTGATTATTGACTAACACCATAGTTAAAATAAGCTTGAATTTCATTTAATCGCGATATAAGACGTAATCTTAACTGAGGACTTTTACTAACAGCGGCGGTGAGTGATAGAGGGCGTAAAATGCGCATCCGCCCAAGCATTTTTTCATCACATATCTCACAATGTATTCACATATCTCATAATGTATTAATTAACATTTGTAAACAAACAATTATTTTAATTTTCAACTCTTTCATACTTTACTTTCACGACCGCTTCTTTTTCACAATCCTTCCCATTACCTATAAGAAACCTTCATCTCATCATCCCATCATTTCATTAAACAGACGCCAATCTTCGTTATTACTACAGTGCGTCGTTGAACCCAGTTATAGGTAATGGGAAGGAAGCGTTAGTGGCACTTGGTTGATTACCCCTAGTTGGCCGATTGAGTTGGCGTTTTTTAGAAGCTCTCTCTCTATCACACTCCATATACATCCTCACCAACTTGATACCAGTCAACGGTAATCGAATTGGTATCACGTTCACACGACCAATTTCAGTCTAGTTGGCCAATCCAATTGGCCACATTGTGACGAACATTGCTTGTAACTGGTTGAAATAATGGGACATGGGTACTCATCAGTCACTCATACTATTTGTGAAGCCCAAGAAAGCGTGATTGGTGTGAGTAATCTGACAGCTAGCAATGGGGCGATGTTACCCATGCGTCTAATCCTCCTGCAGTCTACATGGCATAATGTGAGCGATCGAGTCGAACATAGGCTGCACGTCTTTGATATTCACCGAGCCGTCTGACAAGTAGGATGTGAGACTTCGTAAGTAAATAGAAAGAGTGAAATCGTACAGAAGCTGATAAATAATGTTATAGAAGGGACTAATTCGTATTGGACTGCAGAACTCTTACAAGTTGAAACCAACGCAGTGGCGTCAACACATTCATTTCTTCTTACTTCGAAACGCATTGTTTTTTCTCTTTCCTCTATTATTGTGTTTATTTATTCTGGGAGATACAAATATGGAAATAGAAATCAAGTATGGTAATCGAAGAAGATTGATGTGTCTTGATTCCAGTTAGAGCAGTGCGATACATTATAAGGTGTTTTATTTTCGGGAAAAGTAACCATCCGAAAGGACATCTCCACCCTGGAACTGGATTTTTATTTGTTATGAATAATTACGATATTGTTTCCCTGATTCTAAAGAAAACTAGAAATCATCATCTCAATTTCATACATTACAATTAATTTTCTTGTCCTTCAGAGACCACGAGTCATGACGTAGACATTACCGTCCGATTCTGTATTGAAACATGAACAGAATCGAGTAATGTCTTCGTCACACGACTCATAAAAAGACCTGGTCCTGGAAGACGAATAAATTGATTATAATTTCTTAGATTGAGATGATGATTTTCGGTATCCTCTAAAATTAGGAAAATAAATATTATCATTATTCGGTTAAATCTAGTCTCAGGGTTGTGATGTCCTTTAACTTAAGGTTTAAAATTTAGGAAGTTATTCAAATTCAAAGGTTGATGAATAATTTTCGCCATTGGTAGGACAAACATTATTAATAGTTAGATTTTTGGCAGTTAAGCCTATACTCATATGGTGAAAACTGTCATGTAGAAAGTGTATACTTCATCCTTTTTCGTCGCCTCCTTCTTCCGTCGTCATCTAAGAAATAGGTTGTTGCACCGTTGCAGGTCAAGTGACCAGTCCAATTTGTCTGCTTTTTCCAGGGAATATGTGCACCATGAGGAGATCTGCTTTTATTCGTTTCAGCCGGAAGTGACGTCTTGAAAACAGAGGTAATGTCATTTTACACATATTTTCAATGATTTTTTAAAATCATTTTTCAACAGATGTTGCTGAAATTCAAATATACGTTCGTATAAATATTCAAATGTGTGTGAGTGTGATGAAAAAAAGAGTTTTTGAACGGAAAAGACATAATTTTACCCTGTTTTTTACTAATTCAATATTTATTCATTTTTCTATTTTACACTAATACTTCCTTCTAGAAACATTCTTATGAAGTGAATAAAGTGACGATCCTTTAAGCTGTGTGAAAACGAAAATGTCAAAATATCCAAACATCAAAATAGAAAAGAAAACGAGAACATCAAAATAATAATGTTCAATTTACTATTGTACACGACTAGACGTTTTATGAATCCCTGATACTTTACAAGAATTATTGTAATATATTGTGTACAGTAGAACAGGGCGATGTCAGTCATCCTCATGCAACAAACATATATATAAAAATGGGCGAATTGAGGTGAGGCCTATCAAAAAATGTCTTTTGACGAAGTAAAGTATTTAATTTTTGATATTATTGCGAGGTAATGTGTAACCTTATTTTGCACGTTGGTATTTTTATTTTCAAGTTTGCAACCAATGTTACTTAATATAGTTTCGTCCGCTACTCGAATCATTCTGTCACTTGATCGTTTTGTTAGCTTTACGCAGTAGGCCCATGAATTCAAACTATACCGAAAAATGATTTGTTTGACGAATGAAATCAGTATTAATAATCTACCTTTTTCCCTACGGATCGAATGACTAATAAATAACTTATGCAGAGGCCGAAATAATAAATGACATTAGTATTCAGAAATATAAAACAATTTAAAATGGTATGAATTTGAAAATGAAATTACTTCACGAATGGAAATTAGTTTACGAGTACGTGATAGGCCCTACATTAATTTTATTACGGATCGATAAGGAAAAATATAGGCCTATATTAAGATATAATTAATTGGTTAGCCTATTAGGTTTATTTATGAAAACTATATCCATCTTGGCGTTCAAAACAAACTTGAACGAGACTGAAATCAATCATTCGCTGAGATCAAATAATCAACTATGAACTTTTTAAACATCATTTTATGCCAAAAATTCACGTCTCATTGAAAAGGTCCAAATCTTTCCCAGTCTACTTTGTTTATCTGTGGTAAAAAAATGTATGCCATGGCGATGTGAAAGCAGCTGCTTTAACGGTTGGCACCGACGCCACCGACGCCACCGACGCCAGCGACGCCAATGCCATGCAACATGATCTTACGACGTCAACAACACGTACCTCTCCCCCGCTGGTCTAACAGTTGATTGTTTATTATCAGCATTTTATCGGCTTCTTGATTCAAGCAAATAACATACACAGATGTGCTAGGCCGGCATCTGGTCTCCTCAACCTCGCGATGGCTATAGGATGTTGATGACCTGAAAAATAATGGAATATCACATATTATAATACGCAGTAAAACACCTTGAAATAAGCCTTGAAAAATATGGCCTTAAGAAGTACAATAGCCGCCTCGGTGGCTCAGTCAACTATCGCTATAGTAGTAGAAACTGACGTGACCGTTAGGCGTGGGTTCGAGTCCCGGAAAAGAAATGGGTTTTGAAAATGTCTTTTCACCTATCATCACATCATCGTTTCATTATCAGCCGCTCATTCGTACCCCCATATGACCCAGCTATTGGTGGGGTCGTTAAGCAGCATTACAAAAAATCACAATGAAGGCAAAAATTGTGATTGAAATTCTATAACCATATTGGTATATCAAAATACAATATTTCAAAATATATTCAAAACACATATTTTTCGAGTATTTTATTGTGAACACTGACATTTCATGGTGGATACGAGCTGTGAAATGAGATCAGAAATCCAAGTTTATAGTTTTGTATCGACAAAATGATCATAATTTCGCAATCTATACTAAATTAGACAATACAGGCCTTCCTAAATAATGTCAAAATGTGATGTAACAGCAAAAAATGTGCGAAATATACATGTATAGGCCTATGCAATGAAAGTCATATAGGCCTATTCTTGATAATAAAAACCTAGAACATATTTAAATTTTAAATAGCATTATAGTTTCGATACAGGATATACAAATGATATGATGCCATTACATGTATTACATCCTTGCCTTATAGTCATTACTCAGTTATAACTCTTGCGACGGAATTGTCACTCTTTTTACAAGAATTGTAAAAAAGTATTTACATAAACAGAATAATTATACAAGAATAATTATCTATGAAATATATACTAACAAAGAATATACGATTGCAAGAGTTCAATGGACATTTTTGATTTGGTGGATATGGCCCCCTTGTCCAATTAATTGTTTATCTGGATTTTGACAATTGATAATTTAACAGACTCCAGGACACCAGGAGTCTGATCTGTTATGGGTGTAAGATCGCACGAATTGAAGACGCACGCCCATTGTCTTTAAACTAACATTTTTTTCCAAGAACATAAGATAACTTTACGCCAGTACAGAAGTTCGTTCAAATACATGTAGTGAGCTCTGCGGGTGATTGACTGGCAAACGATTAAGTTGGTCTCAATCGTCTGACATCACGTTTTGTTTATACCAGCTGATATGCATTCATTCGATATTGAGTAGGCCTATAGCTGATATTATGCAATTTAATACCAAATTTGACAACAATACATAGTAAAGCATTTATTATTTATATTAGGTTTAACGACGCACTCTACTGATGACTGAAATCTATTGGCGTCGGTAAATATAGTAACGTAGGTTAGGTTGTGTAACTCTTTGTTTCAATTCTATATTTCATCTGTAAATGAAACAAATTGTTTTGGTTGTATAACATTGACTTCCTCCTGTTTGTGCACAGACAAAAAAAAGAGATGAAATACTGGTTAGCGATTTGTTAATGATTCTATTGGTTACTCAAGATTAAGTTCAAATCCACGCCGTTCATAGAGCCGCGTGACATGAACGCCCCCTACCGGGATCGGGACAACCTATAGTAAGTATATTCTAATGAACCGAGTATAACCGATCCAACCTCTATTTCATCTTGTACGCGCAAAAAAAAGTCTGTTAAAAGGTGGTTGTTGGTATTAGTTATACACATATCTTAGTAAATGTTTTGGCCACGAACAACCCACGTACCACCATCGTGAACGTGCAAGGGACGTGTGGGGAGGGTAAAGGATATCCACGCTGTCACTGCTCTGCTCTATTATTAATTCCATAGCCGCATGTTATGGATTAGCAACTGAATGCTACCACACTATGAACTCCACACTCCTGTGGAAAACCGAGGCTTCGTGTTAGGAAAATAGATCAATTAGAAACTTAAACCCCTCCCTCGACGTATTGTGTCTGGACGGTTGTATTTATTTTTTTCATAGGTCGAAAAAATAAAATTCTATTCACGTCATTCAATGTCTTTTCATATCGTTTTAAAGCTATTTTAGCGAAGTAGGTTTCAGGTAGCATCAAAGATGTGCCGACCGCACTCTGTTATGTAACAATCGTCGCCTCCGCACGGCAAAAGCAGAGTATGAATACAGCTCTGCGACGGTATAGTTCTTACCTTCAATAAGCTCATCATATGTTTTTGGCACAAGGGTTGAGGACTGGGCTTTGAATTTGCTAAGCTATTGCTGTTTTTTTTAACCGGCTGCTAGAGCCGACTGCATGTCCAAATCAAAAACGTTTTTAATTAGAATGAATTGTTCTTGTGGTCTCATTTCAAAATAAAATCCCTATTTTACATGATGAATTTCTCCGAAAAATTCCCACTTTCATGAGTGAAATACTTTTTAAAAAAATTCAGTTCATAATAAATTGCATGCAATTATAAAAGAAAGTAAACTTTATGAAATTTGAAAACGAAATGTCATAAATATAATGTGATGAAATGAATTACTGTCTCATTTCTCGAAATTGTTTCAATCAACCAAAGTTATATGTAGCTTAAATAATGTGAAGTGATCATGGAAACGCATGATATTGTATAGGCATTATACCCAGTGCAGATCGGTCTCATCACTTGCCTATTAAATGATGCCGAATTGTACATAGAGTGCAGCTCTAAAGCTGTCAATCGAGCTTTGACGTTGACATCTAATCCGGCAAGATATAGTATAAAACATGGCACAACCGCTCATCCCTTCTCTATGTTATTCAACCCTTAAAGAAAACACCGAACGGAAGGATTGATTTAATTTGAGGGTAGAAAATGCCGCCGACAAGACAGGATCCAACGAGGATAGAATTCATAATTGATTCTAAGCTGGTATTCAATGGCTTCAATTTAATCTTGTATTATGGATGAGGCAACGATGTAATTTGGCGTACTAATGGTTGAGCATGGGGATAATTTTCTTATATAAATATATATATTTTCCTCGTGATTTACTGCTTAATTACTATTATATAATCACTTGTCACCTTTTTTTACCACATTATTACTGGTGTTTTTGTTTTGGAAAGGACAGGCGTACTAAAAGAAGTAAATCAATTGCGTAATCATCACGCAAGCATCGAGTTCATACAGTACGTGTATTTTATCATAATTTTGTTTCGGCTCAAACATATAGTGTGATTCTTTGACAACAAAATGAAATAAAAATAAATTCGATGTTTTGTAAATTTCTTTCGTAAAAATTTGTTGTGTAAGTTTACGCGCCTATCAGACGCCCATAGTCTTTTTGAAGTGTTTATTATTTTGAATTATTCCTTAAAAAAGGACATATCGATTTAACGAGAAGGATTGGTGCCATTTTCTCATTATCAGAAGTAGAAAATAATCAATGCGCTTTCGAGTCAAGGCCAGGCCTGTTCCACAGATGAGAAATGGATAATGGAACTTGCACTATTGTGAATACGTTGACATATCTGATTCGTTTCTATGACACGAGCGTATCAGCAGTGCGATACGTAGAAGTAAAAATTCACTAAAATATTGCTTTTCCGGTTAGCAACATGAAATTCAGTACGTTTAGAGAATACAATTACAGTTCATAATCAACCGGGGCAGAGCCAAATTGACTCGAGTTCCCCCCCAAAAATGACCCCCCTCCCATTCGATCGTAAAGTATAACATGAGCGTTTAATACTAAATAAAATCAATGAACAATAAACCTAGGAACTGAGGATAGCCATGTATGGCTTGTACAAGCAACTTTCAGGCGTTTTAAATAAAAATAAGTGGATGGAAAGCAAAGGATAACGTTACTACTGAATTAAATTGAGTTGGAATTTTTAAAAGTGAAATTTTTTTAAAAATAAATTGAAATTAATTTTCTAATTTGAATGCACCATTTGTTCAACAAATCAGGCACATACTAGTATATACGGGGGCTACACACTGTACAACAATAGTCTACCCTGTACAACCAGGGTTAGCATAACTTGGTCTCTATTATTCAGTAGAAAACACGTTCACATAGAACTAAAGAACAATTGAAAAAAGTTCAAGAATAGCCACGGGTAACTTGAAATGATGACTTATTTTTGGGATGAAACGAGCGCATCCAATAGGCAATACGCAATCATTATTCAGCTTGAAAAAGTTGACAACTAACAAGAAAAGTCAAACTAAAGCAAATGCAAATGTGAACTGTAAAGTAAACTTGTATTCATTATGTCCGGTTGTAAACGTCTCTTTTCCCTGTTGTATTTCGTGTAGTAAATCACGTATTGTTAGTGGACTGCTTGAAAGAAGGTCTGGTGGAGGATATTTGGTAAAAGAAGTGAAGAATACGAGTAAAGGTGGGAGGTTTATAGAACTGAATCTCACGGCCATTAGAAACAATACCATAGCAATACAGTGATAGAGAATAATTAGACGAACAGTAACTCGAAGCATGCATGTTGTAAATCGCACATTACACACGCATATCATGGTTCGATAATGACTGAGCTGTACTTGAAAGGGACTACTGGAATTTCAAACATTTCTGAAGTCAATCTTTTGTTACATCGAAAACAAGACCCACACAGCTCGTCACAGTAACAATACTTTGCAATTTGCATCAGCTCTATTGAAATAAATGCATATGCTGATCCATGGTGTATAATAAGGTGTATAGTTGAGATGTGAATGTTGAATGTTATGTATGTATGTAGAGTTATGTAAATAGAGTATAGAAGCATGTATGTATGGACAGAACAGCAATACATGTTTAATATCAATCAGTATTAACTAATCTTGGTGTAATGATAAAACAAATTACCGTTCAACTGCATGTTTCACTTACAAAAATGTATCAAATTTCTTGTAAAATCATCTGTTGATGTATCATTGTTGAAATAGTACACTAAACATTTTAAATAAGGAAAAAGTTGAAAATTCAGAGAAAATTTTGGAAAACCAGTTGGAAGTTAAACCGTTACATTCAACAGAACCTGTAAATAGTTAATGGCATGATGCTGGCAATTGATACATTGTTTGAGTAAGCCTTCCTCTATCAGACAATTGAATTTCATCAGCATACCTGTAACCGTTTTGATACAAGTAAATAGTTTCTATTACCTTCATTTACAACAATATAGGCCTATATCACATGCAAAACATGTCAATTTGATATCACAGGCAAAATAACTCCAAACAATGAAATCGTACCTAAATATAAAATAGTCCCGAAATAGAAAAGTATATTGGATTTATTAAAATTGGGATGAAAATAGATGAGGATAGGCTATACTGAGTATATTTCTTTCTGTCAAAATGTCAACACCTAAAAACTTTGTGCCAACAGCAATACAAATTTCATTAATTTCATTTAAAATACATCAGGATAATGCTCAAGTTCGTTTTTTTAGAATGTGAATATTATTGAGTGTAATTAAATGAGAAACCACTCTTCGTAGCTCAGTCAACTAAGGTGCCGATTAAGAAACTGAAATAAAGATTGGCGTAGGTTCAAGCCCCGCTTAAGGCACGGGTTTTGTAAGCGTTTCTTTTCACCGCTTATTGATTTCAAACGACAGGAATCGGCTCATTTGCATTATTTATCTTCTTATACTATCACTGAGCAAGTTATCACCAGCCACAACAAGTATGGTGTCTTCAGAGAACATCGTTTATGATGCTATTACGGATCAAGCACATTTATTTGATAGTCTTCCATATGTATCGTATATATATATATATATAGGCCAATATATATATATATATATATATATATATATCGTACGTACATGTAAGTAAATGAGTGCAATATTGTGTATAAATACTAACTGGGCCGATCTAGCAGCTGCCCGTATCAACACTATGGCAAAAACGTGCGGCTCAGCAATCATAGCATCATAGCATTGATCTGAGGCAGGGGTACGCTTGTGCCTTGTGCTAGGTGGCATATGGACAATTAAACCCCTACATATATGCTTCAATTAAGCTCTCTTTTGAGTGATGGCCGAACGACCTGATATTTACAAACCACATCAGCCTTTGTATAGATTGAGCACACAATTGCTCTACAGGATTATGCTGGTAAAATAACTCAACCCTTCTGAAAATAAAACAACTTTGTCTACAATGTAGTGCGTATAATACTGGAACCTATCAAAATATTTGCTTGGTAGAAGCAAGGGTGTTATATATATATTGGGATACATTCTAGATTTTAATACGTATACACTTGCGGTCACGATTTTTTTTTATTATTTCCGCAAATATAATTCAAGTTCGAATAAAATGTTTTTATTTATACTGGGTTTAACGACGCATTGTACTGATGACTAAGATCTATTGGCGTCGGTGATGATGAGTGACATGATGGGATGATGAGATGAAAGGTTATTTTATCGTGTGTTTTTGCGTACAGTGGAAAGGAGTCGGTCGTGACCTGTGTAAGTAACAACCTGGACGATAGAGGAAATTAACACGGAAAACCTTCAGGATGATCGACCATGGCGTGAATCGAACTCCGGTCTCCTGGATCTCCCACAAAAAATCAGGTGGATCAAGCAAATCATCCGACCTGTGGAGTGCCTTTCTCCGCAATTTCTTTTAGAATATTCGAAAAATTATCATTTTCCAAAATGTTAAAATAGATGGATTATACTCACTGAAACTTTACGTTTCTAAGTTGGATAAGTTTGCATGTTCACAAAAATATACCTATATTGACTGGACATACCGTCCGACCTATGGACCATACAAAAAAAAAGTGAAAGATACATTGTGGACCGAATGGAAGGCTTCGCTTACGATTTCGCCATCAAATTACATGTAATAGACCGTCGTTCAGGAGACCGTGGTTCGATTCCAGTCATTAACGACCATTCTGACAGAGGTATTTCGTGGTATTCCCTCTTTTATTCAGGTTGATACTGGAATGGTTCCTTATAACATCAGGCCACGACCGACTCCTTCCCACTATTCAAAAAAAATAATGAAATAACCTTTCATCTCATTATACCACCATCTTATTCATCATTCATCACTTATATTTTTATTATAAGTCACAATATACAAACCTTTATTTTGATTCATCCACAGTCAAGTCACCTTCGATGGTTGTGGAAATTGTGGATCTGTGAAGACCCAATTTTGTTGTGTATTATTTATAAAATAATGATAATATTGATTTTTCCTTTTTTATTCGTATGTTATTTTTGTTCTATATGTATTACTTAATTGTGATAGTACCGATTAAATGAACTTGACTTGACTTGATTCACCGACGGCAATAGATTTTATAGTCATCAGCGAGGGGTTTACAACTCGCAAATTTGGTGTACACCTGATTTCAGGTGATTTCAGAGATTTCATACGGATTTCAAGGGGATGTCAAGTGATTTCAGGAATTTCAACGGGGATTTCAATGGGGTTTCATGGCAAGTGTACACCGAATTTCATGAGTTGTTAACCCCTCGGTGATTTCAGAGATTTCAAGAGATTTCAGGGGATTCAAGAGATTTCATATGGATTTCAATGGGATTTCAAGTGATTTCAAGGGGATTTCATGGCAAGTGTACACCGGATTTCAGGAGTTGTTAACCCCTCGGTCATCAGTACATTGCGTCGTTAACCCAATATAAATAAATAAATGAAAAAAAGTATATGGGGACCGTCGACAAAGAAATCTTTGAGTTACCTACCAGTATAAGTACGATACAGTTTCGCTACAACGTGCTTATAAATATATGTCGAATTAAAACACGTCAAATGTATAAGAACCATCACGAGAAAGAGCTAGACAAAAATAGTTTCTTTTGTGCAAATCGTTTTGGGGTGACATTTAAAGTACTGGGTTTTGGTGAGACTCACTATGTTTACTATACGATACAAGGATCAAATGTAATGAGAAATGTTGATCTTATATTAATCCAACGTTGGAATTTCAAGAATGTTAAAGAATTGTAATAATAAGATTAGGCCTAATACTTGAGAAATCAAATGGCATTTGTAAGATTGTTATGGCGTCTCTTTGTAAATATAAATAAGATTACAGTCCCAAAAGCAAGTTCTTTTTTTTACCTTTCCACTGGATTAAACCTGGGCATATTTCTGGCAAGGATTGACAGGAGTGAATGTGTTAGACGCGTCTCTTGAAATTCGAAATGTTTTCATAATCGGTGAGTCGGAAAAGGATTTGAACGGGTTATTATGTAGGAAAGGTAGCCATCAGGCTGTACGAAATGCGTATTACTGTGTGTATGTGTGTGTGTGTGTGTGCGTGTGCGTGTCACACAACCAGACCACGTCATTTTACAATCGTAGAAACTTGGGTTATTTCTTTTCTTTACATTTCACCCAGCAACCATGGAGGAGACATACACTAGAATAATTATATTTAATGTCGAAAAAGTTAACCAAGTAAAAGAAATTGAGAAACTTTTCTCATTGTCATCATTAATATAATAGAAAGCTAACACCATCGTAAAGCTCTGTATACATTTACCAATATAACTGTGTATGGGGACACTTTAACAAAAACATCCGTGTTTTTGTATCTCTATTTTAAAAAATATATATATCGTTGTGGTTCTATACATCTCGAGTTAGATGATATTTTGTAAAGTGTAGCATGTTCTTGACTTCTTGTAAATCCTTTATAATGCTTGCTTGGAAGTCCATTCAGCGAAATTTACGTTTTATGGTGATAACTTTTGAACGGTATGAGATATCTAAATTCTAGTACGGGGGAAACATATATATTTTCAATATCTTCTGGCGGTTTGAATGAAAACTATGCAACGAATATCGCATAATTTGCAAAAGTACAGCTGATTTTTTTTTTAACTGTACACGAATGAAAATGTTAGAATTCAAGGTTAATATTTTTTTACATCATTCTGAAGGTAGATCATTTTGAGGTCTATTACAAAAATCTGTGGTTTTTCCGTATTTGAATGTTGATATCGCATACCGGTCAGAAGTTATCACCAAAAATCTGATATTTCTCGAAATCAACTCCTGCATGCATTGCACTCTAATGAGGACTGACAGGATTATTAAGCGGATGTAGGTTCTATTGGGCAGATTATTTATTTCTGCCCCCCCCCCCTCCTTCATTCTAATAGGAATTGTCGCTCACATTAGCCTCCATAAAGACATTTTTGGGAGTCATCCCCCTATAAGAAATATCATTTTCTCATAAATGTACCAAATAGATATGGATATAGGTAATCAATTCCTGATTAAGTCTATAAGATGGCATTCACTCCTTGAAATTGTATTTTTTGTATTATTCATTCACTTTACTGTTTCAGGTAACTTTGATCTCAAAACTTGTTTTTCCTTCGTCTTAAATGTTTAAATCGAGCGAACTCCGTTTGTTAGCCAGCTGTCACCATGAGTTTCTTTTAGAAATATTACACATCCTACATGTTTGGTACTTCAATGATTAATCTCGGTTAGCCAGGATAGTATTTTTTATGATTTTTCAAGAAACAATTCGAACGACTGCAATGAAAAAGGAAACTAATTAAATATGTGATGGCAGTGAATAGTTTTTCAGAGTCCAAAACATCGACAATATCCTTATGTCTTGAAAGAAAAAAATGTACAGCAGAGACACACTTCAAAATCGTGTTTCGAGGTAGCCATGCATATTCCATTATTAAAAATTCCCACCATTTTTTAAAAATTTATCTTTGTTGGTATTTTTTCTCTGATAATCTCTGCTTTTTAACAGGAAACACACCCAAACAATCATAATGAACCTATTATGAGTACAAAATTACAGAAAAAAAGTGTCCAAGTAGATGCCGCATTAGCAAACCAAAATGCGGTCGTTTTTCTCGTATAATGTGTACAGCATGATTCTAGTCCTGGTCAGCGTATTTTTCACTAATTTACAACTAAGAAATACACGATTGAAAAACATCCAACTTATACTGTAATCGCTAACTGAATCAAGTCGTCAATCCATCGCGCACATGACGTCTATTTATCCCTGACCCTGGACCTTGGATCCCCAACCATGCGATAATTATTGTACAATTTTCATCACCTAAAAAATTCACCCTTTCCATCGGGGTTATTTTTCCATCACTAAGAATTATGCCTTGACCCTTGTATAAAGACGTCTAACACGTTTATCATTCACTTGTAACTCGTTATTCGTTAGGTCCGTACCGAACTTTCTGTGTGTTATAACCACGAGTGAATCGGCCTAATCAATTAGTCATCTATCAACGCCACAAACCTACCTCTCTAATATTCAAAGCTCTTCCACTTAGCAAATCTAGAACACAATAGCAACAAACAGTAGAGGAGAGGACACACACACACACACATACACACATACATATATATATATATATATATATATATATATATATATATATATATATATATATATATATAAATATATATATACACATATATACATATATAGAAACATGCATACATAGGGCGCATACACAAAAACTCGAGTGGCTACATAGCTGGATGGTTACCTTTATTATGCGTTTTTTCTATTCTCTCAATTGCCGTTTTTTGCTCACCTCTGCCCCAACTGCGTGACTAGCTTTTGAATACGATTTTGAATTACGCACTCGAGACTAACTTTATACATTGAATGGGGTTAAGAATATTACATTAAGATGAGACTTGCCCCTAAAGGGCCCTACTTAACTTTGGGCTATCAACACGGTTTGTATCTATGGATAGTCTCATTAAATTATTATTTCGAATTGAAATGGATTAGCTTGTATATACTTTGCATAATTAATTGTTTTTTTCTATTATTCACACCGCGACAATAGTATGGTTTTCTTTACAGTTAATTCCTTCATTTTACCCACTTCATTTTCTAACGGATATGTTTTTCCTCAATCTAGGCCTTTAGCACTGCTTCGCGTTATATATCTTCATAATAGACATGGCGATCGTGTAAAGAAATGTATATTACAACATGGCAAAATTGTACTACGTTTTTAATACCGATTTATAGTTATAGTGTGATTCTACATTACATTGTGAGATTTAACGACGGTTAAAACGCGTCTCTTATCTCTACGTGTGTTTGTTTGTTTGTATATGTTTTGTTTGGCCACGCTTACTCATTTAACTAGAAACTGTGTGGTTTTAAGACAATTTGTTTTGGCCGCTTCTGAGAAACAACAGAACAAAATTTTGGAATTAAAAATAAGAATACCTCAGAGGGGAAAAATGATAACAATATACTCAAAAGAAAAAAATGATTCCAGAATTTAACACAAAAATGATACACGATTACAAAGTTTCACCATGATTTCACATGAGGTGGACTAGTTTTACGTCATTTTGGAGAGATTTTTGTACGTTTTTTCGTTTCATAATACACATACTCGCCCATCGCCTTATTAAAACCCAAGTGTGCTGCGTTTGCACAGATGATTTACCTTACATGAGCGTATAAATGGATGGATAGCTTAGGCCTACCTCAATCACTCGTTCAAGGTTGATGACTGATGGATCACTTTCGGCAATCTCGTCTCTTCACGACCGATATTTTCTGTAAATTAAAAAGATTTCAAAAATGTAAAAGTAAGACAAAATTCCTTATTCTCCATTTTTTTTTGATAAATTTTGCAGAGCAGGCCTACACATAACTTATACGCTTTAAAAATATATTTTACATATCTTTCAAGATCGAAGTTTAATACTCTTTATGCGAATGATGTTCAGAATATCAATAAGAGGAGCACTATTTTTTTAAAACAGATTAACCCTTTCACGATCCACTCATGAACATATAGACAATGTTTTCTGAAACAGCCATACGAAACTAGTTCATGTGCAAACAACTTAATTTCTCACCGTCTCTTTGCTTAGCATTTCAAGCTCTCCAAATGTTCAATGGGTGATAACCCTACTTGACTTATAGAATAATAGAAACCTATTGAAATACTGCAACCAAATGAAACGAAATGAAGACAAAATGGTCAAGTTTTTTTTCATTTGATTTGATTTTATCGAAACACAAAAGAAGTCTAGTAGATACTATATAAGAGCACATTCAACCGCGCGTACAAATTGCGTGGTTATTTATAGAATAGATTATGAATTATACTGTTTATTATAATATAATCTATTTCGCTGAACAGTTTCTTGTGGAACCAGTTGAAGGGTAGGATGGACGGCCGATCGTGGCGGTCTGCAGGCAGATAACAACAGGACTAAGCTCTTATGTTGTGTTTGGTGAAGGGAGATTGTCGATTAGAATGGTTATATTGCTGTTATGATGATGAAATGAAAGATGATTATGGTGATGGTGATGATTATATATACACACATATATATATATATATATATATATATATATATATATATATATATATAATTTGAAACTCTTTTTTCCATGATGCATATTTGCTAATGAAGCCATCTTTTGGGTTTATTTCATGGATTCTCATTTGATTAAAAACACCGACGTTTCGCCAGGATTTGTCCTGGCTTCTTCAGGGTCAAATTACAGTAGGCCTAGTACAAATAGTAGAAGCCAGGATAATCCTGGCGAAATGTTGGTCTTCTAATTAAATGAGAATCAATTAAATAAATCAAAAATATGTCTTCATTTACAAACACACACACACATATATATATATATATATATATATATATATATATATATATATATATATATATATATATATTTAAAGATAGGCCATACGTGTGACGATATGGTCAGTTGTATTGTACATGTTAGATCGTAGATGTTATGAATTAGTTTTGATATGACAAATAAATAATTTCTTGCAGAATGTTTTGTTTTAAAATTCAGTAATGTCCACAACGTCCTCTCAACACTTTCGTACTGATTATTATCACCTCGTATAATTGTTTTGTAAATGGATTTTCGAGGTCAGTGAACGATATATATATATATATATATATATATATATATATATATATATATATATTTCATATGGTGTTATTATTTTTATAGGCCTTGGAAACACAGCGCAAATTTTCCATAGAGTTTCAAAACATCGATATATCGATTTAATTGATAAACCGTGGAGACCGATTAATCGCTTGTGTGATAATCGGTAATCGATCGATCAATTTTTAACCGTCGGGATTTTACCGTCACTGATAGTGAAATGGTAATATCAAAGATAATTCCTCTCGATCCGCAAGAGAGATTATCAGTGGCGTAAATATCAGCGGTGCAGTGGCACAGGGATCCACGGCTAAATTTACTTCACGGGGGGCCCACTGAGAGTTGGCGTTATTTGCTAAAATTATAATTCATAATTTATACGGTTATTTTTTTGGGGGGGGGGGGGGGGGGGGGGGGGGGATTTAAACGAGAGACTCAGTGCGGGTTTAGTCTTATTGATTGAACCCGAGAGAGCAAGACGGATTCGGAATTATAGCAATCAATGAGTGAATGAAATAATTCAATTAATTTATGTGAAATAAATAGTATTCTATACGCTATTTCATAGAATGAATAAAAATAACAAAAATTCGAAGATAATTCGAATCACATCTATATTAGAGTAAATTAAAGGCCCACACGAGTGCTTTTCGTGACTCAAGATAAATATGGAAAAAAGGGGGAGTGCCCATTTATACATTTTGCACTCCTGTCTCATCGTACCTTGTTACCCACTGGAGATTATATTTTCACGTCAGTGACGTATGGTTAATTCTGCATAAATAATCTGAATTCTATCCGTGCATCTTCATTTCTATTCAGCTGGGTTGCATGGGTTTGAATACGAGATTTGGAACATTGGCTTCCCTTATTTTGGGTCATTGTGGGCTCCGAGTATCGGTGTTTTCACGTGATTTAATCTTGAATTGGCATCAATGGGGCTTAGCATCGCATCGTATCGCCCGCCAAGCGCAGCCGCACGGGTGTCGTGTTACGGTGTTTCATGAGGGTTCGTGAAGTTGACCATGCACCTCACTCAGGGTTTACAACGAACTGTAGCGTCAAGAACAGCTTTATGTTTATCACTGAGGATAGGTTAGTTATGCAAATGCATGTTTCTGATTATAACTGATATAACGACAGTTCGATATCTATCCCGTTCATGACTCGAGGATTCTGCAGATACGAATTTCATTCAGGATATTTGGATTTTTTCCCCTAAAAACATGCACATTATGCATATTTGTAATTTTGTTGAAAATGAGTGCATATCTGGATGTTTTAGTGCATATCGTTTTTTTTTAGTGGATATTTTAATTATTTTCTGATGCGAATAGAAATTATACAAAAATCAAATTTAAGCACATTTAGGCCTATATATTTTATGGAAACTGTACAGGTTTACTGCATTGCCATGAAACAACCTATTTAAAGACAAAACAGACACATCTTTCCAATTTTCAACAATTACAACCTAAATTTCCAAGTATGTACCCTATACAAAACATGATATTGCATATTTGGTTATTTGTTTTGATTTTAGTTCTTATTTGGACCTCTTTTAGTGCATAGGCCTATGCATTTTCATCGTATCCTTATTTATCACATCTCTTTCTTTCTCCTGGATTCGAATCGATTGATAATTCTTAGATATCATACTTATTATTCAGTATTAATTGATCATTTTGTAGTATTTTGAACTTTTATAAATGAAGTCTGATGGTGCATGATTGTTTATATCATTCAATACTGATTCTTTCTCCCACTCTTGTATTTTGTATTTTATACAATTAAAGATGATTTTAAACCAAAATATAGGCCTATAACTTGTCCATAAGAAATTGAAGTTGTTCTCTGAATTGAAATCAAGAAATTAACAGATTAATTATATTATACAAACAAGCAAAGTGACAGCTTGATGATAGTAAAACTTGAATAATATTTTCGTTCCATGCAGCTGTTGACACAAGCAAAATTAAAGAATTAGGGAGTAGGGTTTTTTGATTTTATCTTCGATTCAATTTCAATTCATGAATTAAATATGAATCAATTAAAAAATGAATATGAAAAATAAATTCACACCACTGCCACTATAACGGTTGCCACTTGCACAGCCGGTGGATTATTAGAACAAGATTACAAAATTAAATAGACATAGGCCCTATAAAAATTATAAACTTATATACCGGTGGATACATATATTTTTAGAATGAGGAAAGGTGTGATGAAGTATGAGGAAGTATGAGAAGTGCATTAGAAAAGGTAATTGGAAAATATGCGAGGTAGAATACGCAAAAACCGGGTTCAATTGTCCATGAGGGCCTGTATGCCTATATAAGTAAAATCACGAGGAGAAAAAAGGCGTAAGGTATCCGCAGGTGAGTACTAGATATCAATATCAATAATCTGTGTACATAGGCCTATAGGATATAGGTCAGGTGCGGTCTGCATGGTCACGTTATAGGTCATGTTTATCACATATTTCGTCTTTATTTCCCCAGTCTTATTTTCAACAAAAACAGTGTGTATTGAGACGATACTGTTTCTGACGTAAAAGAAAACGGATGAAATTTTCATTATTATAGACCAGCACATGTAGCTCAGTGCAAATATACGCATGATCTAATTGACCCGGAAGATGAGGGCAGATCGAGCCTCAGTTCGATCCCTGCTACCGTCCATATTTGCAGAGGTTTTTCGATGGTTTCCCTCTGCAGGGATGGTTCCTACAAAATAGACCACGACCGCTTCCATCGTCCTATCCTTCCCATTAACTACAAGAAACCTTCATCTCATCGTCATCTCATTTATCATTCATACTCCAATAGATCTTAGTTATGATTATAGATCGTTAAACCCAATATATACATCATATGTATATATATATATATATATATATAGGCTATATATGATAAAAAGTCACTTTTCGGAAATTTGCCCTTCCCTGAAACAACTGGTGGCTCTAAACAGAGTCTGGGGTTGCCTCTTTTCAGAGCCTCTTGTTAGAGCTCTTTCAGAGCCTTCTTCCCAGAGCCACCAGTTGTTTCAAGGAAGGGCAAATTTCCGAAAAGTGACTTTTTATCATCTTCCTCCGGCCCTCAAAGTAAACGTTACAACACACACACACATATATATATATATATATATATATATATATATATATATATATATATATATATATATATATATATATAATGACCACATCAGAGGCTTGATGATGGTCCATGTGTACAGTACACGCCATGTTTGCACATGTGTGTACCTCGCTTCTATAATGAAATGAACCAGCATTAGCACAATGAATGTATACACATCCAACAACGTATTGTATATTGTTTGATTATCTGTATGTAATATAAAGCGAGCTACACGAGTAGCCAGGGCCGTACAGCAGGCGGACACAAAGGGATGTACGAAAGAATAGTAGGAAGGTTTTTGTGTTGTTTGTTCACGTGGAAAAAAAGGTATATAAACGGTTGTTAGCCATTTCATTTTCCTTGCGCCTGTATGACAAGATTATAATCTTGATCTTCATTTTACCTTAAGGCATTTACAGCCTAATATTATATCAAATAATGTATAATAGTCACACACAATCTTTTCGAAGAAATAAACCAGTCTTTACGCCATAACGCACGGACTGCTTGGCTAATAGAGGACAAAGTGGTGCTGGTAGTATATCTTACATTATGGTAGTCGTTTTTTAACCGATCCTTCTACTCAGCACGCCTCCGGCTGATTTTAGTTATAGTGTATATTTCTATTATAGCTCTACTAGTATTATTGAAATAATATTATTACACGATTAATATGTAACGAACACTGTAAACGACTATAATAGTCGTACTTTTGAATGGGACCAGAGAAAAAACAATGAGTCTTCTTTTTTCTATCTCTCTTTTTATCCTGTATTCCTGTACACTCCTATCTGGATGATAGTAAGCAATGGTGGTATTGTTTTTCGTTTCATTCTGTAATGATCATGGAGGTACGAATCGAGTTGTATGCTGAAGGAAATATTAGATGTATATAAGATCTTATAAACATGCTAACAGCTATACGATGTTTATTGAAACTGGTTTTGTAGACAAAAATTTATTGCAATATGTAAATATATTGTATAAAATACAAATGACACAAATTACAAAATGGCCACCTAAAAGTCCTGAAGAATAATCGTGTGTCAGTATGCATTCGAATTTGCACGGTATTGAAAAGTATAGTAGAAAACATTATCAAAGACATGTGTCGAGAGCATTCGGCAGTATTACGCTTATATAATAATAATCGCACATGAATACGATGCCGAAAGTGTAGAGTATGGTTATTGTAACTGTGGTTACATAACACTGATTATTTTGAAATAATATATTCATAATATCTAAACAAGATTGCATTTGTTTGTATAGACGTTCGTATACTTGTGAAACCTGGCCCTACCACCCATAGGGAGACGGTGTGTTTGCCAGGTTAGCACGGCAACTAGAGAACCTACTGCCGCTATAGGACAATCAAACGAATACGAAAGTTGTAATTGGAGCACACAATTTGGTGAACATTGTTGTGAACTTTTTACAACAATGTGTGTCATTACTTGAAAGAGGTTCGAAAGTGGTTGAAATAAGTGGACATACTGAATAATATACAGATAAGTTGAAATTAGTACATTTAAATTTAAATATGATTATTTATTACACAAATCTGTACCCACAGGCCTAGTTGTTTGTATTACTTTTCATTTCATAAACATTTAACAACTTCCTACACTATACAATACTACACGTAAAAGGTTATTAATCAAGTTCTAATACAGCACATTATATCTAGAATTGATAGGAAAAGTAAGGTCGGATAAATTAAAAAATTTCAACATGAACATAGAATACCCTTTTATTCTCGTATCTGAAGATGAATACTCCGCAGTGACTGACGATGGGAAGATAGACGGAGGTGGAAAGGTATTTGCCATATAGCTTGGGTGTTGTTATTCGAAATACTTGTGAACAGTTTGCCATCTTTGTGTATAATGTGTCCCTGAAGAGTAATCACTCATTAGCCATTGGATCTGTCGCTGAGCAAAGCCCACAACTCAATCATGCAGCAGCGCAGAGAATGACTATAACCATTGACTCGATATTTACCTTGACGCTATTGACAGTGACTGCAAGAAACATCAAGTGCTGCTGTGATCACCATGGACCACTCACTCACAATAATGTCAGTGAGAGCATGGCGATATTGTGATATTGTTCTTGTTTGTTTTTGTTTTTAACAATAATATAGCCACTCTGCTTCATGTTATAATGGATAAGCTGACATTTTTTCAATTGAGAATCTGTGAATGAACAACTTCCTCAGAATTGGAACTTTTAAAATGTTTTATTGATGCTGTTGCAGTGCCATCTGACTGATAGGTATAGAACTATCGTTCAAGGAAGAAACGCGCATTTGATGGGGAAAATTTTACAAAATCCTTGTGACAGTAATATTTTTCAAAGAACACGTGGATACGTTGAATCATTCTATAGTAATATTCATAGAAAACATGTCTATGGTGATATCACATATTTTTGGCGATTTTTGCCACCCATTTGTACCTCAGCGTGGATCGTATAAGTTGTAAATGTTGACATATAACCATGGATAAACGAAGGGTTATATATTATGTATCAAAATTCGAATGTTCATTATGGATCGTCAGTATTTCGGATATTGACCTCTTCAATTGGTAATGAATTAGCTTCAATTAAGCAACATGATTATTGAATGGCAATTTTGAGGTTGAATTTATATTTATTCATATTTCATATGAAGCTAGATATATGTCTATCTTTACTTCGATAAGAAGAAGAACATGTAGGTGAATGCAATTTATTTCATTATTTTCCAAACAAACCATGAACGTATTGGTTGCGTGGGCAGATAAAGTGGTCGATCAAGCCACATTGAAATGTATCCTGAAGAAAACATACTGATTTTTCGCACTATAACTAGAAGACACACATGTCTATGGAAAAATATCAGTCTATGAGTTTTATATAAATTAAAATATTAAGTTCGGATCAAACATTTTTATGTGACTATACAAAGGTACATACATTGTCGTGTGATGCTATAACTTCTTGGCACACGATTAAATATTGGCCCATACATAACAAAATAATCATATATATATATATATATATATATATATATATATATATATATATATATATATATATATATATATATATATATACAAACATATAATATATGTATATACATCTTATATAATACATCTTATGAATATATTATATTAAATAGGCCTACATCTGATAGTTCAGGACGTGATTGTCTCTAGATACGTTTATGAGAGGTTAGTGGTTAGCAATAATGAAAATATTATACGCACATCAAGGCATGTGTACAATTCTATTCACAATCCCTTGCCGCTAGTTCGGATTTCGGTTGTCATTAATTGTTCAACTGAGGTGCTCTAGTCACTGTGAACACTGTGATCTGTATTACCTACAGCCCTTGCAAGGGGTTTGTCAAAAAGTCGGGCCAACTGCAAGTAGGGATTGCCTCAGTCACTAGAACCGATTCTATAGCGAAATAAAAAGTGATTGAATTTTACCGTCATGAATATTTTGGGGATGATCAAAAAACTCAGGTAGAACATTTCAGATGATAAATTATCAAGGAGGAGTTTCATACAAAATTACTTTTTAAATTTCTGGTTAATCGTTATAAATAATGTCAATTTGCTAATGGAACATCCATTCAGAAAATTGACTGTGTCATATAGGATAGAGTAGATCCTTTTCGCACCCGATAATACAACAATACATGCATTATTTGCTCGTGTACTGCCATAACCTGATGTGAAATGACTCTATACCTATATTTGCAGTGCCATCACAATACCGTATGACCGTATAGTATCCTATTTATTATAGTACATTGAATAACACAATGTACAATTTCGTCCGAGACGGTGAAAATAACGTGTAACTTATTATATTCATTTGTTGAGAAAATATTACGTCTTAATAAAAGTGTGGGGAATTGTGACGGGGGTTAGTAATACAAATATCGTGGTCTGATAACTTGGAAGTAAACCGATAAATTCATCCGGAGGCATCAACTATATAACTATTAGGCCTAAACTTCAATACCTACTAAATTTCGAAATAAAATAGAGGATGAGATCTCATTATCCCATCATCTCATTAATCATTCATCCGACGCTAGTGAATGTTAGTTATCATTACAGTGAATCGTTTCGTAAAACCTAATATAAATAATTGAGTAACTTGTTGTTCAACGACCCGGCAATGACGGTGTTATATAGGTGAATTAATGTGGACAACAGATTTGTAAACCACTTAACAAAATGTAGGTCAACAATAGTTAAAATCCGAACTTTTGGCGATTATCTGTGCTTTTGGTTTACATTTAGCTACTTTTCCTTTTCACCCTTTCATGTTTGAAGAGTTTTGTAGATAAACTCCTTTTTTGGTTTCTTTGCTTCTTGTATATGGTTGGCATGCAGGCTGTTGGTATTGCTCTAGGATTAGGGTATTGTTAGCAAGTGATTGCAATAATATTGATATTGTTATAGGAAACTTGCCTATAGCTGATGCATACAACTATAAGCTGCAACAGCAGCCGTGGTAGAGAACAGGGATGTCCCAACTGAGACCGTGATTTGTTTGATGAAAAATTTCTTCTGAGATTAAAATTTGCGCATGTTATAGGCCTATGATCTGGAATTACAAAAGTAATATGAAATATAAAATTGACTTGAGGTGGGATAATTCAAGTTGATTAGTTACGTTAGGCTAGATTTTGTTTTGGATTCAATTGATTTTCAGTGTTGTAGGCCTACTTGTTTTCACACATAGAATCATTTGAAATCACTTTTCTGGGAAAAGTGCTCGCCAACTGAAGGTACGACAGTATTACCAATCGCTAGATCTATAATTAATTTTATTTCACAAAGACGTGTAACACTTTTAAAAATGTTACGATAACAAAGAGTTATGATATCAAAGGCATTGGGAACCAGAGCGACAATGTTACTCACCAAATAAGCTATTCCTCCAGTCGTAAGTCTAAACGTAGAATTGTATTAACACTAAAATTTAATTTTGTTACATAGTATTGACACTAGTATACTGTTTATTTAACATCCAAATAGTCTACTTGATGAGAATTTGATTATCATGATAAAATGAACATGACCGTAATTATATGTAATCATATTTAATGCACTCTCAGAACGTGCAGGAAGCTGAAGGATGTTGGTGTCTACCACAATAATTCAAAATATATTTTGAAAAAATTCCTGATAAATAAATGTCACTATTGAATAAATGAATATCATGTGGATAATGTTCAAATAATGTATTATCATTTTCATTTTCACTGACTGCCCTGATATTATTGTATGATGCAATTTTGAACAATAAAACTTTGTATACAAATTATTGCTATTTTTATCACAAAATGATGGTTTAATACAAATAACTGATAGGCATAATAGTAATCTCACGATAGTTCTTATATAAATCTAGTACACCCCTGATTCGGAGATATTGTGTATAACTATATATATATATACATACACATAACAGATGTGAGGTTTGGCCGATGCCCGATCTAACCGCGGAACCAGAAAATACAATAACTTCACTGGCCTAGTCCCCTGTCATCGGTCCACCATTCATAAACAACCTTTAACATAATATTTTCACAGCCTTCCTAACCCTGTTTACCCCTAAACATTTCTATTAAACCGCCATAGAGTAGAGATCACAGGCAAATAACCCACTTTTCATCAGTATCCGTACACACATGATTTCATTCGAACTCGAGAAAGTAAGAGTTAATTGTCAACTAGCAAAACTAGAGTTTTTGTCAATCGTGAATAAACATCCATCGATCGTGCATGACCAACCCTTTTATTACCGTTGTCACACACTGCGGTGAATAATACTACAATTACATGTATATGGGCTTATATATTTATATATATATATATATATATATATATATATATATATATATATATATATATAAAACTTTTACCCGTCAACATGTAGATAGCATCTAGTAGATGACCCATATTTTTGATCTTGCCTATACACGCCGTCAACATATTGCCGAGAATTGAACATGCTCTATTACGTCATCAATATTGACGACCTTCAATGTTTACGGGTAATGTTTATCCGTAAGCGTTTACCCGTGTAAATATATATATACCAGTACCTGTTGAAGCGGGCTAAGCCGTAAGCGGATGGCCTTCACAATTATTACTGATCTTCCTCATTCTGTGGTATTTTATCACGAAATCGATTTTATTTGAAAATTTGGAAGAATTGGATTAGTTACAGAATATGTTGTTTTTCCGAGTACCAAAGTTTTCGCAAACTATCGCTTTTAGTTTACTCGTGTACTTCGGTGCTGTCAGTGGTTTAGTTTTGATAGACTTTTGTACACGTTTGTATTATGCAAAGGAAGAGTGGTCAGGGCACATTAACCAACTTTTCAGAAAAGTTTCTAAAACCGATCAAACCCCGGTGAATAATAGTGAATTAAAAAAAGAACAACAAAGTGAATATGATCGGCTTAAATAAGTAGAGACAAAAAGTGTTAAGTTGAACGTGTTAAGTGTTAAGTTCAAGTGTTTATGTGAGGGAATGGAATGGAAAGTGTCCCAGATAACGACGTTATTTCAGGAGCTTCAAATCGGTAAGTTCTATGTTCAAATAACTTTTATTAATCTAATTCGATAGAAATGAAAGTGATGAAACGAAAAAGATATGTGATAAAAGTAATGAAAACAATCATTGTTAGCCTACACCTTATCAGCTCGCAGTCCTAGGCTGCCAGCCATGTGCTAGAATTGCAAATACCAAAACTTACTGAATATTATTGTTGAAAAAACAATTTTCAAACTTTCTCCTCGCGGGGCGTTGTGGAGGGCCGGCCAACCCACCACCAATTAGAATAGCATTGACTGCTACTTAAATTACATGTCTATCTTTATGTGAAATTTGTGAATTTGTACGACTACACCACTATATATATATGTATAATATGAAGCTACCTGTAAGATATTGTGAAACAATGACTATCTTCAGGCATAATAGAACACTACACAGTCTGCGAGAAAGGGAATTCTGTACACGCTATAGGCCTACATAGTGTAGACAATCAAATTTGAAAATATGTTTTAATGAAGACATGCAAACGAACGTGTTGATTAATGCGGCTCGTTTTGACCAAGCGTAATGGTGATTAGAAAGTAAACCTGATCCCCGCTCGATGGTCTATAATTTCCCATCTTATTATCTATAAGGTGTTGTAAAGGGGTTATGCCTATAGCTACTGGTTAGGTTCTAATTTAATAGTTCTTAGTATTATTTACTGACAATCAACAAAGAAGGAAGTTGTGCACTGTTTCTCATGTGTGCCTCCATATACTAGGCCTTTCACGTCACTCACAATAATGGAATAGATTTACAATTGTTGCAATCTACAATACTATACCCTTATAATATAAAACGCTGTGTCATGATTCGCAGCTAGCAATTCACCTGTGCTAACATGTAATTTATTCGACCGCTCATTGCGCTCTAGAAGAACAAATCTATCGTAATTCTTTGTGAGCACGCCCACTATTCAATATGGCCGCCATGCGATCAGCTGTTTTCATGCTTAACGCTAATTATACGGGTTTCACTCAGTTCTATTGTAGAATTAGCAAACAAGGTAGATATATTTGGTCGATTTATTCAGTAAAATATGTATATTGATACAATTTGGGAATAGTGCGCATTTGCTGTGAGCTGCATAAGTATAGGGCCTACTCGAGACTTGAACTCAATAGCTCACGAAGTCAACGAGAAGATATATTAATATTTCTATTACCAGATTTATATAACTTTCAATATTGCATATACTAACCAAATGGAGAGTGCAATTATTGTTGGTTGACTAGTGATTGTGTGTAGATATTAAAATTGATCGTATCTGAAAATGATTTCTCTATCCTCTACTGAATTTTTTATAATATTGCACTAGATAGTAGACGATATACATAATGATACATTATAAAAGTTGAAAGCCTACCAACATAAAAGGATCTTTTTAATTTTGATAACAAACATAAAATACTTTCAAGTAAGCTTATCGTTATAATTGTCAAGCATTGTAAGTTATCTGTAGTCGAAACAACCTTTCATTTCCACGAGTGAAGATTTATATTGAAGTTTTAATTTTGATCGAGTGTACTATAACAATAGACATGTTTTTTCATTTCAATAATTTATCTCAGCTTTTGATATACGTATTAAAAATTATTTTATAATCTCGTTATTTACTAGAAAAGCCAAGATTTTATCCATCCATATTTTAGTTTATTTGCATTTCATAATTCTTGTAAATATTATAAATTTCCTATGATCAACTGTCAGTGTTCTAGTATTTGTGTCTGAACGGACTGCGTTAGCCGTATGATAAACGTAGTCGAACCTTTTTGCGATCTATCCAAATGAATCAAACTATAATTTTCGATATTTTTCTTCCTCATTTTAATTGTAATAATAATTCATAATATCCACTCATAAGATTCGATTCGATTCATATATTCAATTCATAATAATCTTGTAAGTAGGGGCCATCAGGAAGTTATTTTGACTTTTGTACACAAGCAATCAACCGAAACGTAGGCATATACTATCAGTACGATACACAATTTGATGAAATCATATTGCATGCAATTTACATTTGAAACGATAGCTAGCTAGTATTTTGTTTGACTCATTATTCTAATAATTGTGTTCTAAAATTCTATTGCATAATATCTCAGTGTTACTACATATGTTTTTGGTATTTTGTATTATTATTTATGAATTATTACTATAGAAATAAGATGAATAAGCCTGACAGATACAAGCAACAGATAAGCCTGTTCATAGAGAATGGAAAAACTTCGCTACTTGATATATACGTATAATTTTAATTTCAATTTTAGATCAATTAGAAGTGTTGAATATATTAATTTTCTTACGACTGCCTCTATTTAAAATGTTGTGAGGAGGGGAACATTACGTGGAACATGTGGAACTATTACATGTGACATAAAGTTCTACTATACCTGCAAATGAATTTCAATAGTTGTACTTCTTTTGATGGTGTGATGATAGGACAACATAGATATTCGTGACCACGCGTCAATATGTTTAGGTAAAGATGAATGCCGTGCAATCGTACGTAGCACATATTAATAGAACTAACTCTATATGCTAGATATACAGTGACTTGCTTATTATACTGGTATACATATTGCGGCCTTTAATTCCCCTTACTCAGTGAAGAGCACGGGACCTGTAAGCAATGCAGTGGCTATAATTTGCTTACTGTATTGTCCGACTGATTGACTCGTCTCTGTTGCTACTCCTTAATTATCACCCTGTACCGCTCCACACAAGTCGACTACACCGCTCAGTCGGATTCAAAGTCGGCGACTTTACAGTTTCTACATAGCTTAATGCTAATAAATTTGTTTTTGAAATGTGGCATGCAGGTTTCTATATGTACAATAGAAATGAAAGAATAGTAAGGGAAGCCATTTTGTGTTGAGATGTCGTCGAGTTCTTACTTCTTATACAAATCCCGCTTCGTTTGGTAATCTCCGACACCCCGAGCTACTCTCGCGTTACCGGCAAACTGGATCACAACGATCATTATCAAGGCCAACAACTAGTATCAATACGGAAATTACGTACGTGTCTAGTAAAAGAATGGCAACGATATTAAATGTCATATGTGATTTATTATTAATTAAACTTTTCATGCTATATTTTGAGCTGTAAGTTACTTTGTTTTTGATTGAAGCTCTATCGTTATCTTATGTGAGCTCCCATGAAAGTCGGTAAAGACATCAAAAAGCTATGTCGCACGGACAAGATAAATGGTTACCTATAGGTAACCGTGTCTGATACAATACGGCCAATGATTTTCAATGGACCATAAATACATCAATGTGCTCTCTTTATGAAAAAAGAAAAAAGGTGTGGAGGCAAAATATTAATGTTTATCGTAACAACTCCATTCAGTAAGAGCCATTTATTTATATACGTGATTTGCTGAGGCATGTATACAAGTAATGAGATGAAATTTAAACATGATTTCAACGTCTATGTGAACTGTAACCGAGCTGAATTTAACGTTTCTATCGTGATTAGTCGACGCATAATTAATGTTCTAAGTTTGTGTTGGCAATATGACACGTCGGTCCTTGTCCACAAAGCCATAGCAACCCACAACAAATAACAATACACAGATTGGCAATGAAAAGAAATATGGCTTATTTCATTTCGGAGGGGAATTGATGTTCTATATTCGTATACATAGGGTTTTAGCGGTTTGCTATTGAATATTTCTCCATGGACCATTACCCATGTGCCACAGGGGAAACATGCCTAACGCGGTAGGCCTAGACAGAGACACGACACACACACATGCACATGAATGCTCCTGCCTCAGATACGCATCTGGAATTAGGGTATTAATATTTATTATACATGTAAGCGCATAAGTTTTTAGATGCCTGTTTTCTCGTACATATTAATAGACACACAACAATGTGTGACAATCCTTATCGATTAATATGTAAAAAATGGGATGGGATGAATTATCCTGAAAAGGATAGATACGGAAACTATTGTGGGCTTACATTATTTATTCATGTATGTATTGTGTGTATGTATATATATATATATATATATATATATATATATAATATTGGTCATTATTTCATAAAGCAAGATCATATTAATTAATTGATCATATCATTCATGAAGTAAGCTTACAGAAAATTGAATATATATATATATATATATATATATATATATATATATATATATATATATATATATATATATATATATATATATATAAATATAAGCCTATATTTATTTAATTAATTTAATTAATATTCAATTTCGGACTCAATTCGTTATCTAAAAGTCACATCAAATACATAAGTGACTTCTTGTATTAACACTGGAAGAATGCGCTGTGGACTTACATGTTGAGAATGTTGCCTATCTCACAGAACCGTGACATGAGTGAGGGCCATGAGGGAATATACAGCTCATCGTTAGGGCAGAAATGATAACTAGTGAACCAATATCATCAAAAAATAACTGAAAGATAGTTAGATGAGTGATAGCGAATACTTCCATCCCTATAATCTGTCTTTGTTTGTTTATACGCAAGCACGGTTTGACTGGTCAACATGAAACTTTTTCTGGACACGCGGACTTCCAACTTGGAACCGTGTAGATTTTGGACCCCGTCGGTGGAACACATTTGAGATAGTCCATTATTCCATTACAGATTTTCGAAAATCCCCATTATTAGGATGAGGCCGGATGGAAAAAATGGGAAACAAAATCGTTTCCAAAAAAAATCGAATTTTCACTGAATGTAATTACATATTTGATACACATTATTATGAATATTCGTTGATGAGATCGAACCACCTTTTGATGAAAATAATTATTCAATGGATACATTTTCATAAAAAGCTATATAAATAGTGGTTATTCTTATTCTTCTTCATTCAGTATCCCGCGCACACAGTGATTCAAGGCTTTGTAGACTTGACAGTTTCTTCCAAGGTGTAACGAGTCGAGTAAGTAACGAGTATATTTCATATAAGGAACGTCACGTTGTTTCGAGTTCTCTAGTTGACTTCATACCAATATATATCGCTCATCTCTCAACGCATACGTTGCGTTCGTCTATAGTGTAAGGAACTGATTAAGAGCTATAGTTGTAACTTGTATATATATAGACCTATATAGGCCTATTACAAACACACACACACACACACACATATATATTATATTTATTTATATATATATATATATATATATATATATATATATATATATATATATATATATATATATATATATATATATATATATGGCCTATATATATATATATATATATATATATATATATATATAAATAGGCCTATTATATGACATGCGCATAGTGCTCTAAATTATTTAAAATTGGGCAAAATTGGTCCCAGATTCGAGTGAAAGTGTGCATTTCTGGGACAAAGTCAATTGAATTTATTCAGTATTTCCACTACCGGTACATATGTTTTCATTGTTGTTTTTATCACTTCAATTTGAGTCAATTAATCATAAATGTATTTGGAATGTGAAGTGATTCAATGTATTCAATGTATGTATGTCTCAATGTCTGTAAAGAAAGATATAGCAGAATGACTGAATAAACATTATTATTATTTATTATTGTAGGCCTATATATAGGCCTAAATATATATATATATATATATAAACTTCCATCGGCCTATATACTGAAAGTTTTTTTGTATCAAATTTATATGTAGTTATGGTCGAATGATATTTCACATATTCTAGTATTCTAGTATAGGTGGTACGATCGCCCTTGTGGTGCCCCGTCCAAGCGATCCTATACCTTTCATCCATAGCCTTAATTGAGGAACAATGATTTTGTATCAAGTTTCGATGTTATTAAAAAAAGAAAATGTATAAATTGGATTATTCCATCCTATTGCAAAGAGGAGATTTTTGAGTGAGGAACACCCCCCCCCCCCCCCCGTCTTTCGAAAGACCCCCTACGATCAACAGACAGTTGAAGAAGTGTTTGAAATTCCAGTAGTCCCTTTCAAGTACAGCTCAGTCATTATCGAACCATGATATGCGTGTGTAATGTGCGATTTACAACATGCATGCTTCGAGTTACTGTTCGTCTAATTATTCTCTATCACTGTATTGCTATGGTATTGTTTCTAATGGCCGTGAGATTCAGTTCTATAAACCTCCCACCTTTACTCGTATTCTTCACTTCTTTTACCAAATATCCTCCACCAGACCTTCTTTCAAGCAGTCCACTAACAATACGTGATTTACTACACGAAATACAACAGGGAAAAGAGACGTTTACAACCGGGCATAATGAATACAAGTTTACCTCACAGTTCACATTTGCATTTGCTTCAGTTTGACTTTTCTTGTCACCTTTCTTCAGTTGAATAATGATTGCGTAGGCTATAGTATTTTTGGCTTGAATTGTTTTGCTCGAAACTTTTTTGTATACTGCTGTGTCTCCTATACTACTTATTTGTAGATTATGTATAGGTATCAACAATTTTGGTTGATATCCATCATTTTTCACCCAATAATTGTATAGCCGGATCTAAATTCAAGAGGCTTAAATATTTTTAGAAAATTCATTGCGGGTGAAAAATTCAATATCACAAATACCGTTTATATGATTGAATGGAAAAAATTATACGTTTTGATTATTAAACGCCAATCAGCCTCGTTTTGATACTGATCATGTGACCTCTGACCAGGGATGTGTTAAATGTTGTAGGGGCGAAGGTTGTCGATTAGTTGAATGAGTTCGGCGCTTTCACGTGACATCTCTTGGCCAAACATTAACATTTATAAGTATTAGATAATGTATTCGATTTCCATTGCGACGTTCCATCGCATATTATTTGATTTTCTCAATTTTCACATGTTATACAGATATTCAGATTACAATAGGGCCTACTATAGGGCCTAATATGCAGTTTAAAGAATCTTGAAGTGAATATACGTACACTTGCGGTCACATAAAATCGTTTGTTTCGGAATCAAAATTTGAATTCAAACAAAATCTACACACATTTAACCGCAATTTTTTTCAGAGACCATATTTGTGTACTGCGTATGCACATTGTCTTCCAGTTTTAGTGCGTATAATATCAGTATATTTTCTTCAGTGTGCATTTTAATGTAGCCTAATCGACCACTTAATGTGACCGCAACAACACATATAGAATATATTTTCATTTATATATCTCTGCTCAATTTCTGGTTTTCTAAAGGATACAGAATGAAATTCCATGGTAAATCAAGAAAGGCTATGCAATCAGAACATAATTATTTGCTAGCAATTGCAGATAAAGTGATAAATAAAATAATCAATGTTAAAAAAAAGTTATTTACTACGCCTCCCGAAAAATGATTTTCTCAACTATTTAAAAATAGTGACATCCTGAATGTCTTAAAATTATGAGTGACTGATAGTGTTCATTGATTTTGGCAAGCGTTTCAAAAAACATAGAAACAATGTATTGAAAATATGTGTACGCATTCACCCCCTGCTGCACAGCTTTCCCCACAAATAATCGAGCTATTTCTGTGCTTTTTCTAAACCTAAATGCAGTAGAATACTGGAGTTACGTTGAACGTGGGTTCGAGTCCCGCATAAGGCATGTGTTTCTGTAAACGTCTTTTCACGTTTCACCACTTCATTTTCGCTGTCACCTGCTCATTCATACCCCCAAATAACCTAGCTGTTGGTGGGATCGTTAAGCAAACAACAATAATGAATCTAAGCAGTATTGAAACAGATTGGGCCAACAGATAGCACTGTTCTCAGTGCAGTTAGTCTGTTCACCAACAGTTCATGTATTTATGACCTTGTCGTCCCTTGGCGACGAGAGAAGAGATTCTATACTGCTATTTGAGATTCATATAAGAGATTATATTAATATTCATATATTTGACATTATGTAAGAGATTCTGTTTGAGATCACGGCACGGCCACACAGACTTCGTATATTGCAAGTATTCGACTCAATGCACTGGCTTCAAAACGCTGTCACTAATGCTTTGTTAGCCTTAACTGAGGAACAAAATCGTAGATAAAAGTTTCTATATTCATAAAAAAAATATAGCATCCATATTCCATGCTTTAAAATAATTGATTAATTTGCTCGTGTTTGTTTGAATATAGAGTCAGACAAAAATATTTGAATATATAAATTCCATGATATACTTTAGTCTATCATAACTTTGGTACATAATAACTTACAGCACGGCGCTTTATATACATTCTATGCATTAAGTATAATACAATCGGGCTAATCGGTATATATTAGTGGAGGAGCCATGATTATTATTTACGAAAGTTCGGTCTTTTTCTTGTCTGCTTTTTTACATTATGTCCCTGTGTTTACATGGCGATATGCTCGTATGAATGGGGAAGGGGGGAATAGTGGGTTTAAATTTTATAATTCAATGATTATTTGCCTGTGTGAGATGTTGGATATAGGCCTATAGAGACAGACAAAAATATTTGAATATATACATTCCATTGATATACTGTGGTCTATCATGACTTTGGTACATAACAACTTACAACACGGCGCTTAATACACATTCTATACATAAAGTCCAATATTATCGTCCCATCGGTATATATTAGTGGAGGAGCCATGATTATCATTTACGAACGTTCAGGCTGTTTCTTGTCTGCTTTTCCCAATGTCCGTGTGATAAGCGCGTATAGGACCCGGAACGGGAAAGGGGGGAATGGTGGCTAAATGACCCCACACTTATGTTTCCGACTCCCTTCCCTTTCCCCTCTTCCCCCTCCCCCACTCTATATGCTTCAACACCCTCACAACCACTTGCGGTCGTCGGAATACACGCTTTGGGTTAAATACGCTTCTAAGATGATCAAAGAGCAATCAAATTCATTTTTTTCATCAACTTATAGGCGTAGCCTATAATTACATGCATTCATTTCCATTCTCAAAAACACATAATAAAATAGTATTCCATTTCATCTTATCTCATCTTCTTCACCGACGCCAATAGATCTTACTTATCGTTAGGGTGAGTCGTTGAAACCAATACAGAATAAAAAAAGGCCATAAAATGAAATGCGAATATTCTTTTACTGATCAGTCGACGCACGTATAAAAATTCATATCCGAACCCCACCCTTATTTCACCCCACTTACCATTTGAGTGAATGGGAGACGATTTAGCGAAGTATCAGCTCTTTTGATCATAACTTTGGAACGGTATAAGATATCAAAAATCTAATACGGGACAAACACAGATATTTTTGACACTTTTCAAGTTTCTAGATGGTATCATTGGTATAAGTAAAAACTATTCAACTTGGTTCGCTGGATTTACACAGGTAGGCCTATACTGAAAACACAATTTTAGCTGTATACCGGGCTCTATGAAAATGTGAGAATCCTAGGTTCATATTTTTATTTCTCATCATTCTGAAGATAATGAAGGGATCTGTGTTTCCCCCGGATTAGAATTCTTAAATCTCATGCTGTTTGAAAGTTATAATCAAAAAACCTATGGTATATTTCGCCAAATATTTGGTATATTATGCATGCACTCATATAGAGAGACTCGTCACATAAATTGGAAAACAACCATTTGATTATGAATCTTGAAATAATTGTGTGCCGCTTTTGTTTGTGAAACACGTCCATGCAGTCAGTGCTAAACTCTCAGCCGATGTCCTCACCCTAATCGAGCGTGGCCCCCCCCCCCCCCCCCCCCCCGCCACCCTGCGTGTCGCCGGCAGGCCTGTACTCGAGATGTGACCGATCGACTTGCGAGATCATCCCATGTGCATTAGGTTGACAGAGTGCATGGGAGTCGATTTAGCGAAATATCGTTTTTTCTAATGACTTACGGAAGGTGTGAAATATCAACATTTTGATATTCATACTGTATCATACTGAGTATGATACGGGCGAAACACAGATATTTTTAATAACTTCAGATTGGTGTTACTTATAACTATTGAATTTATATCGCATTGTCAAACGTATACAGCATAAAAAACATTTTTCAGCTGTATACGTATTGCAATTTTGCGATAAAAGTTGAATAAAAGTTGAATGGTTCTACTTATACCATCTTGAAGGTATAGGCCTACACTTGGAGTCACAGAAAATAAACTTTTTCGAAAATTTAATATAAATTCAACCGAAATCTACGAATAGTTCGCCACTCATTTTTTCACACACTGTGCGTCGAATGAGTATATACGTTGCTAGTTTTAATGGGTTTATCATGTCAATACATTTTCTCCAGGATGCATTTTAATGTGTCTTGATCGATCGCTCTATGTGACCTCAACATTACCTATTAAAAATACATGTTTTCCCCCCTGTATGATATCTCATACAGTTCAAAAGTTATCCTAAAAAAATAAGATATTTCGCTAAATCGACTCTCATGGTCTCGGTTTAGCATGTCGGACCGGGTACACCCAGTTGATCGGGCTCCTCTGATCTTCCGCGTGGCTGCGCCGGCGGCACGGGACGGCGACAATGCCGTGCGGGTGACAACGTGCATGATGCGACCAGGCGATGCGCAGCGGACAATCGAACGTCGGTATCAGACTAATGACTCCAGTCTATGATACTGATCACAGATAATGATGAACCCACCGAGCGGTCGTGATGATGAGGTTGATGTTGATGGTGGTGATGATGTTACTATGAGCGTGTGTGTGAACCGTGGGCAGAAATTGGCCAGCCAGAACTG
Source organism: Brachyptera putata (assembly GCA_907164805.1). Taxonomy (NCBI): domain Eukaryota; kingdom Metazoa; phylum Arthropoda; class Insecta; order Plecoptera; family Taeniopterygidae; genus Brachyptera; species Brachyptera putata. The sequence goes on along the minus strand of OU015463.1, from coordinate 23,142,358 downwards.
AGTATGTTGTAGCTTGTAACCCATGCTGTCGTCGTTGCCGTTGCCGCCGCCGCCGACACAGCAGTTGTTGTTGTTGTTGTTGTTGTTGTTGTACTGGCTGCTGTTGTGCGCAACCTAAATGAACCCAATTTACCCCTACTCTAGTCATCATATCCTAATCGACTAATTTTTACATAAATCAAGTCTATGTTTGTAAATTCAAGATGGGTCTTTTCCTTCGGATTTTTTTCCCACGAATTAGCCGTCAAATCGCTTAGAGGGTATTTATACAGCGAATATGTTTTTCATTTCTATAAAGGAATCTCACTGCGGATGCATGAAGTATTTTTGGCGGGGATATTTCTTCCGGGCTTTTATTTCGTGGGGGTATTTTTAGCTGCTGTAGGCCTATGCATTTTATTCGAGGGTATTATATCGGATTAATCCTTTTCAATGAAACATTTTGCCGATTACCGGTGTAAAAAGTCACTTGATTCGATAAGTGGATCCCAATGAGGTATTTGAGTTTCTTTTGGGCTTTCTCGTATAATTAGTGGAGTCAATTAGCATACAAATCATGCAAATCGTGACTGAAGCACGAAGCTCGATTACTTTATAGTAATATGATTTAAAAAAAGTCAAAACTTCGTGGTCACAAGCTGAGTTCCTTCAACTTCATGAGTAATTGAATAAAGTTAATTAAACAATCAAATTACAAATAGAAGTGTAAATACCATATATACGAATGATTAAGATGGATATCAAATAGAAGCTTGCATTATAGCCTATGTAGGCCTAATCCAAAACTTTGTTAACACAATCTTATTTATAGGAACAATTGAATCAATTAGATTGATCAATCAATGTGTGATTATAAGTATAAATACTGCAGAGAATATAGGCCTACAAGATGGGTATCAAATAACTTATAATTTTCAGAATCCGAAACTTCATGGTCATGAACCAATTTTTTGTATCTTTGGGAGTAATTGAATAATTAGTTTGAACAATCGATTGATTCAAAGAAAACTGGTAATAGAAACACACTGAACTGGTCAAAATGGGTATCAAGTTCAAGTCAATACTTCACAGAATCATAAAATCTGTGGCCATAATTCGAATTGATGTAATTTTCAGTGTAATTAGGCCTACATCAACTAGGATGATCAATAATTTTTCATCAAAACTGGAAAAGAAATCTGGAATGATCTAAACGGATACCAAATGAAAGCTTGTGTTTTGTAAATTTTCAATTATCATGTGCACAAAAATACTGTAGGCCTACGTAACTCTCAGAGTAATTGAATTATTTAGATCAATGATCGATACAATTAAAATTAGACGCGATAATGTACAACATCGGTATCGAATGAAAGATAATAGTTCTAAGAATCCGGAACTCCATGCATGGCCACAAACTGAAATTTGGAACTTTCGGAGTAATTTAATTTTAAATGGCAGAAACGAGGTCCAAGACATTTTGTTTACAGGAATTGGTTTGAACACACCCTCTGATCTACAACAAATTTTGACAAACTGTGTGTTCAATTTGATAACATAAATCCTTCATGAAAATCATGGATATCTTATCCTAATTTGTGTTGCCATAGGACAAACACATACGGTCTATGCGATGTATTCAAATGAAGAAATTACGTCAAAATAAAACAATATAAATTAACAGGCCTATAATTAGAAGCCATCTCATTTTCCCAGTGTTTACGAAACCTTTGCTTCGGAAGGGTGATACTAAACACCCCAATCTTATACTGACACAAAAGTGATTTATACGCTGACATTTTGACACCTCTTCTTCAATAATGTTAGGAATACCATTTCAAGCCGAGGGTACATATTCGTCACATGTCAATCATTATTCAATGTCATATTATCCACGAGTTGTTTTTCGTGAACTTTGGAGGGAAAGTTAGAGTTTACATAATCATAATAATAAAAAATATATATTTTGTCCAAGTATGAAATTTAACAAAAACCCCCCATCCTCGTCTGGAGAAAGTTGAATATATTCCAATACCTAGGAATAGTTCTAAGGGTATATGACCTTCCTCCCGTCCACATTTTAATCACTGAACACAACGTCAAACCTGGACAATATAACCTCGCGTTTGATTGAAAGCTTAGGACAAGAAAATCCACGAATGGCTTTCTTTCTAGAAAATGTTTTGACTTCTGAAAAGTGTTGTTGCCAATTACCCCGTAGGGTACGCAGCTTTATCCCTACCATGTGGTGCGATAGAATGTGGCGAGCTTTCTATACAGTTGTATATTATCAGAGCCATTGTTCGCCTGTGAGTTCGACGTTTAAGAGGTAGGTTTCTTTACCCCCCTGAGTTTGGTAGCAGGACGAAACAGAACGTCGTGTGACAACCTTTTCAAACAAACATAGCTAATGTCTATACAAAAGTTTTATTTTCTTATTGTGCCAAAGTCAACTTGACGAAAAACAGTAGTTTTTTGATCGTTTTATAACTGTGTACGGTTGTTAGTTGCTAGCAATATACCTCCCGCGATTCGCATTCAAACATTTTACCAGTAGCCTCGACGGATGGCCAATTTCGATAATAGTGCCATAGCTATAAGTTTGTGAGACACTGACATTTCGTAGTTCTAGTTACTCTAAATATAACAGGCAAAACTTTCTGTTCTATTCTCATCTATTATTATCTAGGCTTTTGTTCAACTGATTTGGTATTTGCCTCCCTATTATTACGGTTATTGATAGTTGGAAGAGACAGAGAAATAAGAACAAACGATTTATGGAAAAACGTTTCTGAAATGTATTGAAATAGTTTCAGTTTCTATCGAAACATATTTGATGATTATTGATTTTTTAAGTAGCGGTAAGGATTGATAATATAAAGGGGTGAAATCGCTGATTGTATATTGAACTGCATTAATAAATTAGAAGGAAATTGAAGAAAAAATGGGCAACTGTTTGGAACCAAATATGCCTTGACAGGCGACTAGTTCATGAGAAAATATAGAACTCGGAAAAAATATAGCATGTGAATAATTTTTAGGTAAACAAAGTGAGGACTCCTCAGACAATTCTAACGGACCTCACCTAAAACACCTAACGTAACATAAAAATAAAATATAATACTACTCTGTCTATGTTCAAGTTATGTTTGAGGAGATATTTTTGTCGCTCACCCTCGTTGGAAAAACTTGGTCTTGTCGAAAACCTTCATCTCAATGACATGCACCGATTGTTTATATTACCATTATTTTATAGTCTACGTAACATTTTCAAGTGAAACTAGAATGCAAGAAATCTATCGATGTATGAAAGGGGCTAATAATCAAAAGTGTGAGTAAAATTGACAAAACTATTTAAATATCATTCATTAGGGGAACTGAAAGCAATATTCTTACGTTATATATTTTACAGAGAAGACACGAGCACTTATTGTATTTTGTATATGATTTGTGAAATTATGGGGGTCTCTAATATATTACAATTATGAGAGTATAAAGCTAACTTGATTTAGAGCTTTAATTGTATTGTAGTTTTAATAATCCAATCAAATGAATTGTCATCAATTTATGGAGCCTATAGTTTGTACTCTACCCTGGATATTCTATAGATAGGTGACCTCCCTCCCTCAACTTCTCTTTATTTAAAGATACGGGTTAGACAAAGCCAAACTATTTCATCTCAGACATGTCTAACCACATGTCTATACAACTAGACTGAGATAGTAATCAGCAATAAAATAGCCTTAGCTGTGTGGTGTATATTTCTACTTGCATTTTCATTTCTATACTGGAACTCAAAAATATTTCCATTCATGCGTTATAAAGCAGCCATTAACGGAGCCAGAACAACTTCAGGACCCGTTAGCTCCGTTCTTTTCTTTACTTCCTTCCTTTACAAGTTTACATCAACATCCTTCATCTTGACACTTTGTTTCCGACTAGAAGATCAACAAGGCCAATGATGTATACCGCTCTATTGTAAAATGCAGGAATAGAGTATAAATACCTAGACAAATGCAGTTACATGCAGCGGCCAATATATTGGGAGCCTCAGCGTTCAAATACGTAATGTGGCGTCTAATGGAACAATTTAGTCTAGTCGCTACTTGGAAGTCATGTTGGGAGCTGGCTGTATTGGATGACATACCAAATTTTTATTCAATCCTTTTCTGGTTTCTGTTTATTATTAACTATACAACGCTTATTCAAATAGTCAAACTTGCATAAATATCTATAGCGGAGAGCTCAGTTCAGTATACGCTGTCGAATACGTCATACGTGTCGGGTTAATTTTGATCATATATATGTCTCAGAAGAACAAACAATCTATATAATATTGAACTTTCTGGCAAAACAACCAGCCGTCCCAGAACTTGCCAATAAAAGTACAGGAGCTACGTTATTTTGATTTTTGTTAGATGATGTAAGACGCTTTCGTCGTCTTGCTTTGCCCTACGCACATTGGCGAACCAAGTCAGCTTGGACACATGCAGAACTGTCTATTTCGCAAATTTTCAATCTCATATACAATATGGAATCTTGCTATGGGGTGCCTCATCAAAGGCAGAAAATATTTTCATCTATCAAAAAAAAGCAATTAGAATAATAGGTGAATTACATTGTAATGATTCTTGTAGGAAACTGTTTGGTCAACTAAAAATATTAACTGTGACTTGTTTATACATCTTGAGTGTACTGCTTTTTAAATGGGACAATCCGCAATTATTTGTAATAAATTCACAAGTTCACGATCATGACACACGAGGTGGAGAAAACTTCAGGTTTAAAAAGAATAGTTTCAAAATAGCTGACAGGGATCCCATAACTGTCGGGACCCAACTTTTTAATCATTTACCAACTATTTTAAAAAAACAGTCCACTTCAAGAGTAATATTCAAGGAAAGCGTTGAAAGTTTCCTCATTTCACATTCATTTTATAACATTGACGAATTTTTAAAAGCTTCTTCTTGCAAGTGTGATTACTTGTAAAAACAAGAGGAAATGAATGATGATTATAGATGTGGTTGACGAATGTACAAAAACATATGACTTTGACATGATTGTTTTTAATTTAATTTTTTTCCATTTTAATATTATTGACTATTATATTTATACCTTGACTTATTTCAATACTCGTACTTTTATATGCAAATGTACACATGAGTGTGATTGTCATTACAATTGATATGGAATAAAAATTATTATTATTAAAATTATTATTATTATTATACATGGTAAGGTAATTTTGTATTGAAGGTGACCCTGGCTATTTTTTTTTATGAATTTTGTGTTTTCTCATAAGTCTTGATCAGATCTATTGAATGGAGTCTGCGCACGGCAAAATTGTGATAATCAAATAACTTCTTATGACTCAGTAAATTAAAAAGTATGTGTATGTGTGGTTTTGAATTTATTATAGAAAAAAACATTTCGTTGTTGTTCATGTAGGCCTATGAGTTTTGACCTGAATTAGTTTAGCAGACATCAGACTTATTCAAAACTTTGACACTCAATTATTGATATACAAGGCAATTGCTTGTCATTAAAAAAAAACGTCTTGGCCACATTAAGAATGTATTCGACTTTTTTCTGTAGAATAAAATCTATTTCCTTATATTTCTTTTTCGTTTTCCTTCTATCGGCTATAGACCGCCGTTCTAGGCATATTTGAAGAACGTAAAATTTCAATTTGCTCCAGAATACGCAAAACACTCTTCAAATATCGTAATTTAATTCCTTGCCTGTGGCTTAAGTGCCCCCTCTCCCACCCTTCGATTGTGTCTAGTTTTCTTTTCGTTGATAATTCAATTATAATATTTCGAAACTGCTTGCATGTAAATCGCAAAAATAGCTTAAAAATGTTCCTGTTTAAAAATCCCATACTGGGTCTAGCTGGGGGGCATAGACCCCCTTTTCGCGCGCGGATGATCGCCGGCTTCGCTGTCATACTTTCTCAAGTCCGCCCCCCCCCCCCCCCCCCCCGTCCAATACAGAAATCCTGAAGACGTCCCTGGGCCCACTTAAAAAAAACATGGTCCTTGTAGATCTTTGTAAGACCGTCATTCACCTTATCTATCACCTGTCTCGATTAACTCGTTGGTACCGACACACGTTAGCCCCGCCCCAATCACTAGATCGACCAATCAGGTCACGGGTTGACTTGATATCACATTGATCGAGATGTAGTAGGGGGGGATGCGCACTACGGTTGCATAACAACTTAGGGGCGGAAGGCCAAACACTACGTATTCAATATGTGATATTTTCCTTCGTATTGAGACAGATGGATCGGTAGTATACGGTTCCTTTATGATCGGATGGACTATCCTTTAACAGAGGTTCTTGCTGGTTTTCCTCAGATATTAAAGTGAATAGTTGGATGGTTCCATAATATTAGGCAATGCACGTCTCCTTCCCAACATAATTTCTATCAAGAGAGCCATTCATCAACATTGGTCCTCCACATATTCTCACACTGGCTATAAACTTTTATAAGAACATGAAAAATGCACTTCGACTCTAGCTTCACGTTAAAAACCATAAAATTGATTATGTAATTTTATTTATTCATTATGTATTTTATTTTATTTATTTGATGCTTAATATACATAGGCTACATGAATGGGTTACAGACATATAACATTCAAAACGATAACGAAAATAAAAACAATATGAATGAAATTGCTATCTCGCACATATTATCAATAATAAGAATAATTATTTTGTAAGAAGAGAATGGATAAAAGAAAAAAAAACGAGTAGGCCCTACAACTAGGTTTTAAACTTGCTTACTTGCATATATGAATGTATGAATGAACTAATCTAAATTATAGCAAGACCCACATAGGTGGAGGCCTGTGTGTGAGAAAGATAACATAGAAATAAATAAAATAGATATAAAATGGATCTTTCCTCAAGCTTATAATTACACATTTATTAAACAAGATAATTTGATAATTGATGAATTTGATAGATTGATAAACTAATAATTGGGTTCACTGTTGACTGGCTGTGTATTAGCTGTACATTTAATTCAATTTTGTAATTTAAAAACCGATTTTATTTTTTTATTTCAAAAAGCGCAACAAATTTTGAGATGACAGTGGAACATGGAGTTTGGTTGATTCCAGCTCGGTGACTTCGGAAAACTATAAACAAATCCATAAACATTCATTCCAAAAACTATCTACTTAAACCCACTTGTCATGTAAGTTTGACAGATGACAGTAACATAAGCTATCACGTGTGATCATTTCAACACTTGACAGTGATACGAACTACCATGCGTTATGCATGAACCGCGAAATTAGAGACTACTAAAATATAGTAGCTATAGGCCCTACTCACCGACTGACAAACAGTGACTGCACGTGCAACATCGCGAACTTTAGAACCGTGACGTTAACAAATAACATATAATATAATAACACGAACACGGCTTCTCCGTTTACAATCACGTATGTTATACCTATCCAACTACATACTTTTGAAAACGTGTTATTGATACATCAGTCTGTAATGAAAAAATGTATTCACCCTCAAAAATCACTATCTGAAAATATAACTCGAAAATGATCAAATTTCACAAGTATGATAGGGCCTACTAACTTCGTGATCTTACACTGATTGTACCCCTACATAACTACTCAAAATCCAACCATCGATTCACCGATATTCAATCATTATTAAAAAATACGAAATTTACTGGGTTATCTCCTTGTTGCGGTTATCTCATCGCTGTCACCAAATTTGTCATGATTGGATGGCAACACGAGGATGACGACGTAGTATTGGATTCAGCAATGTTGACATGGAGTATGTCGAAAAACTCAAGTATATTGAAATAATAAAAAACAACCACAGAAAGTGCATGTTGCTACTGTTGTCTCTAGGCCAGTTTATATTGAGAGGAATATCCGTGGTCTCCATGCAAATTTAATCATAGTCGTCAGTGGACTTTGATCAAGTCTAATTTCATTTCGTTTCGGTTCATTTAATTTACTATCTTACAAAGTAGATATTACAAAACATGTTGGAAAAACAATGTAGGCCTATAACTTGTAATATATATAGAGAAAGTCAAATTATCAAAATACAATATAGAATATGTGAAATATATAGATAAATACCTCTATCACATCGTCATGCGAGGTGACAAACTAACACGAAAACAATATTACAATATACAAAATAGCGTAAGATTAAAAAAAGTCAACATGCGTAAAAAAAGGCAATCATTCTATGTAAACTCACGAGTGGTTGCAGGCTATAAAATATTCATCGATGTTGTAGATAGATTTTTCAACAGGGAAAAGTTTTAGTGTTGTTTGAAATACATATAAATTGGTGATAGATTTGATGCAGGAAGGATGGATGATTGCACAAAAGTACACCTTGAAAGTTCATGTCTTGTTCACACTGTATAGTTAGTTCTATGAGCATGAGCATGAGTATGCGGATTGTTTTTATTTCTAGTGGTAAATTTCTAGTGTAATCGGCTCCATAAGTAAATTGGTGGAACAATTGAGGAATGTTGGTCACGCAATACGCAATATTAAGCGTAGTGCTGTGGAATTGTACGATGCATCAATGATGTATTTCGATGTAACAACTGTTGTATATATATATCTTTGTTCAATGATGCTTAACGACCCCACCAACAGCTAGGTTATACGGGGATCACTGAAGTGATGATAGGTGAAAGGACGTTTACAAAAACCCATACCTTATGCGGGACTCGAGCCCATGCCCAACGATGACTTCCGTCTCTGAAGCGTGCTTCAGCTGACTGAGCTAACGAGGGTAGCTAACTGTTGTATACCTTTGATTAAAACATTAAAAACAATTTAGCCAAACGTCAACGTGATTTGAAAATGATTAAGATGTGAACCCAGGACCTTTTGCTCAGGTCAAGTCGAAGTGTTTGACTTGATTCGCCTTAATTTTTACTTAATGTGCCAGCTTAGCTCAGTATGGTTAGAGCTTTGGGTTCAAACCCAAAGGTACTGGGTTCGAGTCCCAGATGGAACACATTTTTATGATTTAACGAAAATGTTAATATATATCGATAATTGATCGCATCTATGAAGAAATGTTGTTCAATATGCATAAATATATATATTTTTATATATATATATATATATATATATATATATATATGCGCTTATATATATATATATATATATGCTTATGGTATTACCATCTACAAAGAAGTTCCCAACTGCACATACCAGTTTTTATACATGTGTTGCCGACTTTTAGAACCTGTTATATATATATATATATATATATATATATATATATATATATATATATATATATATATATATATATATTTATATATTCTACTATCATCCTCATCCTCGAGACTGCATATACCGTCTTCCGACCCTCATACAAATCAGTCATGACAAGTTACCATCTAGCTTTCTCAATAAACCACTGACGAAAACTGCGAGAAACTTCAATGAGTCTTGCGGTTATCTAAAACCGTCCGGCAATTGTTATTGCGAGCCTATTCGACAAGGATGGCACGGAGGCTCACACATAATTAATTACATCTTTTTTATTTTTCTAATTAGAATCCAACAATGGCGTGCCATAGACATGCCAGTGAAATGCATCTAATAACAAAAGTCTTTACTATTTGCTAAATAAATATAGCATAATATCTAGTTGTCTTGCCATTCAAATCAACACCATGACATGGCGATGGCTGGAGGGGCGTGTATGAAACTTGTGCAAACAAAAGTTTGACATTTCCGACTTGAACCCTTTTCTTTTCTTTTTCAAGCCCGTGTCTCAAACATGGTTGATAAATGATAGAATGTAGGCCTACAGTCTACAGTCACAGCCTGTAGACATGCCTGTTGGCTATTCGGCAATATCCTTTAGCGGAGTACAAGAACATACATACGATGATATTATGTAAACTGTGTAGACATATTCTATATACTTCATGTGAGCTGTATATATATATATATATATATATATATATATATATATATATATATATATATATATATATATATATATATATATATATATATATATATATATATATATATATATATATATATATATATATATATATATATATATATATATATATAAATATATATAACCCATTATTGGGAACCCATGCCACAGAAATGTATCAAATATTTTGTTATTTATTGTATCAATTTTAAAATAGTGTACTGGGAATTTAAAATGAAAAAAAAGTTGAAAATACCGAGGAAATTTTGGAAAAACCAGTTGAAAAATACGTTAAACCGTAACATACAAGTAAATCGGTAGATAGCCAGCATGAAGATAACAATTGATAGGCCTACATTGATAGAGTGAACCTTCGACTATAAAGATAAATTAAATTTCATCAGCATATATAGGCCTATAACCGTTTTGATACAAATACAAAGTTTCAGTTACCTTGATTGACAACAAAAGATGACGTGACTTTTCCTGGTCTTGTATGCCAAACGCATATGGTTGAACTGGTATTTTTCAGTGTGGCCCAAAGTCAGATGTTTTACGAACACATCGATACCACATACGATCAAACATCTCGAGAAGTAATCATATGGTGTATGTAACGCGAGATGCATGTTTTGTGACCATTTTCAGTGTACTAAAGCAAACACAACGTAGTGGCTTTCCTGATGAACATATTGTTGTGAAACTGCTTCACACCGTGCAGAGAAGTACCTTCTAAAATACGGTCGATCTATAATAAACATTCACAATATTTACAAAAATAATCATCCTGGTGGGAACGTTTTGCCCTTGGGCTACTGTGGGGACGCCTCGATTCCTCAAGTTTATGGAAAACGTATAGAATTCGATCAATCAGCGAATGCTTATAAAACCGACGATCGACCGCCATTTTGGCGGAATGTGTCTAGCGTTTTGTTTGCTCAAAATTAACAACAGCACTTGAAACAATTACAATGTGAACTAATTACGACGTTGTCCAAACTGTATTCCTTCTATGTTTCTAATAATTGTAAACTCACACTATAGACTTTAGGGACATAACTTTTAGGTTATGTTGCGCTCAAGTGACAGCTGATGCATGGAACAGATTTTAACTGTTAGAAATTAGACGTAAGAAGAGTGTTGTGAATGAGGTGGCACTTCAGTAAGTTTACAGCCTTAAGTTAGCGGAATAAGTTTGAGATTAGGTTTAATCGTGAATGTGCCCATCTACAGTCTGAAGTCAGGCCATCCATTATAGATCTAGAATCGAGCTTAATACGCGAGTCAAAGTCGGGTGTGGTCGGGCTATCACATGTATTCATATCTGTCCATCAGGTCTACAGACATCTTTTCTTCTCTGAACAATTGTGCACAATGTCCACAAATAAGTCACGAGCCTGCATGGCATTGCGTTCTATATACCACGCAACCACCTCATTTGACAGCTCTATTCATATACTTTGATTAAATGAGATCTTACAAAACCAAATACCACTCTTCATTATCATACAATTAGGTGAAAACGAGCTCGTTCCGAGTTGTTGCTGCTTGCGTTCGATTACACTGGTTTCACTTATTGTTAGGGTGTTAGAGTTGTTAGAGTTGACATTCGTGCATGGGCGATCATTAAGAGAGCATGGGAGTCGATTAACCGATTTTTTTTTATGATCATGTACTTTTGAACAGTAGACCTATGAGATGTCGACAATTGGAAGAGAAGAAAACAGACTTCTTCGATACCTTCAAAATGATACATGTGACAATTAGGCGATATAGAAGGTGAATATATATTACTTATATCATCTTGAATGTCTTATAAATACTTGTAGGGCCTATGTGCTTCATTTTTATTTTCATTTTTATTTTGATACCTTATATACCATTCAAAAGTTTTAACCAAAGAACTGATATTTCACTAAATCGACGACTCTTTGAGTCCGTACATTTCATTGAATGACCGAGTACGATCAGTGGTGTAGTCGTAGAAAATAAAGTGCCAGGGCGGTGGCGTCACGACGTCTTTCCCGGCAGTGGTGCTGTCGTAAAAATAACGAGATGTACCCAAAATTTCGCATATAGATCAATATGTAATTCAAATAGCAGTCGATGCGATTCTTAATTGTTGGTGGGTTGGCCCCCCGCAACGCCCCGCAGGGAAAAAAATTGAAAATTGTTTTTGTAAACAATTATATCCAGTAAGTTTTGGTCCTTGCACGTGGCTGGCAGACTAGGACTGCTCAAGTTAATTATTACTATTATTACTAGATTTTCATTTTAATATGTACTTTGTCCCATAAGATATAAAATAACAGATTACCAAAGATCAGCTCCCTACGCCGCCCTGCCTCCGCTTTAAAATTGGAAGCAGGGCGTTAAAAGTACCAGGGCGCCGCCCTGGACTGCCCTGGCACCACTGCATGCCTGAGTACGATTGATCATTTTTCTTTGCTGTCGAAACTTCTTTCATTTACAATATCAATTTCTTGGTTTATATATTATTTCTGTATTCGAAGAAGAAAGGTGAGTCTAAGAGTTTGGAAGATGGAGAGAGTGAAAGAGCGGAGGGGCTAAGAAATGGCAGGCTATACGAGTTCAGAGGTCGCTGTCCTAGATTTGCAGTCAAAGTACCCCTAGACTTAGTTCTGTTTGGTTGTTTGGAATATGGAAAAATTTAAAGATCACTTGTACGTATTCAAAGTTCAAACTCACATATCAGCTCAGGACAATTTTCAACACGAAAGAACTGGCGAATTGTCAATGGCATTTTCGAAGTTATTATTTTGTCTTGGAGTTATTTTCAAATTAGTATAGATATTTAATGAAATGTGATTTCATCGATTAAAATAGTTATAACACTCTTCTTTTTATACGGAGCTTTCAGCGACCTTCATTAATATACAGATTCGATTAATCTCACCAGTGGAAGATGCTGGATGAAATCGAAACCTCTACACAATTTTTCTAGTTATATATTATTGTTAATATCTTTCTGTAGATCTCACTTGATGGGTTATATTCGTCTATTAATTGCCTATAATAAAAATATTTAATATTTTTTCTATCTGACATTTGTTTAAAAAATCCATGGGGATAAAGGCTAAGTATGATTGAACAATAAAACTTCATAAATTGAATCAAAACCATTTCAAATAACTTTATGGTTATTTAGATATAGTGTGAGTTGTTCAAGAATTAAATTAAGTCGGAATAAAAAAATCTATGGGGGTCGGGTTGTATGCTGACGGGGTATACTAACTAAGTTACTATAGGTCTGATTTATATGCTTCATAATGGGTGATCATTGCCGTCGAGAATATTAAGAAGTGGAAGGTCAATCTAGTAAGTTATATTAACCTCCATTTTGATATGTCAAATGTCAAATTCTCGCTTTCAAGATTTTATTCCCATACCACTTTACCATTCAAGTAGGCCTATACACAGTTTATTCTCGGTGTAATATATATATCTATATATCTCTCTCTATATATACCGTATATATATATATATATATATATATATATACACGTATATAGGCCTATATATGAATATATATGAATATATATATATATAATTTATAAACCGGCGCATGCAGCTCAGTTGCTAAGAGATCCAGGAGGTGAGGGGTAGGCGAATATTGGACCTGGTTCGATCCCCGCCACTATACATCTTTACAGGGTTCCTTTGTGGTTTCCCTCTTGAGTCTAGGCTGTGGATCCTTATTCCTGAGATAAATCAGATGTGAGAAAATAAAGTGAGAAAATTTTCTCATCTCACTTCTCATCAGATTTAGTATTCTTGATAATGAAATACGATAAAGATTGTGAGAGACCATCAGATCCATCAAAATAGGAAGTTAAATACAAATTGAGTTAAGAGAAAAAAGGGAGAAAAATTGATTCAGGAATAATACTTGGCCATTTCATGTGAGATAATCATTTTCTCACTCACTTTTATTTTTCTCACATCTCATTTATCTCAGGAATAGGGGTCCTGATGCCGGAATGGATACTACAATATAGGCTATGACCGATTCCTTCCTACTATCCTTCCCACTAACTAAGAAACATTCATCTAATCATCCCATCATCTCATTTATCAGTTATACATCCGACGCCAATATAATTTAGTTATTATTACAGTTTGTCCTTGAACCAAATTCAATAAAATGAATTCAGTCCATATATATTTGTATATATATAGAGGCCTATTCATATATATATATATATATATATATATATATATATATATATATATATATATATATATATAGGCCTATATATGTGTGTTTTAAAATTTTCACGACTCATAGGTCTGTTTATAATATTATTTTCAGTATTCTTCATGGTATTCTTATCATTTAACATTTAACATTCAAACATTTAAAATATAAAATATCCTATATTTTATTACACGACCAGAATATAGGCTACCCTAAAGAATTATGAAATTATTAATTTATAGATATAAACATACAACGTCTGTATATATATATATATATATATATATATATATATATATGTATATAGGCCTACGACTAGTCAAACAATATAATGAGGCTACATTTGAAGGTTGATTATACTTGTCCAGATATATTTAGGGCTGTGATATATTTCACATCCACTCCTCCTACCCCTCATCCGCTCCTCCTCCCCAATCATCCCCTTGCATCAACTACCACATTTAGGGGTGACTCGGTGGGAGCGCCTGGGGTCATGGAGTCATGGCTCTCAGATTATAATGGGGTTATGCATTAAACGCTTTCGGTGGCAATTGATGTATAGGATAATCACGTAGGCCAAGTGCAATATGTGCAATATTCTAGTGATGAACTGGTGGTTGACATTATAAATCAAGAGGTATCTATCTATAGAGAAATATAAGGTTTAATGGTAGGCCTATATTTATTATTTATCAAAACATATTTATAATAATTATATATATCCTATATATATATATATATATATATATATATATATATATATATATATATATATATATATATATATATATATATATATATATAATATATGAGAAATCGATAGGCTCATCGCTGAGTTGATAGCCCGGTGCATTTATTAAGACTTGTGATTGCAAACTCTATAGATTTGTGAACAACTATATTTAAATATTGAAAAAACATATAGCCTAGAAAAATGACAAGATACATCCTACGATATATACGACGACCGCTTCTTCTCCACTATCCTTTTCATTACCTATGGAAACCTTCGTCTCATCAACGCATCATCTCGATAATCAATCATCCGACGCCAATAAATCCTCGGTACGATTAGGCCTACAGTGTACACAGTTACAGGTACAGTGTACAGGTTACAGTATGTAAGTAAATAAAGATGAAAATATATAAAGCAATTGCGAAAACAAAACTTCAAATTTGTGCGTGTCTTTGAAAACGTCAAATATCCGTTTTAGAATGAGTATGTTGAAAAGTTTCAGTTGCACGAGTTCATTGATAGAAAACCAATAGGCCTATACAAGGCCACATCTGTGAGGTCTATATACACGAAGTAGCTCGTTCAACAAACCAAACTTATATTATAAGCTACCGTATTTTGTTTGAGCTGGTTTTAAAAATGCATAATTAAGTACATAATACTTAGTTAATTACTAATATAGGTACGAAATTAGCAATCGTAACCAAGGATGATCACAAGTCAATTCGTCAATTATTGCTCTAAATTCACTAATTCTCAGTTGGTTAAACCGGCTCTTGTGGTATTATTTATATTGACACCACTCATAAAGCAATATCAAATTGTGAATATTTTGTACTTACGAAATCCAACCACGTCCTCCAAGTTTTGCATTTCTCTTGAAATACCTTATTTATATTTCAGCCTAAGGTAACGATTTGTCATATTGTTGTTTTTATCATCGTCTATCCCTTTTATATATTGTGTTTGCGTGTTCTCCCTTAAAGAAGAGCTGTCTTCGCTTATTATTTATAATCGATGATTAATTCAATATACCGACGGCTATGTACTGTTGGTGAATGTTGCATGCCCTGTCATATGGCACAGGTGGCAACATAGTTGAACCGCTCCCCATTGTATATTGTATCACAATACAACATAGTATATACTTGATCTTCGAAAACACGATCAGCCCTTATTTCACCATTGCATGCTAGTTACAAGACAATACAAGGACAAAACTAGAGAATGATTTAATTATTCATGTGTTAACCCCTTTCTAATAATGTAGACCTATATGATTATGTTTGCTGTGTTTCACTTCGATGTGGTTTAGCTTGGCTCTAGTTGCAATGTAGGCCTATAAACTTACTTATAAAACAATTATTCATGGTTATAATTGGATACTGTAGGGCTGGGATGTTTATGCGATATCTGTTTTGTTTGATCTTTTATCAATGTTCGCGTCTGTTATCAAGAGTTGATTCCGAAAAGATTTTTTCTGAATGGAACTTTTAATTTTCCCTTTTTTCCATTTTCCCATTTTTACTATGAATTTGAGCATTTTTACCGCTTAACTGCACATTTCGTCATCGTAAAATTTTCAAAAATGTATTTAATGTAAGGAAACTGTAACTCTGAATTGAATGATTTGAAAACCAAAAATGTATTGATATTGTGAGTAGAAATGACACTATAGGACGTATGTGTTGAATTAGCAGCACCAAGCCATATAACTTATTATTGCATTTGTGCGCATATTTTGGAATTTTGTAGTGCATATTGGAAAGCATATTTTACTTTTTTTTAGTACAATAAACATCTTGATCATCATAAGGGTGTTTGAAAAAGTCTTTTGATGAGTCAACTTTCGCTACCCTCCGTAGCACAGTCAGCTAAGGTACCGCTTCAGAAACTGATGTCTTGTTGGGCGTGGGTTCAAATCCCTCATAAGACATGGCTTTTTGTAAACGTCTCCACTACATAGTTTCATTGTCAGCTGCTCATTCGGACCCACAAATAACCTAGCTGTCGTGAAAAAGCATGTGCTCAGGAGTGGATATCATTCTTTGTTTGACATTCTTGAACGGAATGAGCTATCAGAATTCTAATATAGGGGAAACGCAGATATTTGTAATACCTTCAAAATGGCATTGTGTACAAATCATTCAATTTATATTGCATAATTGTCAAGCGGATACAGCAAAACATGTGTAAATATGCAACCAATCGCTGACGCTGACAGTGTACTGACAGGGTATGAACAGCAGCTATGTATAACATTTATGTTTTTCAACTTTTCGACTTGACTTATATATCTGTATTATGTGCTAATCTGTGTTTTTCTGTGTTTTTTTCATTAAAGTTTTACGTCACACTATAAGAAAAAAAAATCAGTAACAGTGATGACGTATGGTAATCGTCTGCCCTCAAACACTGATTGTATTGTATTGACAGTGATGACACTGTTTATTGTCGTGATTTTAGTGTTCGTACATATTGTATGTACAGTACATAACTGTATGCAATCTGTTCATTCCAGCATGCAGAACAAGTTGTATGCTATCACATTGTAGCATTATTATAATTGTTTTTGTGAAGAGATGACGGTGGTCTACCAACAAAGCAAAGGTAGTTACCCAAATTGCAACGAGTGTACCTAGATGTTGCATGGATCAGTCGTTATTCAGGAGACCGCTAGGTGTATATAATTCCCGTCATGGTCGACCTTCCTGAAACTGAAAGAGTAGCATCGTGACTTCCTTCAGTCGTTGTGTGACCTGAGATAAGGTCAGACAGTCTCCTTCCAGACGATGACCTCACAAACAGCTAGCTTATTTGGGGGTACGAATGAGCGGGTGATAATAAAAATAGTATAGTAAAGTATAAATTATTCATCTCTTTCTCTTTTCCGTAACATAATATCTGATAGCTAAATTGAGCTTATTCACACTAACCAATTTTCAGTAATAATAAAAATTCCCTGAACATGGATATAGGTAAGTCGTTTAAAAGTAATACCATTTCGCTTTTTCTACCTCCCATTTCCATCAGGCTCATAGCCTAGGCCTGGGCCAGCATATTAATACAATACACCCATCACAAACAAGTGGTGAAGTGAACGCGAAGTTGGATTATTATTTAATGGCATTCATGCTACACAAACACGCAAATGCGACAAACACGAAACTAGCCATAGTTTGTAGCTGCATGTTTATTTATGTTTACACTTGACAATTATTTGGATCTGTTCGTAATGGGGGTTAACTATCATATTATTATATCGGATGGAGCCTGCTTAATATCTTCATTGAATTCATTATGATGATGTACCTGCATGTGGTGTAGCCTATATATATATATATATATATATTTATATATATGGTAGTACAATTTTTGCGGTAATGCCACGCTGCTCACATTTTTCATGTCGACGTTTCGGCGGAATTTGCTCCGCCATCTTCAGGAAAGATCCAACTGGGTCGATGGTCAGCACTTGAATTTATATATATATATATATATATATATATATATATATATATATATATATATATATATATATATATATATATATATATATACCTATATATATATTCATATACATATATAAAAAAATATTCAACTATTGTGAATAGAATGTACTATTATACCTTATATTCTGGAACATGGACTGTTTTGTTGATATATTCAAATACTAAAGTCAATGATTTCAGAAATCAGCATTTTTGCATAAAATGGAAATATAATTTGGTTTCCAGTTGTAGATATACGATTGAACAACCCTACCCTTCATTTATTTATAATAAATTACGATTGCATATTGAAATATAATTAATAAGAATCATTTTTTTATCTGAATAGGCATAGATGCATTTTCAAATTTGTTAAAAGGGGGTGCTGACGTACCCTTAGCACCACCCTCTTTGAAATGCGATTTCGAGGCAAAAGGAGGGCAGCACAAACGAAAATTTTAAAGGCACAAACCGGGCAAACGTTGCAAAAATTATAAGCGTGGTCATATATACAATTCTGTTCTGTATGTGGAGATTCTGTTTCTGTTTTTTTCTGCATGTTCAATTCTGTGAAGGGGGCCTGGCGTACCCTTAGCACCCCTTTTTTGGAAATGCGATTTCGGGGCAAAAGAAGGGCAGCACAAACGAAAATTTCAATGCCTCAATCCGGCACAGACGTATCACAATCGATTGGCATAGATGCATTTTCAAATTTGTTAAAAGGGGGTGCTGGCGTACCCCTAGCACCCCCTTTTTTGAAATGCGATTTCGGGGCAGAAGGAGGGCACTGGCAGCACAAATGAAAATGTCAACGGCACAAACCAGCACAAACTTAGCACAAACGATTGGCGTCAACAAAAGTTTGTGAATAAAGAAAGGGGGTGTGCTAGGGTCACGGACCTCTATTATACAATTGTAACGTTTTTTCCACTTCGAAATGACAGTGTATATTTAAAGAAACAAAAATTGGATCGCTGTGTGGCCAATTTTGATTTTTTTCTCTCACATTCATAAATTCCTTGGGTGCTGTTCGGAGATAATCATTCTATATGAGAATATATGATGAAAAATTAAACAAACATTTCGTCAGTTGGCACCGATTAAAGCGATGCAATCGCACGACTTTTTATTTTTCAGGTAGGATAAGAACCAAAATCATCTCGGGTTTACCACTCTTGCATACGATTCATAGCCTCCGATTTACAACCATTATATATTTTACATATTTTTCCTCCACGTATAACCTTTGCGATAACGAGATATAACCTAATTAGATATATAAACTGAATTTGAACGAAAATTAGAATTCATCTGTAAGTCCTCATAACTGTGTTATCATGAGGCATGATACTTTAATTTAGAAAACTATCAAGTTGTTAGTTGATAAAAAATTCGTTTGCCCGGGAAATTGTTACAATATTAATATGAGTTTCCAGAAAAGTATTTAATTTCAGCTAACTTCAGTTTGTTTGAATGAATAGGCCACTATTTCTATGAAACTACGTTATGTATGCTACGAAGTAACAACTTGAAAGTTTTTGATTTTCGTTTATGTTAATTCTTCATAAGTTGCTATTATTACAGGTTATAACAGTTGACAAGTTTCGTCAACCGACGACGAATGAGTCAAGTTAATAAGTGTAAGTGTTATCGTGAGCGATCGAATATATACAAGCTATCGATACGTACAGTTGCGGTCACAAATAGTTCTTTTCTCAGGGTGCATGCCCTTGGCTCCCCCTTTGTGAAAAGTTCAATTTTTTAAAGGGATGCTGGCACCCATATTTTGATTATTTATTTAGGGGTAGAAGGAATGCAGCACAAACGAAAATTTCAACGGCACAAACCAGCACTAACGAAAAGCTATCAGTATAGATTATAAAAACTGCGTTTTATAATAAAGGGGGTGCTGGCACCCCTAATTTGATTATTTATTTAAGGGTAGAAGGAATGCGGCACTAACGACAATTTCTATGGCACAAACCAGCACTAACGAAAAGCTTCCAGTATTGATCATAAAAACTTCAGTTTATCATAAAGGGGGTGCTGGTGTGCCGTTAGCACCCGCTTCGACCTTGATCGTTTTTTCGTTTACCCGAACGGCACTAACGATTGTTTTAGCGGCACAAACCGGCACTAACGAAGCACAAACGATTGGTGAAAAAAAAATTGAACTTTTCAAAAAGGGCTCGGAGCCAAGGGCATGCACCCCTTTTCTCACTATAATCAAAGTTGGAATTGAAATAAAATCCACGCATATTTTACATGCAGCTAATTTCTTCACATAACCTACTATACGTGGAATAAGTACGTATACTTTATGTTACTTTTAGTACGTATATCAGTCCATTTTCTTGCTGATGGATGTGCCTTGATCGACACTTTATGTGGCCACAAGTGTACATGTGCTGCGATATATTATTAGAGATATAGGTTTTCAATACAACTTGCAACGACAAAGTAGGGCCTATAGACGATCAATGAGCGGGTAAGTACACATTATATTGATTGAAATTGGAGGGTATAAAGTATAGAGCGTATGATGCATTATTGATTAGTCCGATACATCACTTATTTCAGGAATAAAACAAAGTATAGCAATCGACAAGGAATAGAACTAGAAGGCATATGTGGCTAACCGATAAAGAAATGCAATTCAATGGAGCACGACTAGACAGATTTCTAAATAAAATGTACAAATGGTAAGAAATCATCTGGTTAGTTGATTTCTCACTATTAGTATCTTTTTTTCAGTTTACCTGTTAACATTATCATCAACATTTATGTTGATCATTGTAGGGCTATATATTTGAAAACAAATTAAACAGCATTTCAAGAATGAATAAATTACTTCAGTGATGTATGAATTGTGTACGCAGTACGCACACTCTTGCTATCCGAAGTGGCTATTCGTCGGACCGGAAGTAGGTTTTAGATTAGTTGTAATTTATATCAAATTACTTTAGGTTGTTTGTTCTGTTGGGTTAGTTTAGGTTAGGTTATTTTAGATAGGTTCTGTTGATCAAGTTGGTGAGATATGGGTTAATTACGATTTATTGATGCGAGCAACAGCAACAACAACATCCGCATGTTCTGACACTTCGATGAATAGCGATTGCCCTTGCTATCCCTAATTATTCAAGGACGATTGAACGAGTGGTGAGGATAGTTTTCGTCGTCGTCGTCGTCGTCGTCGTCGTCGTCGTCGTCGTCGTCGTCGTCGTCGTCGTCGTCGTCGTCGTTGTCGTTATCGTCGTTTCCGTTTTTGTCTTCGTTGTCGTTGTCGTTGTCGCTGTCGTTGTCATTGTTATTGTTGTTAACTAATAATCTAACTTACTTATCAATCCTGTCCCAAACTGATTTAATCTAACCTAAAACTAACCCGGAACCATAACCACGTAGCAGACATTCTAGCACAATGTATTTCCGTTTCACAGAACAGCCACTTCTGAAGACGAGAGTTTACCGCTCGCCAAATTACTTGGGCCTACCACTTTGACTTCCTATCACGTTCGAACAATGAATCGACCATGCACATCAAGTTTCTTTTCAAATGTATATCAAACACACCCCTTGAGTGTTGAAACAATACAAACTCCTTTAGCGGGTGGGTTTTCGTAAATAATATATTTCAATAGATACACCACTATAGCTGCAATATCATATAACAATAAAAAGATACCGGTACTCGGAACTGTCAAGTGTGTATTGAAAGTCAGAAAGCATCGTCTTTTGAGCTGTCGCGAAATGAATAGAACTTCATAAGGCTTGAAATAGAATCATAAGGATCATCATTATTGTTGCCTATAAAAAAAATTATTATGGTTGAATTAGACGGCAGAAAAATATTGTTAGTCGGATAAGACCATAATATTTGAAAATTCGTCCGTTTACATATTTCACATATTCCTCATATTCCAATAATCGTGGATTACAGATTTTGTATTCACCTGTGTAGATACAATAAATGCAGTGGTACAAAAATATTGTTAGTAGGATAACTTGAGAACTTAAGATTTTAAAATTCGCTTGTTTTTATTTTCTATATAGGCTTATTTGTAAGTTACATGGCAACCATGGATAACATCAGTTTTTGAAATTTATCTGTCCGTATATCAATAATGGTTTCAAGTATGTTGAGTGAACCAATCGTAGTTTCTGTGATGTCAACATGATCTTCGAGCAACATACTATAAGTGAACGAGAGAGAAAATGATGTTTTTTTTGCTTAACAACCCCTCCAACATCTAGGTTATACGGGGGAAATGAAATCGTTTTAGTTATTTTGTGAAATATTCAAGGAACATGCAAGATTTTGACTTCTGGGATAGCCAGAAGAAAGGCTGACATCCAGCTAATTTGATATTTAGTGATCACACAGAGTTTTTATGACTTTGAGATGTGGTTTCGATATTTGTGTTCCGAAATATTGTGTTCTAGAATATATATGTGAGCAAAAATTTCTTATTTTTGAAATCTTCAAAATACTTCGGTCCCAAAAATCTGATAATCACTCGATGTCGTCAACACCAAGAGGACTATGGAGGAAGAAGACATTTCACTGCCACTTGGTGGGTCTTGCATAGTCACAAATATCAAAGTTTCAAGAAAGGAAGAGAATAGGACCTATACGTTTTGAACCGTGAAAGTGAATTATAATTATAATTGGAATTTTCAACTTTGGAGCATATTACATTATTTATGATTAATTCAACATTCATAATGCAGGCCTCTGGTGGCTGCTATGTGAACCAAGTTATATATTGTGCAATACTTTTTTCATTGCGTTTCCGTCTGGGAAATGTGTTGGTGCCTGGATGGGATTGTTCCAGCAGGGGAAGCTCTGCCGAGAAAGGAAAACAAACCAACCTCTATGTTGTAACGACGCAGGGATGTAACTTGAATACGTGGTCTTAAGTAACTCAAATGGCCTGCTTTTTCAGTATAGTTCAACAGATCTCTCCAAGCAGGCCCTCCTGAGAGAACCTGATAGCCTACATACACCTGAGGGAAGCTTTTGTCCTTCTTGTTTTAAGGTCTTCCCCAATCAAGGTTTTTTATAATATTAGAAATACTGAGTTCTGTTCAGGATCGAGTGGGTTCCTCTGTTCATGGTTGTTTGTGACGTGCGTGCAGCCTTTTTCTGAACTAATTGTTTGAGTTTCTAATCAAGACCAATAAATACTTCAAAATATTCAAAGCATTTCAAGAAAACAAGAACAGAAGAGAGGAAATTGGAAGAAAAAGAAGAAAATATATTTTTGAATTCCAACAAAAGCTTTTTATTTCTTTATCCATCCTGACGTGATTTTTCGTGGTTTCCCACAGTCTCTGATGAAGTATTAATTGCATGACCACACCTTTAATTAGTAGAGTGATACTCATAGGCCTAATTATACTGATTTAGGCATATCACTCATTTTTTCCCATTGAATAAACTTAGTGATACACTTTACGTACATGCTTACATGCTTACGTGATGATCACAAGGCTTTGACTGATCTTTGATTAATTGAATTAAAATGAAAAAGGTGTACCAGTATTGAGGTACTGAAGATTCTACAACTCTATTAGAATGCGGCTATATAGCCTAAGTTGTCTAAAGTTTGCCGCTCAACCTTCTTCCCTCTTGAATACAGCTATATGTCTGTCGATCACTTTGCTGGTTATATTTACCACCATTCCAGATACTGAGAAGGACGACGGGTGAGAATCACTGGAAAAAATACCCGTAAAAAAATCCTCAGGAAAAAAATCGAGAGAAAAAATTATCCCGGAAGAAATATCCCGGAAAAAAATCCCCTGAAACAAATATCCCAGTAAATAATGTTTGGGTGAACTGAGTGCATGCGAGCTCAACAGGCAATTCGAACGGACCTAACCTGAACTTGATAAACATAACAAAAATAACACTTGATAACAAAAATGAAACACATTTCCAGAATCTATTTAAAAACGTTCAAGTTATATTTCCAGAGGATATTTTCTCCTAGGTATTTTTCCTGGTACATTTTTTCCAGTGATATTTCTTTCACTTTCTTTCGCTTACCGACGGTGGATCAGTCGTTTTTAAATAATATCATTCATAAATAATATTTAATCACAGTGGTAATTAAATAACCCATCATCTCATCTTCTCAACATCACATTCATCATTCACCTACGCCAATACATTTCTGTTGAAATTTTATTCCATCGTTAAACCCAGTTCAAAACAAACAATAAACTATTCCAAATAACTTTTCATGATTATTTTCTAGTTACATACATTCAACTTTAATTTCATGATCACAATTCAAACTAAATTAAAATTTGAAAATTCAGATACAATCCTTTAATGATGGATACAACGATTACCATATATTATTTGAAAAACAATTTTAAACGTTGACCTTGTTCTTTTATGACAATATTTTGAAATAGTTTCCTGTCGATTGTTTCAACAAAACCAGAATATATTCAAATTTCTCTTTAATTGTTTATCTAATTCGAGCGAGTTAATTTTGTCAACGGTTTTAATTGGTTCATTCTATAGTCCTCAATACTATCACGTTATGATTTGCATATTAATTGTATCATAATAGAGAGATGAGTGTTATATAAACAACCATATGTCTCGCTCCTCTTTCCACCATAATACAAGCCAGATAAGCACGAGAAATTATAAATATTCATTGTATTCTATGACGACATTTGCTGGTCTCTATAATAAAACGATATAAACAATTTACTAATGCAATCGACTTACTTTTATTCATGTAAGATGGTTATCTGATGATCGAGGCTCGAGAAGTTAATATATGTAAATAGTTTCCCATATGCTCGTTCTAATACCTGATGGCGAACGTATTTAATAATAGTATGCATCGCACAGTAACAAATTGACCCTATTTAGTAGGGTTACTTACTACTAACTAGTTTGAACAGAGCCATAAATATAGTATCAACAGTGTATGTTTTTTTTGTTTTGAGTTCATAACAATCCAGATTCGATCTCGAAATGTAGTCCTAAACTATCTTTGGTTGTTACAAGGCGTAAACGGGCGTATATTTAATTTATTGTGGATTCTGTATGAATTAGGCTAAGATTTGTGAGCGAATATAAGCCCGGCCGCGAATATATTTTCAGCAAACAGCTAAAAAAAGCACTATGCTGAAATAAAAAATGAGAGTATGGTAACAAATTTGGTAATTTTAACTATTCAACTATTCGAAATTAGCTTCAGATGCTGAATATTTATCCACTCGTATTACGTTCACTCTATTCAGTTAGCTTTGTCAAAACTATTTATAATACCAATTTTAAAAGACTATGGGTGGATTGCAAGAACGAAGTTTAACCCCGGCCTACTTTAGACGCCGTCTAAGTACAAAATAGCATTGCAGAGGCAATGAGGAAAAGTAGGCCGGGGTTTAAACTTCTTTCTTGCAATCCACCCTATAAGTTCACAATTTTTTTGTTTTTGGTGGGAATATCCCAGGTTTTTGTGCTCCATACTTGCTGTATAGTACAGTATCAGTTGACAAGTTTTTCAAATATAATTGTGAGACAATCAGACACATGATTCGATGATTATGATTATTGGTTGCTTAACGACCCCACCAACAGCTAGGTTATACGGGGGTACGGATGAGCAGGTGATTATGAAACTATGAAGTGATGATGAGTGAAAGATCGCTAGCGGTAGTAACTGAAGTCACCGTTGGGCGTGGGTTCGAGTCCCGCATAAGGCATGGGTTTTTGTAAACGTCCTCTCACCTATCATCACTTCATCGTTTCATTATCATCCGCTCATTCGTACCCCCGTATAACCTAGCTGTTGGTGGGGTCGTTAAGCAACATTTAAAAAAATGACGTTTACAAAAAAAATCATGCCTTATGCGAGTTTCGAAACCACGCCCAATGGTGACTTCAGAGTCTGGAGCGTGCCTCAGCTGACTGAGCTACCGAGGGCGTTACATCATCCGAATTATACCATGGAACCGAAGGTTATATATTACAGTATTTGGTTATATAGTTGCATGCGACTTACAGCAATCCTGAGTAGTCTCAGTGTTTAGTTACTTCGTGTACTTCGTTTGTAAAGAATGTAGCTGGCTGCGCGCGGGACTTGACTCTCGTCTAGCCACCGCTTCACTAGATTTATTGACTTTTAAACATATCATCATATTTTGTATGTAATACATACGCAAGAGTGTTTCAACGTGAAGTTCAACGTTGTATATGGGGTCACATCCTGCATCTGTTATATGCACTGAAAGGAAGCGGCTTCGGACCCAATAACTAGTTATTTAGTCTACCTTATATAGTATATAGGCATATCAAACATCGAATGTTATGATATTTGTCAGTACATAACAAGTAGGCCTGAACAGTGTATATGTTCTCGTGATTTGTGTTGCTCATGTTTGTACTTGATAACACGCTAGATTCTAATTCGAAGTTAATAAAAGGATTCACAAACAAGCATACCGTATATAAATAATCAATCAATTGTCAAGTCTAGGAAACAAACAATTGACAATGGTAGGTATGTATATAAACAAGAAAAATATGAAAGGTTGCTACAAACCAAAGGGCTAAATTGCATGTTATTCAGTGTGTATGTGCTGGTGTATCATGAACATAATTCTTTCGATTGGGTTCAAATATGGATTATATGAATCAATAATTAAATATGTTGCGGGTTTTCTATTGTTATTATATTGTATTTACGTGTGCTTACTGCATGGAGACCTAATATATGGGTTTAGTCTTCTCGTAAATTGTTTCAAATAAAATATGTACATTTTCTATGATTCACGGATCAAATGATTGTACACATTATTAAACAGAAAACTTGTCGGCAAAGTATACATTCAACAGTTACAAATAATTCCTTATAAAATAATAGTTATTTGGGTAGTAGGACAATTTGCCATGGATAATTTGCCTAGCAGTGTTGTTAGTACGGGGGGAGGAAATGTTTTCAGATAAAGTTAGGGGGGGGGGGGGGAGGGAAGAAATTTTGCGATGAGGAATAGTTCGATATGTTGCATGTTGGGGAGAGAAAATTTGCCAGACGCGTGTTCTCAAGCAGTGAAAAAAAAATGAAAATGTTTTCAT
The DNA here is from genome assembly GCA_907164805.1 of Brachyptera putata. Lineage (NCBI taxonomy): Eukaryota > Metazoa > Arthropoda > Insecta > Plecoptera > Taeniopterygidae > Brachyptera > Brachyptera putata. The sequence continues at coordinate 23,114,849 of OU015463.1, read as the reverse complement.
TAAAATAGGACTTTGGATGTATTTCCATAGTCGTTGCTGAAGCAAAGCAGCCTAATATTGGGCCAGATCCTAAAAAAAAGTAGCCTCATAAGTACGCGCCTGACGAATTGTCTGGAAATTTTGTCCTTTCTCACACGCAATATATTTAAATGTGCCTAGCAAATTCTCCGTTCCATCTAATTTTGCCTGACAAATTGTCTCCCTCCCCCAAAAAAGCAATGTCTGGCAAATTGCCCCTATACAATTGACTTGTGTTCACAATCTTAGTGTACTTAAGTCGCTGCACATATATATATATTTATGAGCAGATCCCACTGTTGCTTTGAAGTTGGTAGAGAAGATTGAAAATATTATGTAGAGAAATGTATAGAGAAACATAGACAAAATACACATTTTTCGTAAAAATGTCTGCATGTAATGTTATTCAAGCTGGTTTGATTATATTAAATTCTTTGATAATTCTATTTTTTTCTCAAATAATATTCAAACGATTGTTTTCAGATTGCAGATGCTCTTGACTACATGTGCATGAATTAATGTATTGCAATGTTTTAATTGACGTAAATCTTTCCAGTTGTTGATTTCTACACCTGTGTTGCTGTTGCAGCTTCACTACACGGCAATTGTCAGTCACTGTTGAAAAGAACATAGTCTAGATTTGACAAACTAGTTCCAATCATCTCCTGCGATATCAGACCTGGACGCCAATCATTTCACTGCTTACGTTATTAATCTTTGATTTATTGCTTAACGACCCCACGAACAACTATAGGTTGATTAGAAAGAAAGAAAGAAAGAGGTAAGAAAGAGTGAATGGTGTTTATAAGAACTAATGCCTTATGCGGAACTCGAAACCACGCCCGACTTGCCATCGTTTCCAAGGAAATGACACTGACTGAATCTGACTGGCTTGCAGACTCTTTCTTTCGAGCAAGAATATTGTGCCAAAACAAATTCTTCTGTGGATTATAGCTATATGCTTTTTCCTCATTCAGACTCTATTCATATTGGGTTTAACGACGCACTGTTATGATAACTGAGATCTAATGGTGTTCTCCAGAGCTAAGAAACATGAGGGTGAATTGTTGAATCTTTCAGTTTTGCGTGGTGACTGAAGTTGGCATTGTATTATGAATCAAAGAATTGTGATTCTCGACGTTTACTTGGTTGTGTAGCCACAAAGAAAAAATTAGGTGAACACTTATTTTTCATTTTCCTTTCTCATGCATTCAAGTTCATAAAGCATATAATTGAAACTAAACGTTATACGTGTTGTGTAATGTGGAATACATGTTCTATTTTCTTTATATGGCTGGTTGCATAGCTCTGAAACGTTGTTGCCTATTCATCGGTATGATAGCTATAATTCAATTGGCTATTCCCAGCGATTTGAAACACTGTCAATGAGGATTATTGTTTGTCTCATGATCCCAGCAACAGCCGAGTTATTTGGGGTTACGACTGTGCAGATGATACATAAATGATGTTCACAGCACACGCTGATACAGGACTCGAACCCATGCCCGGATTGACTTTAGTTTCTAAGGCAGGGCCTTAGCTGTGACTGAGCTAGCGTGGCAGGTGATACACCGAAATTTATACAAATTTTCGGTTATAGAACAGTCTTGTAGGATGTGGCTATACTTCCGAGTTATAGACACAATTTTGTGAGAAATTTATGAAAATTGATAATTAATTATGAAATTAAATTGGATCGTGATTATCAATTCGACATGAAATGGCTACAGTGTTCTATTGAATATTACATATATTGATACATTTATGTAGGCCTAGTTATGTTCATATATTTTCACGGTCGAAAAAATAAAGTGAATTGGGCTTTTGTTTGACAAGTGGAGAAAACTAAAACCAAAAGAGCATATACTAGCTATATAAAACCTTCAAGAAGACTATAGATTTGAAAAAAGTTACGAAAATTCACTGTACGTATAATACAAAAGAGATAGAAACATGATACTAAACCAATTTAAACTGTTTAGTTTTGTAACAATAATAATAATGTATAACTAACATTACTTCCAGTAATTTCACATGGGTTGAAATCATGGTTTTCGAGACGCCATCCAATTGTGTGTAAGTTTGGTTAATGTCGTTTTTTGTCTGTATTTAGGCCATTGTGTGTTGCTGTTGTGTATACATAGGTCGAGGGGGGGAGGTGCATGGACACCACACAATGGGCCTAGGTACTATTACCTAAACTCCGATCTAAAAATATATTCACTGCATAACATAAGAACAACGTTGAAACATTGACTGTTGAAATGGCCATTACGTATTGTTCAAGACGATTATTGTTCGCTTAACGACAACACCAACAGCTGGGTAATTTAGGGGCTCGAATGAGCGGGTGATAGATTGATGATTTTCAAAAACCTGTCCTTTATTCGGGAGTCGAACCCACGTCTGACTGTAACTTAGATTTTAAAGATGTGCATTAGCTGAAGCCAGAATGGCGGAAATATGATAATTCCACTTTCAGAATTTCCATGTCACCTATCTATAATTTCTTAATTTCTTATAATGGAAGTGTGTATAATGACAAAGCATAGCCCGTCCTTACACATCTATCCTCCATCTTTACCTAAAATACGGTTATCTCACCATCCGATTATCTCACTAATCATTCATCCGATGCCAATAGGTTTAGTTATCATTACATTGCGTTGTTATATTGAAAATAAATAAATAACACACCAATTTATTCTTTGAATACTACTTGGAATATTTGAGAGTATTATTGTTACTATTCAAGAATTATTGCTAATTTTGTATTGAGATGTATTTTGCACTCTCTTTCAAACGAGGAAATTTCACACTTTGCAAGTATGGAACTATCTAATGTTATATTTTTTTCCTATGAGGAAATTGCTCAAAACGCTAAACGTATAATTCATCTTATTATACAAAACTTATACCATTTCAGAAAATAATTTCACAAAGGTGAATGTTTAGATATGTTCAGACGGTCAATACTTTTCAATACAGACCTGCGTTAATATTGTATACATTCAAAATTGAACTTATGGGCCCATACAATTATAGCCGACAAAAGTAAATTATATGAACAAAAAATTAGACCGTGATGGAATTATTAAATTGAATATTAGTTCTCATTCATTATACATAGGCCCAATATCCTGGTACATTATGAAGTCAATCTATTTGGCCGTGATATAGGAAGCGATTGTTTATGTCGAATTATTGCTACAAACCGTTGAATGCTTTCAGCTTCCCCATACAGAGTATAATATACACTATACAGGAGGTTCGCCGCTCATGTTACACAGCCGAAGTACACCAAAAGCAAAAGGAGGGACAAGGACAAGCATCATGAGAAATAGGGGCAAATAGGGGCAAATAGGGGCAAATGAAGATCTCTAATAACATTGAAACCCGAAACCAAAATATGAATAGATGCGAAGAAATGAACTTTTACCCCAGTTGTTACGTTTATTCTACATACAGTCGCATTGGGAGCATCTTTTTTCGCATGCCTCCTATACCTTTTTGTTCAAATAAAGAACACGGTAGAACTGCTTCAATCCAGAAAAATATGAGGAAAAATTAATTTTCAAAACAACAAATTGGTAAATTGATTCTAATTATGATTGATTTGAGTATAATTGGCAAAAATCCATGATGAACATAGAAGACCACCTATATTACAAGGATGCTGGAAGAAAATGGAAAAAGAATTGACAAATGTTTGGAGAAGAGACCGTTATTAAAAAATTCCCAACGGCTTGAAATATATAATTCGAAATTACCAAAATAAAGTCATATAATTATACATTTTTAATACTCTAATTTTTGTAACTGTCACTCATATCTCTTTATATTCAACATTTTTATTACATGATATTTTACTTAATTAACCATTCTTAAATATCAATTATAAATGGTATTCGTGTCAACATTGTTACCCATATTTATACAGCATAACCACCAATATAAAATAATATAATAATATAGGCCTACATCTGATGACACAATATTGTTTATAAAAATGGCACTACTAATGATGTACCCTAGCTTTATTGCTTTCCTGCTTCGAATAATCTGATCTCATCAGAATGTATGTGTTCCTAATTCAAACGATTATTATTTATTTACATATTTATGTATTTATGTACACAAATTAATCAGCATGATCTAAAATCGTTGAAATTCTCAATTTCGTCTAAAAGACAGCTATGCCCCCATGTTATAACATGCAACGCTTCACAAAATGTATCTGGATTAAGTTATAATATGTAAAGTAGATTATTAAAATGACTTAATAACCAGATAAATATAATGAGTTTATTTGAACCACATGTCCTTAATCGGAATCATAAAAACTAATAATGTAACATTTTATATAAACTCTTACATACCTTATATTGATATGATATTTTACATGCAGCAGTATAAAATTAATTCATTGGGTTTTCATTGCCTTCAGCAGCATTTGGGTTCAGATAGCATCGTGTCGAGTCGAGGACATACGTTCGAAGTTTATTTTATTATTATCGAACGTCAGTTTCGAGTGATTGTTGAATGGTAAGACGCGCTTGGATTCTAGAACTGGTTTTCTTGATATTAACTTGGAGTTTTAGTGAGACAGGTGAAAAAGAGAAATCAACTTTAGAGAGATAATATGGGCAATTCAAATGCTTATTTAGAGTATTAATGGAAGCTAAAATAAAAATAGGGTGTATGTTCAGACGTAGTGTGAATGCATACATGTGATCACATAAAATACTGTGTTCCGAAATGAATATTAAAATGAAAATGAAAACTACGCATAACTACGCAAGACGTTGTCTTACGTGGGTTTCTTGCATCTTCTTATGTATTCAATAATATTGCATTTTTTCGGAATATATTAAATATAATTGCAAAATATATGTAGGGCCTATTATAAGTTGAGCTTTAGCGAGGATTCAATTTGACATACTGAAAAAAATTGGTGTTCGTTTTTATGTTTTTTTTTTTTTTTTTTTTTTATGTTTTTTGTTGGTTCTCCACAGGTCAAACGGCTACAGATATCAACTTCAAACATTTTTTCAATATGGATCCTCATCTAACTTAGATTTGTATAGTTGTGTGGCATTATCGGGCGGTAACTTTTATTTTTATGAATTTTAGAAATTTCAAAAATACCCATTAGAATAACATGGCGGAAAAAAAAAAAAAATCGAAAAAAATGAAATTTTGCGTGAAGTTGAATTACATTTTGATACACATTTCTAAAAAATTTCAGCTTGATCATGTCAGCCATTTTGAAGAGAAACTTAAAATGTGCTAAATTGGTACCACTCGAAGCAGTTTTTACCCATTTTTACCCATACTATTACTATCCGCTCGTCTAACAACGCATATATGGCGTTTTCCTAGTTAATACAAATACTCTGCTATTATTTTCATGCACTCCATACTATTTTTATTATTGTTAGGCCTATATATTATTATATTTATATTGATTATTCATTACTGTATATTATCATTATTATTTAGATTATTCATTTTGAGTTGCATCACTATGTAGCAAAAATAAAATGATTCAAAATCGATTGACTGATTGATGTGTTACTGCAAGGAGAAAACACTTTCCCTGAATAGTATTGACTTTTTATTTTCAGTGTTAAGCTATCTAGTTATTATGCAAAATATATGAAAGCATATAGCTCAAATGTCAAAATTAGTTTCACTGTCGATTTGAAATGTTCTAGCTCAATATTTAACTCTTCTGTTAAATATACTAGAACTAACTAAATATATAGTGCACAATTTGACGTATTATGTATAAGTTTAGTAGAGTACTTGTTCAATCTCTGAACAAATGTCAAGAACAATAGTTGCTGAGCAGCATGATGTTGAATTAAACAAAATTATCACGATTTACGTTTGGGTGTTACAAAACATCTAATTATGAATCAATATTGAGTTTTGTTGATCATAATTTTACTTGATGATTTGCTATAGTCCTCTATGATACATGTTGAACTATTTGAATTAATTTCTCCAACAGTGTCTATTAAACATCCAGTTACTTCAGTGAAAATGAACACAACATATTTTTCGAATTTTTCGGGATTTTTTTCTTGGGAACCTCTTTTCCAGGACACGTCTAGAACTTACGCCCTTGTAGAAATTCAAATCCTGTATTTTTCCACCAACGGTCCGATATGCTTACAGCAATTTCTGTTCTTAATATCATCATGATAGTTACATCAACAATTTTGGGTTAGTTACCCTAAATATTAACTTTTTTTGATATTGAGCCAGTTCAAAAATTTACCTATACAAAAAAGTTGAAACATAAATTTGACATAAAATCTGGAGGAAGCCGAGTAGGGACGTTGATTATGGTGAGAACTCAGCTTTTTTTGTTAGATTTGAACTAAATTCTCAATTCTCAATCTCAATAATGGACAGTTTTCAGAGTTTTCTTCTGGATAAAGACTTGAATGAGACAAGATTATTGATAGCAATTTACAAAAATACATACATATATTATGTACCGGTAGTAATAACTCTATGTTTTAGCGTGGAACTTCTTCAAAACTAAAAATAAACCCAAGTAAGAATTAATTAATTAACGTTATCAAATGAATGAAAGTAACGCGTCAAGTAAAAAGTTAACCAAAATAGGAACACGTTATTTTCATTATAAACGATTCCAACACTACACACATACATCTAACAATTTGATCATCTCACATATTGCTTGTGCTAACGTCCAAGTCGTTACACACTATACCATCATCCCAATAACATCACAAACCATCCTCAGCATCCAGCATCCGCACTGAGTGCCAATCTGTGGTTCCGGATGCGGGCCTCTCGTGTACAGTTATATAGTTACACTGATCCGAGACGATTGTTCCTCTCCCTCTCCCTCCCCCTCCCCTTTCAATACTCCTTCCCCCAAACACACACCCTCTTTACAATCTATTGACAACACTATACGTGTGAGATGTTTATGACAAATACCATGCTTTTAGTGTTTGTGACCACTACTCAGTCCATCACAACGATCGCCCACGCTGTCCACTCATCATAATACATCAAATCTATGTTCTGATTCGGACACATTGGCGAAGGAATAGTCGACAAAACGGGGGTCGGAATGAAAACTGATGGGGCATATAGTCTAAAGAATATGTTTACGGTTTCGGTCACATATTAAAAGTGGTCAGGAGATACATTAAAATGCATCATGGAGAAAATACTGATGGTATTATATAAGCACTAAAACTAGAACTCAATGTGCCCACGTCATACACGCATTGTCTATGAATAAATTATAGGTTGAATGTGCTATATTTCATATGAATTAACGTTTCAATATCAGATTTAATGTGACAGCAAGTCTACGTGTCCAGAAAAATTTCATGGTGATCAGGCAAACTTGTGCTGTGCGTAGGCCATACCAAAAAAAATCAGACAAAGCTCCATAGGAGTGTGGTGGAAGTCTTCATATAAAATGTAAGAGTTGTCTTCTCAGAGAGAGCGGATGAATTTTGAAAATTGTTCTCCAAGATAGTCGAATATAGTCAAAGATTTGAGTATTAGAATTTTTCCAACTCTTTCACCAGACCTGTCAATTCAAATGTGTAGACTGTAGATAAACAAATAACACTTCTCATTCTTTCTCTCAAATTCATCTCTTCTGTTTCTCAAAGTAGTTCCAACATTAAAGTATTTTGATGCATAAAATAAATATAGTGTCTAAAAGCTCAATAATGGGTCTTGAAAAAATTTGCGACCCTATGCAAATATGCCTGCGACTCTATTTTGTGTCGCGACCCATAGGTTGCGAACTGACTTCGAGACAAACATAAGTGTGTACTGCGGGAGCAGGCATATACAGGCGCAAAACATAACTGCCATTAGCAGCGCTGACGCAGCAGAATAGTGCCAGACCGTCAAGTAAAGGTATGGGCACCATGTGATGGGCACGAGGATTGTTGTTGTTTACCGGTACATATCCGCTTCTGAATATCTGAATAGCATATTATGTGTTATTTATTGATATATCAATGTTGAATATAGTAAGCCTATATTGAAAAAAAGGATAAAAAGAAAAAAGTAGAAAATTTCGCGAAAATTTTGGAAAAATTATTTATATAAAACAAACCCAGTAGACAGTCAGCATGAAGATGACGATTGAAACATTGGTTGAGTAAACCTTCCTCTATCAGATAAACTAGATTTTATCAGCATACCTACAACCATTTTGGTACAAATAAATAAAACCTTTACCATGATTTGTAAGAACAAATGAATTGACTATGCCAAGCGCATGCGGTTGAACTGTTTACTTTTAGTTAGCACGAAGTCACTTGTTTTACGAACACATCGATACCACCATATAGGCCTACACGATACAATATCTCAAGACGTTGTAAGGCAAGATGAATGTTTTGTGACCCGGCCACCGCGTAACATTTTCAGTATCAACATGAAGCATAAACGATCGTAGTGGCTTTCTGGATGAACGTATTGTAGTGAAACTGCTTCACACCGTGCAGAGGAGAACCTTCTAAAATATGGTCGATCCATATAATAAACAATCACAATTACCTGTTATTTGTATTTAATTCACCCTGGTGTGATTTGTTTCCCTATGGAGACTGGGGAAGCCTTAAGGGATGATACGGGAGTTAACAATGGCGGCAAGTAATGTGCAAAACATGGGAATATTTCGTAATTATACGCGAATTTAGTTTTTCTTAGAAAACAATATATTTATAATGCAAACATTATCACAACTTGTTATCATAAAAATATTATTCACAATTTTCCCTGAAAGGTTTGTGGAGGTTCATGAATTTGGGTTCATTAATAAACGGCAAAAATGTGCTGACATGAACAAATATGTTTATTTTTTAAATTTGTGTGAGAATGTGAATAGTGAAAAATTGGTTCAATAAAGCACCAGTAATTGGAGTACTTTTTCGATTTGCAATGTATAGTGGAGTACTTTCTGCAGGAATCGAACCCGAGTCTATCTTGAATGGCTGTTTCCGCTTGCCCGTTATCCAGGAAGCTCTATACACTACAAAACAAGTACAAAAGGTATACAAGTACACTATATTATTTAAAAAAATGTCATTTGGAAATTTTTAACAAGAAATAGTAAATACAAGCGTAGTTCGGGAGCAGTGAGGGGGGGATAGTTCACATATTTGAGGCGGAAGGCTCGAGGTATAACATGTCAAAACGTCGCTCAAAAACCAACGTTTATATTATTTGGCAAAACCCAAAATATGCCATGGTTCGGCATCAGATCTATTCTTATAAAATCAGGCAAGCTTTTCCTGTGTTTTGCCTTATTGATCGTTGATAAGGATAGGTTCTTTAGAACGGAAGTCAAACACAGACACACCTGAGACCTTCAATACATTTCAGTGTACCGTTTATCGAGGCAATTATTTCAACAGACTAACGCGAGACATTTTCTAGTGAATCTCAATGGCGCTGGAATCAATCGTATATACTACATGATGAAGTAATAGAAAAATTGAAATGTTAATATTTTTATTGATGACAGCGAAATTTTAATAGGCCTCCACAATAGGCCATTAGGTATTATTCATCACATCTTGGTCGGTGGATGCATGAAGACTATGGCAGAACGGGTTTCATACACCAACGAGGTCTCTTTCACGATAGTTATGTTATTCACACAAGATAAATAAATACATTTTTCAGAGAAAGAAAAATAGGCATCTAAATATAGGTGGAAAGATATAGGTAACCTAAGAATATTCAGATAAGAAAAAAAAAGATTTTTAACCTCCAGTTTTTAATGTAATAGTTGAACAATAATAATGATAGAAAATGGAAATATCAAACGAATAAAAAGTAAAAAACCTGTTATAGTCTGACGGGCAAGAAATTGTCACTGATAATGAATCAGTCTAGTATGTGGTAGAACCAAATGAGATTATTTTCGTAAATGAATATTGATAAAAATTCCAAAAATTTTTAGGAATCACAATCCATGCACGAATGTTCTCTTAGTCGTATATTTAAAAAAAATGGTATCACTTCGATCAACCGATTATTTTTCTATTTAATTTTATGAATTCACATTTTGGAAATGATAGAACACGTCCATGGCATTGAACAAGCTTTATGTTCAAAATGCACGAAAATAAATGAAAATCTGTGAGAACATCGATCATCAAGCATGCGAATAGGCTGTCCGAGGAGAGAGTCTACGATACGCTCATCCGATTAAACTGTTACGACATGCCTTCTCCTTCTGATCGTGCTAATTCATTGAATGATTAATCTACAGTTAATCTTCCCAATGTTGTTAAGCCAAAACAAGCATCAATAAATACACTCAACTTTCACGAGTATTAAGGTCTCTGTTAAATAATCATTCATCATCTGTTATATCTCTTGTATGAAGTAATAATATTTCGTCAGAATCGATGGAATAGTCAGTAATAGAGGTCCAAAAGAGGTAAGATAATGAAGCTCACATAATTAACAAGAAAAATAACAGAGATTTTCATGAAAAATCGTGAACACAAATTTGAATACTTTCAAAGATTTTGATTATGAACAATTTCGTCATTTTTCAGATGTATAAAATGCTCACGCACATTGAACAATTTGAACACTAATTGGCAGAATCAATTATACCTTGACTGTTCCTGCTAGGCTTCTTTTAAGTGGTGTTATACATTGCTGTAATGGACAACAATGTCCAACAATATCCCTTGCAAATCATTTTCTCCAGTCTATTAGTTTGTTTGTCCCCAACGTTTCTTGGTAACCTGATAAAAATTCTATCCTTATTTATACTGGGTTTAACGACGCACTGTACTAATGACTAAGATCTATTGGCGTGTGTGAATGATGTATGAGATCATGCGATGATGAGATGAAATGTTATTTTAATTAGGTGTTTTTCGATAGTAAGAAGGAGTAGATCGTAGCCTGTTAACCCAGTATTGACCTGAATGACAGAGGGAATCTCGAAAAAACCTATCAGCATAGTTGACCATGTCGGGAATCGAACCCCGGCCTCCTGAATGACGGTTCAGTGGGCTAGCCATTCGGTCACTCATCTCAGTAACATGCTATCTTCCAATAATGTAAATGTGTTGCAGTGAAGTATCGATGAGAGGCCAGACATTATTTGTCTATTGTTTTGGTAGTGGATATTGTGTGTGTGTGTTAATACGTGCTGTTTTAGCCGTTGCGCTGGGGCACCTTGACTTGTTCACTTGTTTGTCTTATGCGCCAGTCATTGTTAGTAATTATGTTACAAAGATCCCTAAAGAGAAATGAGTAGTCAAATGAATACTATTGCATACCAAAGGCATACCGTATGATTACTAATAACATACCTAGAGAGAGACGACGAACAATAGGAATTTATTACGAGTTGGAAGAAGAAAATGCAATTTCCGTGAAAGTAACACCAGAAAGGTATCCAAAAATCATACAAACACAAAGAAGAAAATTATGAAGCTGAAAGATGGGGAGAGGGAGGGGGAGGGGTGTAGGGGTACCCTGTAACTTGAAAGATTTTTTTTTAAAAAATAATTATATGAATTATGTTGAGTTTTTATATTGGGCTCATTCTTTGTTACGAATCAACATTTTATAAATATATTCATTTCAATCTCAAGGCTAGATTGAATAAGATAATTATAAATATTTCAACAATTGTCTATACAGTCTATCATTGAAGTTAATTATTCAATAACAAATTATGTGTTAATTCAACTCATATAACTAATACGACTAACAAATATGTGTGGTTTACAATCGTTTGTAATTGCCGCGTGAAACCACTGATCTGATACCGAAATTGATCTAGTGTTTATTGTTGAAATAGAATAAAAAATTCACTTTATATTCTGATGTAACCGAAACTAGGATCCGGGTTCTCATCCCAATTTCTGGTCGAATTTTCTATACATTGAAATTCATATTTAATATTTCAAGCGTCTTATGAAATACTTCCGTTATGAGTTCCATGCAGTACAAAGCAATGTATATAATGCTAGTTGCCCCTCATTTTATCATTGGATCTTTTTAATAAGTCTTTTCAAGTTTTAAGTGTGTGTCCAATTAACTGTTGAAATAAATTAAAATACTTGCTTTGTTCGCAAAACTGAAATTTAAACGACAATTAGACGTCTTATTAATACGACTTTATCGAAACAATGATCTATTTTTTTAATTGGGTTCAAAGACGCACTATAATGAGAACTAAGATCTATTGGCGTCGAATGAATGATTAATGAGATGATGGGATGATGACAAGATGAGGGTTCCCAAGGGATATGATTGATAGTGGAAATGAAGCGGTCGTGGCCTATCTTGTAGGAACCATTCCGGCATTGGACAAGGCTACATAGGGAAACCACGGAAAACCCATGTTTAAAGGATGGACAGATTCCCTCTCACCTACCGGGTCACACGAAGCAATCGCGTTAGCACTGAACTACCTGTGCCGGTATATATATTCATAAACATGGTAATTATGAACTATTTTAATTATTTTTTTTTATTTTTTATACTATCGACTAAGTGCCCATATTCTATCAACCTATGTGCCGTCGCATATGCGGTTTTGGCTGTTTTGTCAACGTCAAATATGTCAATATATAACCAATATGTCGTCTGGCCGACTGCCGACTGAGCGTCTGTCTACTGAGCGTGTCTGTCTCCTGAGCGTTTGTTGACTGAGCGTCTGTAGACTTGGAACCTGTGGACTGGGCGCCTGTCTACTGAGCGTCCGTCGACTGAGCATCTTTCGTCTGGGAGTCTGTCGACTTGAAACCTGTCGACTGAGCGTGTGTCGACTGAGCGTCTGTCTACTGAGCGTGTCTGTCTCCTGTGCGTTTGTTGACTGAGCGTCTGTAGACTTGGGACCTGTGGACTGGGCGCCTGTTTACTGAGCGTCCGTCGACTGAGCATCTTTTGTCTGGGAGTCTGTCGACTTGAAACCTGTCGACTGAGCGTGTGTCGACTGGGAGTCTGTCGACTGGGCGTCTGTCGACTGAGCGTCTGTCGACTGAGCGTCTGTCGACTGAGCGTCTGTCGACTGAGCGTCTGTCGACTGAGCGTCTGTCGACTGAGCGTCTGTCGACTGAGCGTCTGTCGACTGAGCGTCTGTCGACTGAGCGTCTGTCGACTGAACGTCTGTCGACTGAGCGTCTGTCGACTGAGCGTCTGTCGACTGAGCGTCTGTCGACTGAGCGTCTGTCGACTGAGCGTCTGTCGACTGAGCGTTTGTCGACTGAGCGTCTGTCGACTGAGCGTCTGTCGACTGAGCGTCTGTGAACCGAAGATTGAAGTTCTACGTTTTTTAAACTAGCCACTTGTGAGTGAAGGTGTTTGTGGATAGGAGGGCTGGGGGTAAGGGGGTGAAATGTTGTCTACAACGGGGGGCACTCAGCATGTACCATCATAAATTAAAAGTTAATTCATCACATAGTCATGCAATTGTCCTCACCTCGCGTACTGCCACAGTCAGATCCCGGTACAATTTATCGGGCAGCGGATTAATATATTAATAGAGCAATAAACATTGGCTGGACCGACGCGACGATTTTATTATTCTGATATATACAAGTCTGCAAGGTAATACAATCTTGCCAAGTCAGACATAAATTGACATTATGGTAGCCAACCAGTCGGTTATGGCTAATATGTACTTACGTACGTACACGATCATCGACATTACACTCTTTCATATCTTTATTGCGGCACACTCAAGTGTCGTAGTCTTTCTCTCCCCCCTCCTTTCATAACTGTTTCGAACGTTATGAAGCTCAACATCAGTCTGGGCAAATATGAACTCTAGGCATATACACTTCTTGAAATAATGAAGAAAACGTAATTTGCGTCTATAGAAAAATGACCGAAACATCTAGCTCAGTCGCTAACGTGTTCGCTTCATGTGATCCGGGAGATGAGGAGCATATCGAACCTCGACTTGATCCCCGCCGCAGTCCATCTTCACAGGGGGTTTACGTGGTTTCCCTCTGTAGTTGATGCTAATGCCGTAATGGGCCCTACAATATGTGGCATGACCGCTTCCTTCCCACCGTCTTGCCCATTACCTGAGAAAAACTTCATTTCATCATCCCACCATCTCACCAATCATTTATCCAACGCCAATAGATCATAGTTATCATCACAGTACGTCGTTAAACCTAATGATTATGAAAAAATAAAGACAACTTGCTTTTGATGGTGGCCAGGCGGCCAGGGCTCTGAAGAACGCAATATTTTTATCATTTATTTAAATTTTTATATTTTTACTATAACGTGTTGGGCCCATACAACTGATGGATTGGTTGAAACTGACAGTCTGCATTGGCTGTGACTCAATATCATTTATTTCGTATTTTGTGATTTTTTGCTTATATTCATATATATTATGACTTGTCAAACATTTTACACTGTAAATCAAGTAATGACCAATGAATACATTATTATTATCAATATTATCATTATTATTAATATTATTATTTATAATAATAATAATTATAATAATAATCGTTCGCGTGGTCCTTTGAGCGCTAGGTCAGAACATAATGTATCACATAATTGCTGGCGTGAACCTAGCAATTATTTCTTTGGCAACAAGTGTTCGAAAATTGCATTAATATTTTCAAAACAAAATGCATAGAAATCAACGGGTGGAAAGTCTTCACAACCAGCAGTCGCCTGATAAGGTAGCCGAGGGAAAATTGAGAACTAATAAACCGATATAATGAAATAAAATCCACATGTAACTTATATATTTTATTGCTTGCTCCACGACCCCACCAACTGCTAGGTTATTTTATGAGAGAAAATTAATCAATGGTTCAGTATTTCCTATTCCAGTTAGTCTTATTCTGAAATTTAGAGAACACAAGGTAACCATGGTACAACAACACTCGACTGTCGGTTAGAGCTTCTCCCACTTGGGTAATTCCAGTACTAACTGTAAGTTTATACGTCTCGACAGGCCAGGAATTATGATAGAGGTTATGTGTGATTTTATTTACTACATCTTTTAGTTTCAAAATATGATACTCTGGATCTTAATCTCATATAGTCTCGTTGAA
The DNA here is from genome assembly GCA_907164805.1 of Brachyptera putata. NCBI lineage: Eukaryota > Metazoa > Arthropoda > Insecta > Plecoptera > Taeniopterygidae > Brachyptera > Brachyptera putata. The sequence goes on along the minus strand of OU015463.1, from coordinate 23,099,745 downwards.
TTTTATAATCAAGAAGCCTATAGTTACTTCTATATTGTATGGATTTGTGAGATTTTTTTGATTGCAATGAAATATAAACTGTTTTGTTTGATATTCTGTAGCTGTAGGCATCCAACCAGTGAAATAATTGAAATTTATATCAGTGGAATTTGTACTATATTATGAAGAAAACTGCCTGGAAGTTCTCACAAACATTTCGTAAGGATTAGTGATGTGGGTTCGAGCACCGGTAGAGGAGATAAAGCGATGATGTTATGAGGCCTAAATGACGTGTTTTCAGAATACAAGTGCAAATAGCTACATTATAAATATAGTCTGGAGGTAATACAAAAGCTGCTTCATGGTTTTAGTCTACGACACACATACATTATCACAGATTGATAATGGAGGAAATGAAAAGTATTTAGCTACGTATCTCCTCCATATAATTATTATATTAGGCCTTTATTTTACTTTTATCAATTTATATTTCAAAGTGGAGGGAGGGGAATCCTTTCCCGCCGTCAACCGCACCTACCCTTCTCGATTTCCCTCCGATGTTTTTCTGTGGTTTCCGCAGATTACAAAGTCAGTTTATTTGTACCCCAGTATAACCTAGCTGTTGGTGGGGTCGTTAAGCGGCAACAAAATTGAAAACAATGTAAGAAAAAATACATCGAATGATTTCGTTCTTTCAATTTCTTCAGGCACCTTCCTTCTTTTATGCAACTTCTTTCATTTTGAACTATTTCACGAATCAATATCAAATAAAATAGTTTTTCCATTGAATTGGACTGCATATTTATCAGTTTAAATTTTGAATAATTCAAGAGTATTTCTAGTTCAGTCAGTTATTTCTGGTGCGTACGATCAAAGATACAAATATTTTAAATTCAGGAGACCTTGGTGCGATTCACGCCTTTTCGCTCTTTTCCCTTTATAACATTACCCGTGCAACATTACATAATATGTATCAATTGCATGGAATCAATATAATTCATCATTATTATTATTATTAATATTATTGTCACTACTATTATATCTATATATACCATAACTTGAATGCATACCTCTAGGTTGATGAAAATTAGTTATGCCACAAAAAAATGTATATAATCTTATATTTGAAATATAATATGTATTTTAGTTATTATTGTTATCATTATTAGTATCATTAACCCAACTCTTAAGGGCATTAAATGCCTCAATATGATAGTACATTGATAAGCATGGTGATATACAATTCATTTTCTATGTTTTTTATTCATTTATTTATAATGCTGCTCAACGACCCCACCAACAGCTACGGGTCATTTATTTCATTGCAGTAATAAGTATTTACGAATCAGACATTGCAGTGAAAAAAAATCGCCCAACCTCAATCTACTCGCAAACACAACTGGCGAATTGTCATAACCGTCTGAACCTATATGGCGAATTGTGAAACGAGTCTGAACTTATCTGGCGAACTTTCCAAACCGTCTGAACCTACCTGGCGAATTTTCCAAACCGTCTGAACCTATCTGGCGAATTTTCCAAACCGTCTTAACCTGCCTCGCGAATTTTTCAAACCGTCTGTACCATTCTGGCGAATACTCCAACCCGTTTTACCCTATGTGACGAATTGTCCACCTCTCTAAAAGCACGCTGACGAATTGGATCTCAATGGTCCCACCAAATCGAAATAGCCCTTCACAAAATCTTATCTAGTAAATTGACCGCCCCCTTCCCACATACTAGCCCATCATTTTACGGTTTTTCCAAATTACTTCACCACCATGCAACCACGTTCAGTGGAGAGGTGTAGACAATATTTATTGAAATGTTAATAGCATGTTTCTATGTATTATTAGTATGTGTTATTTAGCCAGGTGTTGCTATAGACCAGCTCTGTGTGTAATTAATATGATGAGGTGCGCAATAGAGTGAGAGTGACCACCATTGCCACCAGATGGGATTATGGGGTGAGAGGAAGATGAACGCAGTGGGGGGGACGGGGGTGGGGTTAAGGGGTAATAAATGTTTGACATGTTGAGACGACACACACACACAATATATACATATATATGTAGGGGCCCATATATATATATATATATATATATATATATATATA